>JACYFF010031952.1:85781492-85846905 GCA_017589665.1 Selenicereus undatus | reverse complement strand
GCCATGAATGTTCAATTAAGAACACTCACAAGACTCTCTAAACTTTTTAACCTTAATAAACCTGATCATAAGAGATAGCAGCGGAAGCTCTTATAGAAATCTAACTGAAGTTCAGAAAGGTCAATCTAAAACATACATCACATACATACCTAAACCGTATCCCCAATATTCTTACATATATCCAAATCAAAATACAGAACTGTATTTACTAAACATAATCCATAACATATACATAGAACGAGCCCTCTAGGTCCAAATGAGTTATTTTAATGCTCCTGTGGTCCCTCCTGGCTTTCAAAACCTGAAAAATGGTGAGGTCATGAGCTCCCCGAGCCCAGTGAATAACCCTTACCTTCCCCGTTGTTACACTTTGCACATTAACCGATTAACAGATAAGCGCACAGTACACGTATCTTATGTCATATAAACATAACATCTCATATATCATATAGGGGGCAATAAGAGGATACGTGTATGTTTCAAAAATCAAAAATGCACTTATATCGTTCATATTTAATAGGGTCATAAATATCACAAACACACACACATTTCTGTTATGAGGTAGGCAATTAGATTAATTTAGCCGCACATGTCCCATACCAGGTACGTTTCAAGGACTCACGTTTACACTTGAGCCCTCGAACAAGCTTTGCCGTTAGTTTATTCACTAAACTAACCATGATTGTCCCATACCAATCATGTGCTCATAGTCCTCACTGGAGTCCAAAAGAAAGTAAAACCTGCTAAACAACCTAACGGCCCGCCCATAACCACAATTGGCACACGCATCAAAAGCAACTTTATCACAAAAGTTCACATACTAACCATAAGCACATAACATGTGTCTTACAACATCAAAACCAAATCCAAACGAAACCCAATTCCATATCATATCCAAAGTCCAAAAATCCAAGCCAAAATCAATTGCACAACACATCACATATTCTTAACTGAATACAAAACTTTTAGTTTAGGGGAAATCAACTTATGACTCACATAAAGAACCATCACAAACACAAGGGTCACAAACACATCCTGGTGGACCGGGCGATGCCCACTCAAGGTACCAACCAGGGACCCAACGCTCTAAAGTACGTAGATGCCCTGAAATCACAAACTGAGGAGTCACATTCACATCCTGGAGAACCAGGGACCCACATAGCTCCCAAATAACACAAATTGAGGAGTCAATTGGCGAACCGGGCAGTGCCTACTCAAGGTACCAACCAACGACTCACACAACTCCAAACACAAAGACAACTACTTCTATGACCATAGCTCTAGAACGCTCTGTAATAGCCTCAGACAAGACACAAATCTTTTCCCCAAAAACATAACTTAATGAAATCACATATTCAAAGAAATTCAAACCCCACAGTTTGAACAAAAACGTAATCAAAACAAAATATAATTCCATTCAAAATAATTTCACAAGTTCCCCAAACTTCATCGCACAATCAGAATTTTTAGGCAGCTTACCTAATTTATGGATTATACATACAAATAATCCATAAGTACGCTAAACGAGGTACATTAACTCAAAAATTCATAACTCACAGCATACACATTCAATCTTCACCAAACTTTGCAGGAAATTGAAAAATAACATATAGATTCTAACATATTAATTTCATGATTTTTGTCCAGGCCAATCATTCCCAGAAATTCAAACAGTCAGCCAAAATAATGAAAAATCTGTGAATTAAACTCAAAATTTCATAACTTTTAGCATACACCACCAAAATTCACAAAAATTTACCATAAATCACCCCATATCATAAAAAATCTACAGTAATATTTTGATAATTGTTCTCCAAACAAATCCTTCAAACTAATTAAAACAGTAACCGAAACCATGCATCCAAAACAGGGCAGTCCCAATCGAAAATTCATAACTTCTGAAACACACATCCAGAATTCATGAAAATTCACAGGAATTTTCCAGTCATACTCATAAGTTTACAGTAAAAATTTCATAAGTTTTATCCAATCCAATAGCTCACAATAATTCAAACAGAATCTGAATTTCTGCACTCAACAACAGGGCAGTTTCACTCAAAAATTCATAACTTCTAAAATATACATCTAAAATTCATGAAACTTTACCATAAGTTGCCTAATATCTTGGGAAACCTACAGTAAAAATTTCAGAGCTTTTAGTGCAGCCAATAATTCCCAGAAAATCCGACAGTAGCACGTTATTAGCAAAATCCGAAAATCCACCCTATTTTTCTACCATATTATTCAACCAAATACAGATAACCAATCCAAAAATCCATAGTTTCAATTCACAACATTCATAGAATTCAAAAATCGTAAATAAACATACAACTTTTAAGGGTGGGTTTATAACAATTGAATTTATGGTTTTAATATACTAAGCTTTAAAACATCAAATTCATAACTTCAATTGATTCCCAAATTCGAATCCTAAGTTCACAAATTAATCTTGCCCTAATCAATTTTAGTTGAGGAAAACAAGAATTACTCACATTGAATTGAAATCAAAACCAAAAGCTTTAATCCCCTTCTCCTTCCTCTTCTTCTTCCCCCTTCTTCTTCTTCTTCTTCTTTTCTTCTTCTCCTTCTTCCCTCTCTGCTGTGTATGTGTGTATTGTGTGTGTGTTTGTGTGGGTTAGGGAAAGAAAAGGAATGGGAAGCAGTGAACCCCCCCCTTCACGTGACAAAACAATTATCCCCCACCCCCTTTTCTTTTTCTTTTTCCTTTTTTTTGGCCTCCTTTTTTGACTCTTCCTTTCATCCCTTTTTGACTCATTTTTTTTTTTTTTGGAAACAAAGCCTTAGTAATATACTCACTCAACAAATTATTCCCAAAACACAATCATATTAACTTAAAACACATATATATTTAAAATAAACCACATAAAATATATACACATTAATCAAACATTCACACTTAAATCAAAATTAATAACTAAAAATTTCGGGGCGTTACAACTCTCTTCTTCTCCGTTCACTCTATCATACTCAAGACTGCTTGAATGTATCTCCTCTTCTTCCGAACATAAGCATTCTTCTCTCGATTAGCCAGTAAAACACCTACAATTTGAGAGAAATGACTTAATTAGTTGATAATGCTTAGGGAATCAAAATTCATTCAAGTCCTTACCAATTGAAGAGAAAAAGAAAGGGAAGTGAACAAAGAGGGAAAGACAAATGAGCCAAGAAGGAGAGGAAAAGTTAGTGAAAATCAAGCCTTACCACCTTTGCAAATAGTGCTAGGCCTACATAGTTACATAGACTCACTGAATACAATAAGATTTGAAATTAATCAAAATAGGCCCAATCCAAACACATCGGTGAAATTGTAATATCTTGAATAAGATGATGTCAAATGATATCAACAAATATCCTGATCTACCATAATTCTTTTTTTGGACAATAAAACGTAGACATTGGTTATTCAAAAAGGGAGGAGGGAAAGGAGGGAAAAAAGCATAAAATAAAGAACAACCTAGAATAACAAAAATGTAAGTTGGACAACTCGAACCTAGAACATCGATTGCCGACAACAATGGTAACCCCAATCGCCATTTTGACAAAAATTTATCTCTCGGGATCCAACAATTAAGGTTCTATTATCTTCGACTTATTTTGTTTGAACTTATTTTAAAGTGAACATATCTCAACTTATTTTGAACTTATTTGCTAAACATAATCTGAACTTATTTACTGAACTTATTAAAAATAAATTTATGAACCTTCTTATTAAATATATCTTAAGTTTAGGTCATATTCTTTTCGTAGGTCCTTTTGGATTTACTAACCTCAACCCACTTCAACCAACTTCAATCTACTTGAAAAAAATACCAACTTCAATCCACTTCAACCCACATCAACCTACATCAACTTAGTTCAACCAACTTCAACCTACCCCTTCATAATTTTAATAATTTGTAAAGTATCATGTGAGATTTAATTATTTTTGTGAAGTAGTATGATTTGAAAATGGTGAAAATTTATAAGTAAACTGGGGTGAGTAAAAGGGTAATGTGGGTTGAAGTATGTTGAGGTGGGTTGAAGTAGGTTGAATTTTTTTAATGTCATAAATTGAACTTTAGTTGATAGTGGAAGTTGGTTGAAGTAGGTTTAAATATATTGAAATAAGTTGAAATAGGTAGAAGTAGGTTGAGACTGGTATTTTCAAATTTACCCATGAAAAAAAGGCTCGTATATAAAAATTTGTCGTCAATAAATTTTGTAACCCAAATCGTTAAAAATAATTGACAAGTTGTGCCGGCCTCCAACTTCCAGAAAAATGGTTATAAAATTGTGAAATTACTATTCAGCGAAAAAATGCACTAAAAATTACAATAACTTCATAAATTATCACACATAATTGCATTATCATTATTTTAACACACTTTAAAAAAAAGTATACCAATTTCAATCCACTTTAAATTACTTCAACCCACCTAAAAAAAATATCAACTTCAATTCACCTCAATCCAACTCAACTAACTTTAATCTATTTTAATTTTTTACTCATCTTAATTTACCCATGAAAAGAATAGACCTTCATTCTAAACTTATTAACTTATTTGGATTTATTATTCAAAAAATAAGTTTGAGAAAATATAGCCTAATATAATATATATTGTAAAGCAGCAGAAACCCAAGCGCGTGAAAAGTGTAGCTTGCGCAGCATCATTGGAGGCCCGGGCCTTGATTTTTGAATTTTGATTCAAACTCTCTCCCCTCCCCCTCGCTCTCCTTCTCTCGCTCATCTGCCATTTGAAAACCCTAAGTAGAATAATCAATCAATCAAGCGAAACGGCATGAATGATTACCACGTTTTCGAAGCGATTGGCCATGGCAAACACTCGGTATAGATCCACTCCTAATTTTGCTCTCAATCTTAGCTTTCTCATAATCAGAGTTTGTTTCATTTAGTTCAAAATTTGCTTACAGGAGGATATGAGTGCCTTCGTTAGTGGCTAGCTGATTCTATTGTTTTTTTAGACTGTTCATAAAGGTAGGAAGAAGAAGACGCTCGAATATTTTGCTTGCAAGAGTGTTGATAAATCGCAAAGAAGCAAGGTTCTTCAAGAAGTAAGTTTCACCTTTTTTGGGGGGGGTGGTGGTTTGAGCTCTTGTCTTGTAGTGACAGTGGTTCTTGCTTAGATTTTGATATGGTTCACGACATTTGAACTCAGTTGGTAGCACCATTTTGATATTTCCAGATTGGGTTGTTTCAATAAGTGAGAACTTCTGCATATTTGTGAAGTTGAAATGCCATATTTCAAAATCTGCCATGTTTTCTGATAGCGGATAATGCACAATTCTGGTGGAAGTGGTATGAATATTTATTAGCTTTCTGTCATGAATCTGTTCGTTTGTTGGTGTCACAGGTCAAGGTCCTTCATGCTCTGAATCACCCAAATGTGCTCAAATTTTGCGCATGGTATGGCTTGCTGGGATTAGCATATCGTGTTTCCTGAACTCGACTACAAGCCCTGGTTCCTTTGTTGTGTGAATAAACTCCAAAAAAGAAAAAAAAAATGAAGGTTCATTTTCTTATTATTGGCATTTTTACAACCTGTGAACAGCTATGAAACTTCAGCGCACTTCTGGTTGGTATTGGAATATTGTGTTGGAGGAGATCTTATGACCTTATTACGTCAGGTTAGTTGTTCTTATGCAGCTAGACAATCTTCCTTGAAATCTGTGAAATAGGTGACAGGAAGTAACAAAGTCTGTTGGCGTCTCAGGATGTCCATCTCCCAGAAGACTCCGTACATGATCTTGCTTGTGACCTTGTCAGAGCATTGTTGTAAGAAATACTGTGTACTCTGTGTTTCTAACCCATATCCTCTCCAACTTGTCGTATCTCTGCCTGAATCTGTATTTTATTCAGTGGCGTATGCCCCAGGTACATACGGCTGGCATGCTGATCCATATGTATTGACTTTTCATGATGACCGCCACTGCAGGTATTTGCATTCAAAAGGCATTATCTATTGTGACTTGAAACCGTCTAATATCCTTTTGGATGAAAATGGACATGCAAAGGTAAATGAGGTTTATGATTTTTTTTTTAATCCTCTACTTATTGGACTTATTTATTATTACTTTTCACTATCTGTCATGCAGCTGTGTGATTTTGGGTTAGCTAGAAAGTTAAGTGATATCTCTAAAACACCTTCCTCCTCGGTGTGTTCTTCCTCCTTGATTTTCTGCTCTTGCTGAAAGTACTTGTCATATGAAAACTTTAGAGTATTTCACCATTGTTGTCACTTAGTTATGCTTGTCTGTTTTCTTGGCATTGTTTAGTTACCACATGCTAGACGTGGAACGCCGTATTATATGGCTCCAGAGCTTTTCCAAGATGGGGGTGTGCATTCTTATGCATCTGACCTGTGGGCCCTTGGATGTGTTTTATATGAATGCTACACTGGGAGGCCCCCATTCACAGCGAGAGAATTTACCCAGCTAGCAAAATCCATCCTCTCTGATCCAACTCCACCTCTTCCGGGCACCCCAAGTCGGCCTTTTGTTAATTTGGTGAGTTCTCTATTGGTGAAGGACCCATATGAAAGGATACAGTGGCCTGAGCTTTGTGGGCATGCTTTTTGGAGGACAAAGTTCACCATGGTTCATTTGCCCCCTCAGCCAGAATTTGATCGCATGATTGGGATTTCTTCTCGCCCATATCTCACTGAGCATAATGGTGATAGACACCCACAGAGTAGGACTCCGCCTAAATCTCGAGAGAAAGAAATCAAATCACAATCCAAACAAGATGAGAACCATAATTCAGGATCCAGAGGGTATGGAACACCAGTAAAGGGCACATTGGGTGGCCGAAAAATTCAAGCAAAGGCCTCTGGAAGATTAGCAGATGACAAGCCACCTGATTCTTCAACCACAAGAGGTGTAAACCTTCTTCGGCTTTCCAGAATAGCAAAATCAAATTTACAGAAGGAGAATGAAAGGGAAAATTACCGTAGACCTCTGGCTAATGACGTGCAGAATGATGCTGAGGTCAAGATAGAGAACACAGATATGGAACTTGATTTCAATGAGAGCAACGATGATGAAACACTTGATGATCCTGATGCATCTGACAGCGCAGCTTCAACTTCTGAAGACAAAAGTTCTGCGCCAGATCATAACCAGGACAATGCTGATGAGGAATCTGACAGTCAGTCAGACACCCCAATTGTTACCAAGCAGGTGAAAAAGATTGAAGAACCTTCTTCAGAGCATGCTATTTCTGCTACATCACCCTTTATGAGTCCCCAGTCTAAAAACCCAAGAGGAAGGGCAGCTTTAGGGTCTGCCACGGAATCTGAATCCTCAAAATCTTCAAACGAGCTTTCTGATGTGCTTTGGCATCCATCTGATCTCTCAGTAAGACCTGTAATGCCCAGCAGGAAAGCTGACAAGTTGTCTGAAACAATTCCATCTCTTCCTTTTGATGTGTTCCCAGCTCCTGAGCTTGAGAAGATGTCCCGAGAACAGCTTGATGCATTTTGCAGCAAAATCATAGCAATTTTTAGTGCAAATGCTAACACTGGAGAAAAACAGAATGTAATCCGGTACCTTGAGACATTGAGCAGTAATTCTGAGGTGGCGAACATCATTACTAATGGACCAATAATGCTGGTTCTCATCAAAATGCTTCGGCAGTCTAAAGCCTCAGTTTTGAGGATCCAACTTGTTTCATTGATCGGACTATTGATTCGGCATTCTACTTACCTTCAAGATGATTTGGCACATTCTGGAATCTTGAGCTCACTAACGGATAGCCTTAGAGATCGACAAGAGAAGGTGAGGAGGTATTCAATGGCTGCTTTGGGCGAATTGTTATTCTACATATCCACACAAAGTGATCAGCCCATAGATAACATAGCTGCAGAAACACAACCTAAGGACTGTCGCTCTGCAACTGGTTGGCAGGTAACTAATTGGCTGTACTATTCTTTTTGGCAGAGTTCTTGTTTGTAGATGTAGCTATCGTGTCCTGTGGACGATTTCTCCTTGCTCTCTTGATCTACATTTTTCTAATGGCTTTGTTGCTTTATCTTCAATCTAGTCATGCATGTTATGAAGATAGTGCACGCCTGCACGGCCATGGCTGCTTGTTTAAAACTTTTCTTTTTTCCAAATTAAGATATTCTATTTATTCATTTTTTGTGTAATTAATATAAATAATTCTACAAATGGCAAGCAGGTTCCCAATGCGTTGATTTCCCTAGTGGTATCAATGTTGCGCAAGGGGGAAGATGACATCACCCAACTGTATGCATTAAGGACTATCGAAAATATTTTTAGCCAAGGAGCACAATGGGTATCTCGTTTCACCAGCTCAGATGTTATTAATAACCTATGCTATATATTTAGAGCTGCAGGGAAGCAAGAAAGTATAAGGTTAACTGCTGGATCTTGTCTGGTTCGCTTGGTTCGTTTTAATCCCCCCAGCATTCAATCAGTAATTGAAAAGCTTTCTTGTAAGGATACTGCAGCAGCTCTAGTTAAAGGCAGTCCACGTGAGCAGCAAATCAGCTTGAATCTCTTAAATATGGCTATGCTTGGAAATCATATGTCTATTGGCCGTTATCTTATGCCTTTGGTGGAGGACAAGAATCTAGTGCCAAGCCTTATCTCTCTTATTGAGCAGGGAAGTGAAGTCTTGAGGGGAAAAACTCTTCTTTTTGTAGCCTTGCTTTGTAAGAATGCTAGAAGATGGTTACCTCATTTCTTTTGCAACGGAAAATTACTATCCACAGTGGACCGATTGGCGAAAGAAAAAGATGGCTATTTACATCAATGCTTGGATGCGTTTGTGAATATTGTATCTTGTACGGTGCCAGGTTTGCTGGACACAATAACCGGTGACATTCAGCAAATTATGGGAGGCAGACGCCATGCTCATGTCACTCCTCTTACTAGTCGAGCTACACCAAAGACCAATGTTCACTTGTTTCCAGTTGTCCTTCATCTTCTTGGAAGTTCTTCCTTTAAGCGCAGAGTTGTCAGTGAGCAGGTCCTAAGGCATTTAGTGAACCTGGTCAAACTTGTGGAATCCCCATTTCAGGTAAGCAGGTTTTCAGTAGCACTTTTGATCTCTAATATTTTATCATTTGATTGCTTTCTTTTCTATGATAATATTCAAAATTGAAGTTAATGTCTGTGTCGAGCTCTTATGTTCATTTGGTTCTGGGAGATGGTCTTTACCTACCATATTCAACTTGAGAACCTAACTTTAGATTGATTGAGTCATCCTAGAATGCAGTACCAGGAATGCATTGCCTCAGATGTATCTACATTTTTCACTTTAATATGAAGTTAGATCTTTCTGGCACATTGTTTAAAAATATCAGGGCTGCAATAAGTTAGGCACATTGTCTCTTGAACATTAGGGCCAAGGTTGTGTAGGACCTGCCAAAACACGTATCTATTTGATCAAATACAAGATTGGCATTGGAGACAATACAATTTTCTTCTTTGACTGGTTAGATCAAATCTGAAAAGCTTGCATGGATCGAGATTTCCTTGAACCTGCTTTAACGGGGTCTACAAATGGGTTATTTGCTGCTTTTGTCATTGTCACTCTTGTAGATTAAGGAATTGATTCTGCAATCATCTCATGAGAACTTATTGTAGCTTGATAACTCATAACTGAAGTGAGTTTTTCGTACTATCTCTGAACAATCAAATAACCTCCCCGAGTTCTCCATTCTGCTCATGAAATATTTTGATGTCTATTAGAAAGATGGGTTGCTACCTAAGCGCTTGAACTAACCAATTTACCATGAATTATGGCAAGGCAATGAGGGCTAAAGTTGTCCCTTGAGAATGGTCTATAATGGATCACTTCAACGTGGACTGTGGACCAAAATATGTATTTTCCATTATTCTGACCACATCCAGATACGGGCTTGTCTTGACATTTGACATTTCAAAACCACGTATAGGTCTAGATTGAAGCCAATAGTATGAATGGGATTCGATGGTTGATGAGTTAAAGTTAGATAATACCCTGTCGTAATAGAGGGTCTGTTTCCATCTAGACTTCTCACTGAAAGAGATAGGCTGAAATGTTTTTCCCTTGGGTCAGCCCAATCTACCTTTTATGCCTGGGAGGTTAATGATCTCTCTCTCTCTCTCTCTTTCTCTAGTTCTTTCTTTTTTTTTGTTTTTTTGGGGGTTTTTTTTGGGGGGGGGGGATGTTGGATGGGTTTAAGGTAAGATTGTTAGTCTTGCATGGATATATCTAGGGGTGTGCAAAATCGGTTAACTGGAGTTTCGGTTAACCGAAAATCGATTAACCAGTTTTTCGGTTCAAAAAAATTTCGAACCGTAACCGAACCGAAAATTTCGGTTAACCGGTTTTTCGGTTCGATTAACTGATTTTTCGGTTCAGTTACCGGTTAACTGTTTACAAATAATAAAAAACTTATACTTTCTTACCTAAATTTGTCATTCTTTTATATTTAAATTTTTTTTATAAAAATTAAACTTTGGTTACCATTTATAAATAATAAAAAAGTGCACTTTCTTACCGAATTTTTTTATTTTTTATGTATAATTTTTTTAAAAAATAAAATTATTTTCGGTTCGGTTAACTGCCGGTTAACCGAATTTTCAAATAATCCGATTCGTAACCGAACCGAAAAAAAAATTCTGTTCGGTTAACTGAACCGACCTTTTTTGAAAAATTTGTTCGGTTAACCGATTTTTCGGTTCGATTTTCTCGGTTTTTTGGTTCGGTTTTCGGTTTTGGATTTTGTTGCACACCCTTAGATATATCTCAATATTAGCTTACATGAGGTATTTTTATTTTCATGGATTATCTTTTAGGAATATTATCTTTTCGTTTATTCTTTTTAGATAGCGAATAATATCTTTTGGATTAGGTTTCTATTTGTTTCCTTAATATTTTAGGTTTCTTCTCTATTTAAACCCTTTTGTTATGTATTATGAGGTAGACTTGAATTGAATTAAATTATTGAATATTTGAGAATTCTTGTGTGAATTTTCTCAATGTGGGAATTGCTCTTAGAGCGTCCTACATCAATTATTCTCTTTTGTAGTAATTGCTCTTAGAGCGTCCTATATCAATTTGGTATCAGAGCCTTCGCGATCCGCCTGTTGCCTTTGTGTTCCTTTCCTTTACGTCCATTAAAAAAAAAAAAACTAGAAAACCTTAAACCCTTGATGCCAACCGTGTCTCCACCACCCAGGGGCGGCTGCCACCACCATCGACCATCACCTCAAGGTTGCCACCGCCGGCTAACCACCAACTGACATCCACTGCCACCTTCAAATCCCTAATTCCCAAAACAAAACCCAAGCCGCGCGCTTCTCCACTCTCTCGAACCACCTCCAGACACGTCCACCACCACCTACCACCTACCACCTACCCTCGGTCAGAACCTCCTTTAGACCACCACCGTACCCCCACCACCGACTCCTAAGCATCGGAACCCTAATAGCCCTAGTTCACACGCCCTAATTTACAAATTGCTCCAATCTTCATACCCTAGCTCCTCAATTTGTCCTCAATCCATCCAACACTCCCAAAATCAACCTTGTGGCTCGATTCCCCCACTAAATTTCGTCCAAAACCCCCCAAACAATTGCGGTAATTGGCATCAAACCTTGCTGCAATTGTTTGACCCTTAACCCGTAAACCATAAACCGCGAATTGCTCTTGCTTGCAAATTGAAGGCGGTTGTGCCTTTGGTCATTGATAGAGAGGGCTGAAACCCTCTTGGCCGTGTTGTGCCGCCACCGACGGATCCTCCTCTCACCGGAAAACACCCTCACAGGCCCGCTCCCAGCCGCAGACCGTGAAGCAAGGTCGTCCTGCTCGTTGCTGATTGCTATTCTTTGCTGATGCTAGCAAGAAGCCTTACCTTGCTGCTACTGGAATCCCTAGAGCTGCTGCATTGCCACTGTGTCGTTGTCTCTATCACCTCTCAGTCTGAAGATTGTTGCCTACAACAACCATGGGGACTGCCAGTCAAATGATGTTAACAAAGGCCTCCTTGATTCTATGAATCAAGAAGTGCAAGTTGGAGACTGCCAGTCATATGCAAATGAAGCACACAATGAGGGAATGTTCATTCTCGATAGTAATGTGGACGCTTTTACTGGGACACCGAATGAAGAGGATATCCAATCACCAATACAAGTGAATGAAGAGTCAACAATAATAGTAACCATGGAGTGGTGCGAAAAACATCATCGAGCCTTGTTTGTGATCATTCATGATAAAACGCTTCCGGTTACGATAAGTGTTCTGTACCAAATTTTTTCTCCTTATGGAGAGGTAAAAAATTGCCCGATTCCAGACAAGGGGTGATTTTCATACTCGAGTGAATTTCTACTTTTACAAGGATGCTGTCCATGCTTTTTGCAAACTTCAAGGTTGTCTGATTTACAATGGTTGTTGTAAGTTAGATCTTTACTTTGCTAGTGAGGTCATTTGTGGTTGTAAGCCCTATATTCCTAAGTATCTATGGGATTATGAACTTCCTAAAGCTCATCTGATTCCTTCGAAGCTTCTCATTGAACATTGTAGGGTTTCATATCTGAGATCATTCAGGAAAGAACCGACTTCTCATTTGCATAAGACAGATCCAACCTATTATGATGTATATGATAGGAGAATTATCGTCGAGGACAAGAAAGAGGAAACTCTAGGAGATGAGAATATGAAAGCTGATATCCAACTCATAGAGTATCGTCAACTTCCACATATCAAGTCAAATGATGTTAACAAAGGCCTCCTTGATTCTATGAATCAAGAAGTGCAAGTTGGGGGCTGCCAGTCTTATGCAAATGAAGCACACAATGAGGGAATGTTCATTCTCGATAGTAATGTGGACGGTTTTAATGGGGCACCTAATGAAGAGGATGTCCAATCACCAATACAAGTGAATGAAAAGTTAACAATAATAGTAACCAAATCTCCCATTATCCCCAATGAATATTCATTGGACTTTCAAGAATTTGACCACATGCAAAGAAAATTTGAGATGGGCCAAGCAGTCAATATACATGTTGAATTTCTAATCCCTGATCATGTTTTCATGGACAATACACTAAATCCGATGTCAAGACTTGAAAGTGAGCTTGTTGATTCATTTATCCCTAACAAACTTCTAGTTGGCAAGAAACTACATCCGCTGATTGCATTGCTACTTTTCTTGGAGAAGTTGAAAGCCCTACAGTTTTTCCATTTGTGGGGTGAAGTGAAGTTGTTTCTTCAGTTTTCACTTGGATTCCTTTTTCTTACTTCTGTACAAAACTCGAGGACGAATTTTTTCCCAACCAGGGGAGAATGATGCAGGATAAGGAAAGGAGAATTAAGAAAATATGGATATATCTCAATATTAGCATGCATGAAGTATTTTTATTTTCATGGATTGTCTTTTAGGAATATTATCTTTTTGTTTATTCTTTTTAGATAGCGAATAATATCTCTTAGATTAGGTTTCTATTTGTTTCCTTAATAGTTTAGGTTTCTTCTCTAGTTAAACGCTTTTGTTGTGTATTAGGAGGTAGACTTGAATTGAATTAAATTATTGAGTATTTGAGAATTCTTGTGTGAATTTTCTCATTACTCGGTAAATGGTTTTGCAATCGTTTTCTCTATAAATCTTTTTCACAAAACTGTTTTGTGGGTCTTATGGAATCAATCTCTCTATGGATAGGAATACCGGTAGAGGTAAGGTTGCTTATAGCTGGATCTTCCTAGACCCTGTAAAAGCGGGGCCCACACTGGGAGTTTGTTGTTGTTGTTGTGTGAATTTTCTCGGTGTGAGAATTGCTCTTAGAGCGTCCTACATCACATGTGGAATTTTAACCTCCAAGTTCCCCCTGAGGGAGGGAGCACTTACCAGTTACATCTTGCATTCATCTAGGCTGATATATTACCTGACAGCACATATTGGATGATGAAAATGTCTGTTATGACAAATACCTGAACCTAATGGAGTGATAGCACAAACTGAAAGGAAAAGTACTGGAGAAAAAATGGGCATATCAGGGAAAACATAGCACTCATGAAAATCCTTATCTGGGGGAAGGCCGGAAGGCAATGGGTGAGAGGCAATGGTTTGGGAGAGCAAATTGACTTCCCTTTGAAAGGAGAACGTGATCCGATTGCCTTTCAATGGCACAGCTCACAGTGTGCTGAATCTCTCTCTAATTTTATACAATTCATTTAAACTGTACTAGAAAATCGCCCTTCTACCGGAATACCAGGCTCTTGTGGCTTAAGCTGCGTGCTTGGTGGAGTCAATTGTGGCCACTGGACTCGTGCATTTTGCACTTCCTTCCAGAAATTAGGCCATGGCAGGCCCACCCACCAAATTTTTTTGGCGTGGATAATCATTTGCTGACAAATCTATTCTGAGGCACAGTACAAAATCTTTAACTTTGGGTGCAAATTATATATGATTATGATACTGAAGACTCTGACTAGTTTCAGAAAGATGACAGCATGGAGATTAAATACTCCCCCCCCCTTTTATCCCTTCACCTTCATGCATCTTTTTTTTTTTGTGGGATTCTATTGCCTATCCTAGGGATGGATTTATTGCGTCAGTCCTGTGAAAATTTCCTGGTGCTATTCTGGTTCTATTTCCAATGAACTGGCTCAATAGAGTTGCTGAAACTTCTTGCACTCTTGGGCTTTCAAACTAAGTCCTTTATGGGTTGTGTGTGTATGTATGTCTCTGTGTGTGTGAGTGTGTGTTTGTGAGAGTGTGTGTGTGTGTGTGTGAGAGAGAGAGAGAGAGAGAGAGAGAAGGGAGAGTATTTTGCTAATTGTGAAGATATGTGAATTGTATTTATAAATTGTTCCAGGGAAGTTAGGTCAGTGAACCAACAACTATAATGTATCAACTTATGAGACGTTAAGTTTTACCCACGACCTGTGTATTCAACATTTTATCCTCTCTATTACAGACAGAACAATAATATGGAACCAGATTTATTGTGCAAGTTGTGGGAAACCAGAAGCCTTTTATTTGAGGAATTTGCATAGGAGTTCTGTTAGCTTCGTGATTGTGAAAGCTATCATCAAATGATTGTTGTATCTGCTGGTTGATGCATGTATTGTGTTTTATTCTGACAGGGAAGGGATGACTTTCAAATAACACTTCTCCGAGTGCTTGAGTCTATTGTTGAAGAGCCATCACTTGTGCTTCAATGGCCTAGTGTTTTTATTTGCAACATTCTCCCCAGCTTGTCTGCTATTTACAAGGGTAATAAGGATGGGGATGCAAGATTTTTGTGCTTGAAAATTTTATTCGATGTGATGGTAATTTTTCTCAATGAACCACCAAAAGATGGGCAACAGGCTGAGGAATTGAAGTCCATATCTCAATTGCATTTCCTACCTCTATACCCTCTGTTCATCAAGGACGAAGATCCTATTCCCATATACGCTCAGAAGCTTCTTCTGATGCTTATTGAGTTTGATTACATCAAAATCTCAGACATTCTGAACGTTGAGACAGTCCAACAGTGCTTTGAGTTCCTGCTTGGAGATCTATCAAGTGCAAATGTGAACAGCGTGAAGCTCTGCATGGCACTGGCATCTGCTTCAGAGTTGGAAACAAAAGTCCTATCTCAACTAAAAGTAGTCCGCAGAATAGGGAACCTGTTAGAATTCGTGAATGCCAAGGAAATGGAAGACTTCTTGGAGCCAACTCTTGGTCTATGTAGGGCTTTTCTTCTGCGATCAATATGTCATAGGAAAGGCTTCACTTATATCAAAGAGCCGACTCTTTTGTCAGACAGCTCTCCAGAGATGAATACTCCTATAGATCAGCAAAATTGCGTGAGAGATGTTGCTGACTTTGGCAGTTTTGTTGGTGTCTTGCTGGAGTTGAGTGGGTCCCAAGAACCAAGTGTTTCGGATATAGCATCTGAATGTGTAGTTTTGCTGTTGAAGGTGGCCCCTCGGGAAGGCACCACTGGGTTCCTTACCAACCTTCCCAAGGTCACTGCCATCCTTGATTGCTGGCAAAGGGGAGCAGCTCACCTGCTAGTGCAGCGGATGTTGCATGCTCTTGGTTATTCTTGCAGGCAGTATTTTTCACATGCTATGATATTGTCTATAGCTCTTTCAGAGGTACCAAAAATCAAAATGATCGTATCTCAACTGAGCAAATGTGGCATACGAGCATTGGTGACTGCAGCTGCTCTTGTGGCCTCTGAGTTGGATAGGCTTCCTCGGTGCTGATGAAATTTGAAGGTAGTGTTCAAATTTCTTTTGTCAAACTAATTTTAGTGGGTTTTTTTCTTAGCCGATACTATTTCAGCTAATGCTTACCATATTGGCTAAATCCAGTACAAAAGACTGGCTGTCTTGATCTGGTCAGATACGAGTCAACATGGATTCAAAATGTAGTTTCGGTCGCGATTTCGGTTTCGGTAGCGAGACGGCAAAATCACTTTAATACGGCAATCAAGTTCCATTTCGCGGCTATCGCGGCATGAAAACGTGGTTTGCCCAACCCCAAAACCTTTCTAATGCGGCCGTTTTGTCGCGGTTCGGCCACATTTTGAATCCATAGTCACTAGTAAACTTTGAATTGCGCTGGGCAAGTACCAGTCAGAATCTTATTCTTTAGAACTATTGTACTTATATGATTTACTTTCAAATTGAAACTAATACAGCCTTCAAAACATTAGTAAATCAGATTGATACATTTTATTTCCGTGAAAAACCAATATGGTGATTGAAACGGTTCTAGAAATTTTGATATTGGGGAAATTCATTAATCATTATTATTGGGTGCACAACATTTCTTTTATATGCGGCTAACCTTTCTCTATCATTACTCAGGTGCTAGCCGCTTGGTGGTGACACATTTCAGCCCAATATCCAACCTGTCCTTGAAGATGTTAATCTGTCTGTTGTAATTAGGCGAGAGTTGCATTATGTTATGCTTGCCTAAATGAATATCGACTACATTAACGCCTCTGTAATTCAATGTGTCATTACACATTTTGCCAATTTCAATAGTTTTTCAACTGATTCTCCTCCCTTTCCAAATCAAATCACTCCCCTCTTTCTCTTTTCCCCCCTCCTCTCAACACCGGCCCGGGGCCCCCCCGCCCAAACCAAAAAACAATCAGTAAGACCGCTGCCTGCCAGTGGAAATAGTAGTTCTGCTTCGTCTTCATGATCTATGTTATCAGTTGAAGTCTCATTTCAGGTTTCTAGGCAGTAGCTAGAGGTGGGTAATAGGTAATGTCGGGTCGGGTTTGTGTTCGTGTTGAAATTAAACGGGGTAAGAATTTCTCGACCTGATCCTAATCCGTTTATTAAACGGGTTGAAAAATCTTGACTTGTACTCATTTAATTTTTAAACGGGTTAAGCGAAATTCTCAAGCTGAACCTAACCCGTTTATTAAACGGGTTGAAAAATCTTGATGTGTACTCATTTAATTTTTAAACGGGTGGACCCGCTTAATCCATTTAAGATAAACAGGTCAAGTTCAGTCGCTTAATTAATTATTTACGCATTTAATATTTTCAACTAATACGTAAAATTAAGTTTATATATCACATTAAATAATTACTCTTTAAAATTCCCCTGGTTCATTATAAATCATAATTTTAAAAAAATTTTATATGCTTAATCATTTAATAAAAAGTAAATGGATAAATAACAATGAAAAAATGAATTGACTTATTTAACTCATTTAATTAAACGGGTTAAATAGGTATGTTTTCGTGTCGAGAATCTCGACATGAACCTAACCCATTTAATTAAACGGGTTGAACGTTTCAACCCATTTATATAAACGGGTTGAACGTGTCAACTCATTTAATTAAACGGATCGAAAATTTATACCCAAACTCATTTAACTTCGTGTCGGTTTCGGGTTGGTAATCGTGTCGGGTTAACTTTTCCCAACGCTACCAGTAGCCATCCAATTATGTATGGTCTCGCTTTCACATATAAGTGAGTTAAAGGGAGAAAAAATCGATTATTTATCTTTGTTGACATTGTGAAGAATGCTTGAGGGTGCTAATTTTGAAGATACAACAACAACAACAACAACAAACTCTCAATGTGGATCTCGCTTGTGCAGGGTTTGGGGAAATCCGAATGCTAAAGGGTGCTATTTTTGAAGATATGCTCCTATTTCGAATTACTGACTTGATGCCAAAACCTGAACTTATATATAATCAGGGGCGGAGCCAGGATTCAAAGCAACAGGGGCGAGATTAATAATACACATAACATGAACTTTAATAGTTCTAAAAATGAAGTACGTAGCTAATACATTGAAAAAAGTTGTCCTCGATGAGATCTTATGTTTTGAAAATAAAGTATGATATCGTCATTTGATGGATTTTTAAAAAGATTCAAAAAAAAATTACACAGAAGGCAACACAAAGAGTTGAACCCATCACCTCCCAAATGGAGTAATAGACAGCCAAGCAATTTGCTACACACTCCTTTGTGAAATATCCAAGAACTAATTAATATATATCTATTTTTTATTTACACCAGAATATCCCACATTTAATTTTTTTTTTCCCCAAAAAGCTGGGGGGTCAATTGACCCCCTTGCCTCTTAGTGACTCCGCCACTGTATATAACCCAATGAGCGAAATAAGCTCATCTAGTTTGGCACTAAAGTTGAAATTAGCGTCACCCAAATTGAACTTGGCCTAGATTTTTCGTCCAACATTATATTTTATGTGAGACAATTTATGATTTTATTGTACAAAAAGTTAATGTGTTCAAACCAAAATCCGAATCTAAAATGACCCTACTTGAAGTATTCCAAAAATAAAATTCTCCGGGTCCAAGTATGACATGATCTGAAAATATGAATCCTGACATTGTTGGTTTTATCTTCAACACATAGAAATCCTTAATGTGCACACATCATAGCACAAGTTTGTTCACTTGTGTAGTGAAACTTTTATTTGGTTTCACAAGTTCTGCATTGTATGTGTACACAAAAACTCTTTCTTCTGTGGATTGTTGTATCCTACTCATGAATGTTAATATTTTACTTCATAAATTATCATCTATTCTTACGAACTTCTATTTAGTATGCTATGAGCTTGCATGTTACTTTTTTGAATTTATGGATTTTTTTTTGAAATAGTTACTAATAAAACAATTAGACAACCCTTCTTTTAAGGGGTTTATCTTTTTCTTTTGATAATTATTTTAATTCAAAAAGGAGGCATGAAAATGAGGGGTTGTTTGGTGAGATAAAATGGAATGAAACTTAAACTCTTAGGTATTAAGTTTCATTCTTTTGTATTTGGTGAGCACTTTAAGGGAATGAAACTTCATACCTAGAGGTATCAAAATTTTCCAATCTTAAGGAAGTTAAACCCTCCCATTTCCAAGGGGGTTCAAGTCTCCAACCCTCTAGAATCAATGACTTCGTCATCGTCGTCGTCGTCGTCGTCATCATCATCATCATCATCGTCATCGCCATCATCATCATCATCATCATCATCATCATCATCATTATTATTATTATTATTATTATCATTAATGATATAATTATTAATAACATTAATAATAAGTGTTATTGTAATTATTATTTAATAATAATAATAATTATTATTATTATTATTATTATTAACATTAGTAATTATTATTATTGATAATATTAACCATTATTATTATGATTAATAACAACAACAATTATGATTATAATTATTAATTATTACTACCAATCATAGTTAATAATTATAATTATGATTAATAATTATTATTTTAATTATTTATTATTACTACTAATTATTAATTATTACTACTAACAATTATAATTATGATTAATAATAATTATTTTTATTATTAATTATTAATAATAATATTTATAATTAATCATGATTAATAATATTAAGATTAATATTAATAATTATTATGATCATTATTATTTGTATTAATAAGAATTATTATAATTATAATTATAATTATTATAAATTATAAATTATTATTATAAATTATTAATATTACTTAATAATAATATTAACAATAATTATTTTTAATGTTAATAATAATAATAATAATAAATTATTAATTATTATTAATGTTGATAAGTATTATTATTAATAGTAATAATAATGTTTATTACTATCATTATCATTAATATTACTATTATTATTATTAATCATTATTAATCATTATTATTTTTTTAAAATAAAAAAGACTTGATTTCATTTCATAATCTACAGCCAAATAATAAGCATTGGAACTTGATTGCATTACTTTTCTCTCCAAACATATGAGTTGATGATTCAAGTTTCACCCTTCATCCCTCAGGGATCATCCATTGATTCCATTCCATTCTATTTTTCTCACCGGACAGGGCCATAATATAATGCACAATGCCCCTAACAGACTTGTACATTTCACATCTCGTAAGACATATGAACACGGACATATATCTAAATGGATAAAACTCTTTAAAAAAAACATTAACATAAGATAGCTTATGGAAAAATGAGTTGATATTTAACTTGTCAAGGTGGTTTGGGTATTGGGCGAGTTGAGTTTGCTTTGGTCATGTTTTTTTTTTTTTTTTTTTTGGGTGGGGTTTTGGTGGAAACATGAGTTTGTTTTGGTTTTATGGACGTATATTTTCAATCTGAGCTGTTATCCTTATAAAATTGATATTTCAAACAGCACCCGGATAGAAGCGCGTAACTTGCGGAGAGATTTGGGTTAAACATTTCACCCAATCATAGGCAAAAATCATAGCAAAGTCCAAAAATTGACTAACGGCAAGTAATGCCCACCTAACCGGAAAAAGCATACAGTGCCGCACACCACCTGAATTTTGGAATCCAATACACACACAGCAAGCACAACACAACAGAAATTTACAAATCCCATGATATTGATTTTCACCTTCTCCGACACTTTCCAACCTAATTCTCTTTTACACCCACCCTATTAAGGCTACCCCATGTGGCATTTTTCGATAAATCTCCAATTTCTTTTACAGCTCTTTTGCATAAATTTTTTCACTCTTAATCCTTATAAAAATATTTAAATTAGGCATTCAGCCGATAAAATCTCTACAAGTTGTTGCCAAAATCTTAGATTCGGATCTTACCTACATCGACATCACAAAAAAATGATTCAAATTATTAATAGCATTTTCTGTTAAATTTTATATAATCATCTCAAAGTATTTTGTGTTAAACTTCTTCAGATTCCATTATGGTAGAATTCACACTTATTGTTATTGTCATGCTGTTTTACACATAGAAAGCCTTATGGAAAGAAAAATAAACATGTTATACAATAATTTGTGTTATGTGTAATTTTAATCCTGTCTTGATCAAAGTTGACGCATTTTATTTTTTTCAAATCTTTTTTTAACTATACAAGCATACATAATATATATATATATAAAAGGACAGTCTGGTGTACAAACATCTCTATATATATATATATATATATATATATATATATATATATATATATATATATAATGAGCCCTTACGACAAATTCTTACTTCACAGAAACAACAAATTACGTTATAAACTCTTTAGAAAAAAAAGAAAAAGCTCAAAAATATGCCCATCAAATAAAATAAAATAGAATAAAAGCAACACGACCTCCAATAAAATACCAAACCCCCTAAAAAGCATTTTACATCATAGACCAAACAAACCCACTACACGTTCCTCCCTTTAAAACCTAAGAATCATTGGCCAAAGCTCCAAAACATCATCATTAATTCCCCTCCTTTCCCTCAAAAAAGAAATCATCGGCCTTGAACTCTTAAAAGAGTTACAAATTATGGCCTCTTTTTGGCCTCTAACCTTGACATTCATCACATTAACAATCCTCTTAACTACACCACTTCCATCCTCCTCCTCCCACATCTCACTCGCACCAGCACTTGCACCAAATGCTGATCCGAATGCACTACCACCTGCTAATCATTACCAACAACTGTCCCCAGAAACCACCCCTCTCTTCCCAAGTCCCATGTCCAGTGACGCCCTCCCTCCGACTGAGTCGTCCTCCATGCCCACCATCCCAGCCAGTCTGAGCCCCCCCAACCCTGACGCCTTCAACGACCCGGCCTTTTCTCCCTCCGGTGGTGGTGCCGGTGCCAGTGCCGCTGACGGCTTCTCCTTGCCTTCAGCCTCTCAAGCTTCTGCTCTTCATGTTCCTACTAATATGCTTATTGTAAAGCTCATAGCTGCTAGCTTGGTGGCTTTAGTGGGCTGTCTAGTTAACTGAAATATATATTAGCTTTTGTTTAATTAGCAGAGTTTGGGTGTTGTGTGATTATTTTGTGTTGTTGGTTGACTAGTGGAAGAAAGGCTCATTTTTGTATCATATCATAGGTTATTCATAGATATTAGAGCTATATATGGTAGAGGAATTACAAAGCTTGAGTTATTGAAGAGTGTACTTTGATGG
The DNA here is from genome assembly GCA_017589665.1 of Selenicereus undatus. NCBI lineage: Eukaryota > Viridiplantae > Streptophyta > Magnoliopsida > Caryophyllales > Cactaceae > Selenicereus > Selenicereus undatus. The sequence goes on along the minus strand of JACYFF010031952.1, from coordinate 85,824,486 downwards.
TGAGGAATTTCTGTTTTCTTATGATTTTTAGTTTAATATAATTTAACTTGTTTTTTTTTTTAAATTTCCCAACATTGATAAGCATTCCTTTCTTTTTTTTTTTAAATTGTAAAAAAGGTAGGGTAAAATGGCTTTCCTCCTCCTCCTTTTCTTCATTTTTTTTAAAATTTAATTTGATAATTCTTGGGAATACCATGTCAACCTTTTTTTAAAATTTTTAATGTTCCTCCTCCTCTTCTTCCATTTAAAAAAAGAAATTAATTTGCTTATTCTAGTGAATACAATTTAAACCTTATTTTATGTTCCTAGTTTGGGGTGAGATGGTCATTTAGGAACACTATAGAAACACCATAACCGAGACGGAATACAATATAGTTTTTGCTTTTGATTCCTCTAGTAAAATTCGCACCAACCCTTTTGTGTTAAAGGCAGAACTTGGATAGAGTACTCCTCGGTGGCTCTCTATCGAAATTGGTGAACTCAAAACCAATATTTGTCATCTTGGTTAGGATACAAAATAACCAACGTTTGAGATTGAAATAGGATAAATTATGGTGTAGCATGCATGATCATTAAAATATGTTAGTTTTCCTTCTATATTAATGTAACGCAATAAATTTTACCTTTGATTCTACAGTAGATTGGATTAGAGAAATTAATAAAAAGAGAAAACAACGAAGCGGACATGGAGTACATAAGAAATTCTAGTGGTTTTTAATTTTATTTCTACTATTGAGAGGGGTACCTGTACTTGCAAAAAGAATTAAATAACGTATGCTGCCTACAAAGCTAATTAGTCGTGGAGATTCTAAGGATTAATTGAAATGTGCAAATGTGTGTAAAGGTATTGAAGTTGTCATGTTGTTTTTCTTTTCCTGAAACAATTTGTTTAGTTGACAATCGAAATTTTAAAAAAAAATGACACCGGAAATAGAAAGTTATATTTTTTGTTAATCTTTATATTTTTACCGAAAATAAAACCGAAAATTGTTAAGCATGATATGCCAACAATTATTTTATTTTATTTGGGGGTGAGAAAGAGGGATAGATAAATCTTCAGCCAGCAAGGGCAACAAATTAGATTCATGATAGCAATGGTGAAGCTCAACTCTCCAGTCTGGATCAGCAAGTAAGAGTTGGACTTCCCTATACCCACGGATCAGAACACCCCCCCCCCCCCAAAAAGCTTGACCTGGATTCCCCATGGAGGCGCCATCCAGTAATATGTCAGTCATTACTAACATAATAAAATGCTTTAAACAAGCGACCAGACAACATAATATTATTTCTCAAAATAATGTAAAAAAATCTGATTTTGTAGTAGAAATATATCAAACAAATTAGCCACTATATTAAAATCAAAACAGACATCCTTACGTGATGATCCTTCATTTTCAAAGATTGAAATGCCAAACTTTCAATTTAATTGACAAATTTACAAGTTTCGTTTAGCAAATTTCATGATTCACATAACCTAAAAGAAATGAGAACGAACGAAGTATAAACTTTTGATCCCAGGGGTCGCATGCTTTTAATCGAATTTTGTATTTTTGTGTTCCACTGTCATTACATGTGCAGTTGATTCTAGTGGAATGTAAAAGTGGAGGATCGTCCCACATTAATAAAATTGAAGGGTTTTAGCATGTATATAAGTTTGTGAATTACTTCATTCATTACCTGCAAGTAGTTTTGGGTTAGAACTTGATTTAAACTTATATGCATGACTCTTTGTTTATGGCCAATAACATAAAAAATTTAATAGATTGATCATAGCTTTAGGATTTCAAATTGTGTATATACATAAGTATATCAATTATAGATTAATTTTCTCGATCTTTTCAACTTACGTTGACTCTCAGAAAGTCTATTCATAAACTTCCAATATTACAATGCATCGATCGTTAGATCTCAAACAACAGACTTGCTGCCTCTTGCCTTTTTATTTTCTCCTTTTTGTGTACTGGTCTGGACCCGTACTTTGCACGGAGTATGTTCAAATAAACATTTTGTAGATATGTTATTGAAATAATAAACGAATAGTTATGGTAGACATGATTAATATTATAATTTAGAGGAGATAATGGAAAAACTCAATGAAAAAGTTAAGTATACAAACACTTCGTGCATAATTAATGAGATTAATATTTGAAAACTATTTAATGGTGAAAAAAGTCTATATAAGTATGATGGAGACAATAGATAGTGAATTTGTTACAAAGCATGCTAAATAGGGTGATGATAAGTCAATTTATGACGTCAATGACAAAAAGTCCACATCCTCTTCTTGTTGGTGAGTAAAAATTTATGAAGTCGTTAATTCTCTAGTGAAGTTAGGTAGAAACTATTTTAAAGTCGATTTAGTTTTAGTTTCGCATGTAACACAAATAAAATTTGTCTTTCAACGAAAATAATTTGAGCATTATATTTATGCTATTATATAACTTTTTTGGCTATTTAAAGTGGTTCATGAGGGGGTGCTAATATAATTATGTATTCATAGTTTGTACATTTAGTTTTTAGGTCAACGTAATAGTTTCATAGGTTTTGATATAAACTTCCAATGCCTTTATATTGTCTTGTAAGAGATGGGTTGAGTTCAAATTTGTGAGTTGAGATATTTCTTAGTTTGAAATATTATGACGATTTGGGGCATTTTATTTTAAACGGTAAAAGATTAATTGTAATTTTAGGTGTTTCATGAAGAGAATTTGATTAATGGATTTGTATGGTTTAAAAGAAAACAAAAATTATTTCATTTTTTCTTATGCGTTAAATAGATTAGATTTTGGTCAATTTGTTTGAAACGTTAAAACATTAATTATACTTTTAAGATTTATATGAATTAAATATAATTATAAGATATGTATGCTTTGAAAGAAAAAGAAAAATATTTCGTTTATTTTCTTCTGTTAAATAGATTATATTAAATGTGAAAGAAATTCAGCTTTACGGGCCTAATATGATGATCGTGTTTTATTTTTAATTTTTTTATATTTCACGTTCAACCCTTGCAGTATGCTATATTATGCTTACAATATGTAATTTTTTAGCACAATCCTTACATATATATGATCATAATTAATATTGGCTATGCTATCAAATTCAAAGAGAAAGATAACAACGACGATAATGATATTGACGACAGCAACAACAATAGTGATAATGGAAATAATTATGGAAATCATATTTATATTTCTATTATCTTTAGTAATACATGCTCTACGTATATTTGTATCAAAAAAAGACAAAATAATAATAATAATCATGGAAATAAAAAATGTTTATTATTTCTATATAAATGTGTATATTATATTATGTGTTAATAATAAGGTGTCACATGAGGTTTTACGGCTTGTTCAATAATTATAATTCAGTTTTCTTAAGTTAAAACTTCTAATAACATAAACTTATTCTATAATAATGAAATAATAAAAAAATTTATATCCATTATAATCTCCTAATCTCTCTTTGATAATTAGATGATCATAATTAATATTGACTATGTTATCAAATTCAAAGAGGAAGATAACATTGCCGATATCGACAATGACGATAACAACAACAATAGTAATAATGAAAATAATCATGAAAATTGTATTTATTATTCTATTATCTCTAATAATACATGCTCAAATTTATATTTGTATTGAAAAATACAAAATATTAATAATAATGGTGGAAATCAAAAACGTTTTGGTCCGTAGGAGCCACAAAGGCAATACAATATAGTGAGAGAGGGGCGAATAGAACTTGAGACCTAATATGTCAAGTAAAAAGTACAATACAATGAGGGAGGGGGGAATCGAACCTGAGACCTAATGTACCCAGTAAAAAGGGACAATATAATGAGAGAGGGGCGAATAGAACGGTGAAAAGTACAATACAATGAGGGAGGGGGGAATCGAACCTGAGACCTAATGTACCCAGTAAAAAGGGAGAGGTAAAAAGTACAATACAATGAGGGAGGGGGGAATCGAACCTGAGACCTAATGTACCTAGTAAAAAGGGAGAGATGGACGGTTATCGAGATAAATCCATGGGCTGAGATTGCCTAAGATTTTGATCAATGGTTGTGAAGCTTGGATTAATAAGAAGCTTGGATTGAGGGAGGGAAGCATTTTTAGGCATCCTCCCATTCTAGCATTTGTAAGATAAAGATTTGCTTTCTGGACTATTTTGCATGTGACTTAATTTTCAAATTTCAAAACATTGTTGCATGTGGTAGTTGGGAAGGTTGTTTCCCATGTTTCAATCAAAAGTGAAGATAGACAATTACACATGCAACAATTAAAAATTATTGGCTAGTCTCCAATTTATAAATTCGAGTTATATATTTGATAATTATTTTTGTTTTTTAAAAATTCATTCACTATTTTTATTGTCTTTTTTTAAAAAAATTCTTAGTTTAAATTGCGCCATGTGATGGACTTGGATATGTAATATTAGTCTTTTGCAATGATATCTTTCTGCTATCTATGTACACAATCTTCTTATGATGGATGTATTTTTATCAACTTAAGGGCATAGACATTAGACTCCATCTGGATATAATTTTGTGGCCCCTTTCTTCTTTTCTTTTCCGGGGGGGGGGGGGGGCGCAGAGACCTGATTTTGAAGAATTGTCATTTGACTTCGTTAACCTAATAGTTCTTGATATCATATTCTCCAGAAGTATTCACTTATGCAATTCTTCTGAAATTCTTCTGAAAAGTCCCAATATAGGTAGGACAATCCTAAAGGGAGTTGAATACAATGATATTAGCAAGTCTATTCCATCTTAGTGTTTGCACACTTAAAGTGAACCTCTTTTTTAGTTTAAAACAGTGGTTATTGATCGAACCACTTGAATGGAATAAGATAATCATCTCACGGGATCTTTCCTCACCACCCACTTGTAACATGCCTTCCCTCTGTCGACTACTTCTTCCGAATGGCATAATTGTCATATTTTGACTTGATCTTCAAAGAAGCTTTTACCCCTCCTATTTCATATCTCAGAAGAAGCAGGTAACATATGAAAGATACATGTGGATCTTCCCAGCTCACCAAGCAAAATAGGTTGTTTCTTGGTCATGACTAGTCGCACTATATCTATGTACAGATAATGGCATGGCTCTCCTTCTTACCTTTTTAATGTAATCTAATATTATTATCGATTAATTACATATGTTGAACATCTCCCTTTGTTTTTTTTTTTTTTTGGGTTTCCAAGGCCGGTGTTTCTTCTTCTTATTGTCCTCCATCTTCAACTTGTTCTTTATAAATAATTTGATTATTCTTCTGAACTTCATTAAAACGTTAATTTTCTTAAGAACACTGTGCTGTGGGAATATCCTAACTAGGAAGACATGTAAGAGAATCTTGAATTCTGTTGCTTTTAGTAGGAGTCGTAACATGTTTATACTATGGAAGGTGTTTTTTTTTTCTTTTTTTTCTTTCACCCCTCTTTCTTCTAGGTCATTCCTCAATAATTCTCTACTGAATTGATAATAATTAATGTTTAACTTAGCGATTAGAACGCAAGCCCGGTAAAGTTAAGATTGAAAGTTCAAATTATGGTTTAGCAATATCATTGAATTATGGGAGCTTTCCCCTCTTTAGTCAATAATTTTTAAGTTTGACCCCATGGTATATTAGATTAGAGAACTTGATATAATTAAAAATAAAAAATCAAGAATGGGCATGTATGCATAAAATAAAAAGGAAGAGCAGTTGTTTATTTACATTTGTTGATAATAGCACCTTTGATTTATTCAAAGTTAGTGCCTAAGAACAAAAAAAGTTAATTACTCTTAGACATTACATGGATTAGTTGAGATGTGCAAATGTGAAGGATATTATTTTCCTCTGGTGGATGTAAAGGTGACACATTATGGATAATAAAATCAACCAATCCATCCAAGTAAGTGGAGTAGAAGGAAGTTGATATGAAAAATATGGATTTAAATTTTATCTATTGTAAGGACCACAACTCCGGGGAATCTATCTTGGGTGTGGTCCCCCACAAATGGTCGGACTCGTTTACTAGGTTTGTTGTTTTCAAATAAAATTAGATTTATTTTTACGAAACACTGATTTGAGCTATTTAATTCGAGGCTTGGCCCATAAAGTTGGGCTTTGGATTCAATCCAAGGCTGGAGCCTAATCCAGCTCTCTCGGCAGGATCCTGTCAGTGAGTCTATCTAATCCAAAATCTGGGTTGCAGGTCTGATTCAGGAATCGATCAAGTTCCTAGGCCAGTACCGAGCTTGAATCGTGGTCTAGAGAGTTTTACTATCAGGATCCTAAACATGTTCACCCAATTCAAAAAAACAAAGACAACGGATAAAGAAAAGAAAAGAAGCAATGAACTTTGGTCAATAGAGTTGCCAGTGAGTTTTAAGAAAAACTTACAAACCAAATCTACTCTTTGAAGCAAACCATAAACCGATGGGGATAACTGAAAAGGACACCGAAAAGGATAGCTGGTTCACTTCAAAAAGGTTTTCGAAAGGCCTCCGAGTAATCTCTAGCACGCAGACCATCTTGACTCCATAGGCTCGAACTGAGTGTATATATTCTGAGACGATTGAAAGGTGACATGATGGAGTATATCACATGATCGCCTGTCATCATTGATGATTTTTACCAATCAATACGGAAAGTTAGGTCTTGCTTACACTATCAAACAATCATGCAACACATTAGCATCAATTATGTCAAATAAGACAAATCAAATGTACAATGCTAGTATAGGAAAATTCAAAATAAAGTTAAGTAATTACAGTGAACAGGGAGTTACTGAAAGATTACATCTTTACGAAACTTAGAATCAAAAATCACGAAAAGACGGAAGGTAAAGAGATAAGGGGAAGATTTAAATGATGCCCTCATAATAACCCACCTGATTTACGTAGAAATCAAGCAAAGCGACGTCTTTTAATGATTAGTCCGATCTCTCGTTCTCAATGCTCTCAATGTATAAAATGTTTCTCTCGAGATTTTCCCTAGTCTCTACCTCTCTGGTTTCCAACACTCTTTTACCAAAAATCTCTTGTGATTTTTGGATGGTCTAACTAATGGAAATTCGATTCATCTAACTGATGGAAATTTGATGCCTCTAGGCTCTAACTAATGAAAATTCGATGCCTATAACCCTTGGGGGTAGCCCCTTTTTATAATGATTGAGGGGATAATTTGAATCAGTTTAGAGAAAGAAGCCATAATCCTAGTCCCATTAAACTTAGTCTAAAAGGGTGAATTAATCCAGCTAGGAATCTAATTAATTAAACACAGTGATTAGTTCAACTAGGATTTTGATTGACTAATCACAGATTATACAGACAAGTACTCGAGCATGGGAAAAGAAATAAGGAAGCCGATTAGGTTCCCTGTTAAGTGAATCGACTGGGTTTTGCTTGGGTCAGGCCCATCGGGCCAACTTCTCTCGCTCTCTCTTTTGTTTTCCTTTTCTATTTTAAACTCTATTTTTTTAGAGCTCACTTTGCTGGGCCCCCAAATGTTGGGACATAATTTCGTCATTAGGTAATTAAAAATGAGACTCCATTTTTAGGTGTTTACATCTTTGTTGATTTTTGTTTCCTTTTATGTCAAAGGACCCCCTAAAAAACTGTTAGACATGACACGCCAATCATTAGCCGCTAAAAAGATTCTAATTTGATTAGCATGTGCTTTATCTTCCATTTAAAAAAACCTAAGATCAAATCTTGGAGGCAATATTATAATACATTAGTTGGTGTAAGTACCTATGTAGATGGAGTAGCTAGACATTTTTGCCTGGTCTTTGGTGGAATTTGTCATGTCTTGTAACTTCCTTTTTCCCTTGTACATAGTCCTTTTGCCATTAGATAAGAGCCCCGATTCCTTAGGATCTACTTGGGAGGAGGCAAGGAATATGTGGAGTAGCTCCTACTTGGAAGAAGAGGAAGGTGTTAGGCTATTGTTAATAGGAGTTCCTCCATCCCATGTGGAGCTGATGCGGAGGAGAGAGAGATGAGATAGAAAATAAATAAATGTAAAAAATGCAAGAGTGAGAAAGGAGATTTTCTTTGAGAAGTAATCCTCTCCTTCGGCCCCCGTAACAGCTCAAATGGACAGGCCATGGAGTGTGTGCATTACAGGTCACATTGTTTGAGTCTAGCATGTGAATAATACATGTTGCAACGAGAGTAAAGCAAAAGGTGGAGGAAAATTTTCTAATTTATTGCTTTTCTTTTCCTTTTTAGTTCTTTTCTAAATGGATCCATTTTAATTATAAAATATGTCGGAGTAACTCAAGTGGTTTATCTCTAATAACATTGGAGAGGTATTACTCCAAGCCTTTTTCCTACTGATGTGACAATTCGAGTAACCCAATGAGTTACTCTCCATTGCGGATAGCTTAAGGAGTAATGGAGAGTAGCTCCTAACCCTCCATACCCCTTTGTACCATTACCATCATATATTATATGATGCATGCATACATACCTACATACACACATACATACATATATACATACATAAGTGCATACATTATGTGCATGTATGCGTGTGTTTGTGTGTGGGATTGGGGGGAGCTTAAAAGTCACTTAACTTTCCTCCAAAGTTATATCAATGACAGAACTTTAAATTGGTTTAAAGAATTAAAAAATGAGAAGTGAAAAATTGCGAGGATATTAACAACATATTGACTACAGTTATGGTTAATTTATAATTGAAAGAAGACAATATAAAATGAATAATGATAGCGTTGACAAAAATGATAGAGAAACAAAGCACTCCAACAGTCTTAGGTCATAAAATTCTCAAATTTCATACACCACCTATCAGTAGACATATTGTATATTGTTTTCTTTTGTCAAATTGATATACTATCTTTTTTGGTCATATTGATATTTAATGACCCAAAGGCACTTGCCGTGGGCTTTTTTTTTTTTTTGTCCATATGTTTTTGGTGCTTACTGTCATTGTACTTTGAAAATTCTTGAATTTTAATAAAAACTAACTATAAATTATTTTAAGTATTATGTTAATTATCATCCTTAATTAAATATTTTTCTTTCCTTTTTTGTCTTTTGAAAATTATGAATTGTTTCGCCTAAGAAAGGAAAAATAATTTAATGATTATTTGTACCCAATATTAAAGTTTAGTGTTTTTAACACCTGTTTTAAAGTTTGGTAATTTTGAAGGACCTTGAAGGATGTTGATTGATTTCAATATCTTTTTATTAAAGTATATTATTTGAAGAAAGTAGTGGTGACATTTTTTATAACGTCAGATTGATATATTCTAATGAATGATGATAATGATAATTGAGAAAATAATTAAGTATGGAATTAGGTTTGGACTTGGGTTTAAGGAACCTTAGTGAAGAGAGCCTGCCATATGTCGAATGTCAGGTGAGAATTGTTTTCTTTTTTATACAGTTGTATAGATTAATCCTGAATTATTTTAAATATGTTAATTTTCCTCATAAATTAAAATTTTTTCATCTCCTTATTTTTTGTTGTCTTCAAAAAGATTAGGAATTATTTCACTTTAGAAAACATAAAATAATTACAAATTTCTTTAATGACTAAGGCATGGATGTACAAAACATAAAGATTGGTTATTGTTAGTACAACATATCAAAGTTTGGTATTTTTTAAAATAAGATTCTTCCATAATTAAAAAAATTTTTCAATTATGGTAGTTAAATTTATTCTCATCACTAGCTTTTCGTTCTTATATCTATAATCATTAACTCTGAGTCTTGTCACGGGCTACAAGCTCGTGAAATATTACATGCAATTCTCTCTTTTCATTTTTTCTTGCTGCCCCTTCTCCTCCACATCACGTCTTTTGCCCTCTATATTCCTGTCCCCTCCCCCTACCCACCGCTAAAATCCATAGCCTCATGTTTCAATCTCTCTGTCCATGGTCTCGTGTTTCGATTGATCACCAAACTATCTAGAAAGCTTATTCACTATTTTGGAAATCCAAAATTTTCCATTTTCGCCAATGCATATCAATCTTAATATTCCCTCCATTGCCTTAACGAATATTCGTCCGATTCAGCTGCAAAATTTCAGGAGTTCAACATCTTGACAAGTTGGATAAGGAAAGAGGAGAAATGCACGATCAATTTCAAAAAAGTGTCCATAGATTATATTACCACCTAGTTTTGCTTTTTATTCCACACTACCACTTCATTTCAAAATTATTCCAGCCTACCCTTACGTTCTAAAAATATAACCCAAAATACCATTTCACCCATTGTGCAGGTGACTTCAACTTTTTATTGCTCAGCCAAAAAAAAAAAAAAACTCTTCAAATTTTTATTTGCTTTTATGAGAAGAAAACCTGCCATTGCTCCCTCTCACTCTCCAAATACATCAACCCATAGCTTCCATAAATAAAAGGCTTCTCTTCATTCAAAACCCTAAGAGAGAAATTAATCATTTGTAATACTCTAATTGCCAAAATTGAGATTGAATTTGAGTTCCCCACTAAAATTCAAATCCCACCATGGCCACAATTTAGCAAATTTTATCCTCAAGCCCCCTGAAATTCAAATCCCACCATTCCTAAAATTGATGCAAGATTGACAACAGGTTCAAGTTATGTGAAAGAAGCAGTGTTTGGCTTCAGTTGCACTTACATTATCAGCACCTTGTGGTCAGTTTTTGTACCTGAATGCTGTCTTTAGATGATGCCCATAAGGTGTTTGGTGAAATGCCTTACCCTGCTTGTGGTCATATTCTTTATGAAGAGCAACTCCACTGCTTCATTTTACGATGTGGATTTGCTTCGAATGTCTCTGTTAGCAAGGTTTTACGAATCTTGGAAGGATAAGTAGCAAGAATTTGGCTTGCAAGAGTAAAGAAATATGGCATTCAAGAGTGAAGAACTGTGACATTCTTGAGAGCTCGTATGAAGCATGTGATTGTGCAATCAAAATGTAGGCTTGTAAGAAGGATGAATCAAACTCAGAGAGGTCATTGTTTGTACTTATTTTTTGCATTTAATTATGGAGTTTCCCTGTGAAGCTAGCAGGGGGAAAAAAAAACCTGTTTGAATAGTTACAGGTTGATGAGTGGTGCTGTGAGTCTTATTTTTAAAATAGAGTCGTAGATTGGCTCAATTTTTAAACAAGGTAGTAATCAGGAATAAAACTCAAAACAGGGTGGTATTATAATCCATGAACTCTTTCAAAAAACTAAGATAGAGCCCCCGTCAGATTTGGGTGATTACTCATTTTTTAGAGAAGGGATTGATATTACAACTTTGTTTAGTGGTCTTCATTGATATTGGCAACAATTAACTGTAACTTAGTGTAATCAATCATCACAACACACAGAGTCCACAAAGTAGGGTCTTTGGTGTTTGTGGGTCTTGTGGAAATTACATTCAGAAATTAGAAAGATTGCCCTTATTGTCATGCTCTAATCGAGCAATTATGATTTATGCCTGGATCCTTGAGCTCATCTCTAGTCCTTGGCATTGCTCCACTGCCACCACCGCCATTAAGCCTATCATATATGCATCACCACCACACCGTTCTTTGGAGATGAAGACCTAGAAAAGTCTCGATTTCAATCAAAAGGCAGTCAAAATGGGCAGCTTCTTGAAACTCCCTAAATTTTTACTGAGAAATGCCGTCTAAGCTGTCATCATGGCCAAGAAGGAGAAAGATATAAAAAAATGGGAATTTGAAGAGTTCCTTGCAAAAATCAAACCCATATTTTCTTCCCCCTCAGTTCTACCCTTTGTGGGCATCAATCAAAATCAATAATTCCATGAAAACACAATAAAACTTTGAACTTGAACTCTAAAATTCTCCACTACGAAGGAATTTGGAGAATTTTATGGCTCCAAATTTTATGGCACCCAAATCATCATAGATTTTTGTCTCCAAAAAGAGGTGGTTTCTTTTCTTCCCTTAGCTTTTCTTATTTTTTTTTGGTGGAGCTCGGCTGGAAGCGATGATTTGATTCATTGCTTGAAGGAATGCCACTAAAGTCTAGAATAAAGTAGAATGGATGGTGGAACTGTCAGGGGATGTAATTAAAGTGAAAGAAATCCAATCTTGGAGGATATGTGCGTAATCACAAATTATAAAGATTGAATTTTTATAGATTCAATTGATTTGAATGGGTTACAATCTCTATGGATATAAAATCCTCTGATTCTTTCTCTCTCAAGGATGGATTTTTCCAACCCCTGAAACAAAGGGGATGGGGACCTATTTATAGGAAAACCCCTCCTCCCAAATTTGTAATTACAAATTACAAAGATTGAATTTTTATAGATTCAATTGATTTGAATGAGTTACAATCTCTATGGATACAAAATCCTCTGATTCTTTCTCTCTCAAGGATGGATTTTTCCAACCCCTGAAACAAAGGGGATGGGGACCTATTTATAGGAAAACCCCTCCTCTAAAGTCAAGACATGCCTTGACTTGGGTTTTGGGCTTTGACCTAGGTTTTGGTCCGTTCAATCAGGCCTTATCCTAGGCTACCTGACTTTCGTTTGTTTGACTTTGACTTTGACTTTGACTTAGGAGTCTTCCGGGCTTGAATCGAGCATTGACTTGGAAGTCGCCTCGAGCTTTAACCGGACGTTGACTTGAGAGTCATTTTTTATGATTGACTTGTGAGTCGATGTTGATTTTGACCTTTTTGACTTTGACTTTGATTTTGATTTTGACTTTGATTTTGACTTTGACCGTGCCATCACTTGAACGTCTTCCGGGCTTTAGGTCGTGACTTGACTTGGTAGTCGTCTTGAGCCTCGATTTGGGCTTTGACTCGAATTTTAATTGAACTCGGACTTGGTAGTCAGCTGGGCTTCATTTTGAACTTGATCTCAAGTCTTTGGGTTTGATTAAATTAATTAAAAGAGTTGGCCCAATTAATTAATTAAATTTAATTTTGGTATGACACGAACAAATTTTGAGTGCCTACAAATTGTCCCCTCGAGACAAGGTCGCATACAGGACTTGTCATTTGAGGGTGACCGATGTCTCGAATTTTTTTTTGGAATGTGCCATTTCAGGTGCCCCATTTCGCAGACTAAGGACGGTGGTCTCGCTGACCGGTCAGCGAGTCGGGGTCCAGGGGCGACGCGCCCTGGTTTGGGGGCGCGACGTGCCCCCGATGGGGGTTTGGGGGCAACGCCCCCGAAACTAACAGCGTACGTGATTCGTTCCCATTTTTTTAGACGTGGGCCTGGCCTAGCTTCTTTCTTGTTTTCTTCCTGTTTTTTTTTTTTTTTGTTTCTCTTCTTAGTGGACTTGGCCTGCCTTTATTTCCCAGCCCAAAGCCCAGCCACATTTCATTTAAGTAGCACGCGCCGTGCACGTGATCCCCTGTCTTCCTTTTCCCTCTCCTTCCTCGCTTGGGCTGCTCTTGTTTTTGCGAGAGTCGAGCTTTCTTCTTCTGCTTCACTTAAGCACAGCATGTTTCTCACGTGACCAGGCTGCCCTTCTCTGTTCCTCTTTTCACTTGGGCTGGGCCGAGATGCCCTTTTTTTTTTTTTTGTGGGCTGAGCCTTCTTTTCTTCTCTTAAACCCAGCCCGACCTAGGCTTGTTTTCCCCCACTTATTGGCCACGCCTAAGTCACGTGACCTGTTGCCTTTCTTCTTCCTCCTTTGATCAGCAAGCCAACGCCCTAACTTGACGCCAACCCCTTTTTCTCTGCGTCATTCTCCAGCCACCCAGCATTCGATAGCCACCAACGAACCTTGCTAATCTAATGCTCAGATGCTACTGTTCACGATGAACGATGGTCAGTGGAGGAAACCTCTCAAAGTTCGACCCTTTCACCACAATCTTTAGCCCTTCTTCTACCGCTTGGCTACCACAGCACACAGTAATGTTGAAGCCTTTGGTGCTTTACCCAGCCACCTCTCCATTGTTGCTGTGCCCATTAATGTTCACGGTGGGTAGTGGAAGTCCGACCCTGCCAAGTTTGATCTGTACATCACCATGCTCAACCATGGTGACCACCAAAGGTTCCACATTTCTCAACTTTTTCTTTTTGTTTCGCCTCTCCCTTTTTTTCTAGATAAAGCTCTATTGCCCCTCTTTCTTTGTTGTAGCAGAGCAACCCCCCCTTTTGCTGATTTTGGTTAGGGGGTGCTGACTTTGATCCTCTTTTCATGCCAAAGCCACGCCCTTTTTTTTTTTTGAGTTGGATGTGTGAAGAGTTGACTGCACTTGGTGATTTGCTGAAGCTGCCTACGTACTTATGGGTACTTGCACTTTTCAATAAGATCAAGTTGTTACGTAGTTCAACTAAGCATCCTTTTTTTTTCCATTTGTTTTGCCGTTCACAGTTTATACTCTTGCGGGCCAGGAGTATTACAAATGAATTTAACTTGAAAGAACAAGCAGTTTAGGCTCTTACTTAGGAGCTTTCTTTTTTTTGAATGTGTGAACAATTTAGCCTCCTGTTCGGGAGTATTCTTTTTTGAATGTGCGAACAGTTTAGCCTCCTGTTCGCGAATCTTCTTTTTGAAAGTACGAACAGTTTAGCCTCTTGTTCGGGAGTCTTCTTTTTTAAAAGTACGAACAGTTTAGCCTCTTGTTCGGGAGTCTTCTTTTTTTTGAATGGGCAAACAGTTTAACCTCTTGCTTGGGAGTCTTCTTTTTTGAATGTGCAAACAGTTTAACATCTTGTTCGGGAGTCTTCTTTTTTGAATGTACGAACAGTTTAGCCTCTTGTTCGGGAGTCTTCTTTTTTTGAATGTACGAACAGTTTAGCCTCTTGTTCGGGAGTCTTCTTTTTGAATGTACGAACAATTTAGCCTCTTGTTCGGGAGTCTTCTTTTTTTGAATGTACGAATAGTTTAGCCTCTTGTTCGGGAGTCTTCTTTTTTTTAATGTACGTGAACTTTGGGTGTTTTCTTTTTGTGGTGAACAGTTTAAGCTCCTGCCCAGGAGATGATCCAGCATTTCTTCAAGGGAAGTCGCCAACATCCTTGCTTGCGTCACAGCTGGAAGAAGCTTGCTCCTTAGTTCTTTCTTTTGAACTGGCCTGAGCCTCATGGCCAGTGAGAATCATGACGTGCCTCTTTACTTTCAGCGAGTCATCCACACTCACATCCAAAGTGGAAACACGCTTCATGCGTGAAGGAATTGAACTTTGGACTTCATTTGTTTTGCCAAGGCGGTTGAACACTGAATCCTTCTTTTGGGAAGGTGGTGAGCTTGATGACATTTTGCCTATCTTGATTCTGGTGAAGACCAAGGGTTTAGGTTGCTAATCCTTTTTCAACCTATGAAAGATAGAGGGCTTCATGATTTTACCCTTTCCAATCCTTTTAAACACAGAAGGGCGTTGGCGCGACGTTGACGACTGCAACCTATCGAACACCGACGTGTTGGGGTTGGTCTTGGCATTTTCACCCTCATTATCATCAACCTCTTCAGTTGTGATATATTGCGTGAGGGCTTGCTTGTCCTTACGCCGCCCCAAAACCCTCACAGGTTGGGACGATGCGTAGCTAAGACCAACTTTAGGCTTTGCGGCGTTGCCCCCTTGACTTTGTATGACCCTTTGTGCGATGTCAAGTATGTAGGGCTTAGCTTCGATCAACCTCAAAGATTTTGGCTGGCAGAACTCAGGGCTGGATCTCTTCATTAACTTGTGCGCACTAGGATCACACTCATCACTTATGCGTATCTTTGACATCTCACTTTCTTCTTGGAGCGAGCCTTTAGAAGAGGCAACAAAACCCAGGAGAGAAACCTTGGTCAATTTATTTGGGTTCGCCCTATGAACTGGAAGCACACCCTTTTCTTTAAGAACGCAACAACTTGCTTCATTGAACTTGCGTTCAACCTTAGTTGCACTTTTAGGATTTGTACATTTGAACACTGGCGCCACTGAATTTGCCGCGACATTTTCTTGCTTGATAGACGAGACTGGAATTGTCATCTCATTCTTTTTTTTCCGTTGTTGTGGCTGGATGCTGCCATCACCACTTTCTTCATGAGGGACATTCTGCTCTTCATTTGTCTCGTCATCGTCAATTTCAAAACATGAGGTTGTGTAGACAACCACACTATCAAAGAAGCTCTTTATGAAGCATTCTTCTGAGCCCTCTAGCACTTCAGCATGATCCATTTTATAATTTGACTCACCAGCCTCTTGCACTGTGACGTAGCCAACTTCTGCTGTTTCATCCAAATCTAAAATGATTCTTCCTTCCTCAGCCAGTCGCATGATGCGTTCTTTGAGTGTAACGCACTTTTCAAGAGGATGACTAACGATTTGATGGTATCGACAGTATTTAGGGTTGACGGTCCTCCCAACTTCTTCTGTGCGCTTTGGCTCGGGCAATTCGATGACACCCTTTTCGAGTAAGTCATCTAGCATGCCTGACAAATCTGAGTCAGGAAATGGATACTTCTTTCCCTGAAGTTCTTTTAGTGTGGGACGCTTATTTGACACAACCTTGAACGACGAGCTCTTCTTGCCCCTAGTTTTGGCTTTTCCAGAATTCGAATTGGCTGACTTGTAGAGGTGGACATCGCTTCTTTGGTCATGCCCTTAAAAAAGTTAACATTCTTGTCGAACTCAACTTTGTCCCTCTTTGATTCAGTAGAGTAGAAGGAGTTGGTGCGACGACTAGCTATCGTCACCTCCATGTCATGCACCTTGGTCGCCAATTCTTGAAAAGTCCTAGGTTTGCTCATTTGTAGGACG
The DNA here is from genome assembly GCA_017589665.1 of Selenicereus undatus. Lineage (NCBI taxonomy): Eukaryota > Viridiplantae > Streptophyta > Magnoliopsida > Caryophyllales > Cactaceae > Selenicereus > Selenicereus undatus. Next base: position 85,807,811 of record JACYFF010031952.1, on the reverse strand, counting down.
TACAACAAGTCCCAGCGCATGCCTTGGGTGCACATTTCGACGGCGAACGCTTCAGAGAGCCGATCCTTGCACTCGAGGCTAAGTGCGTGCCAGCGGTTGATGTAGTCAAGAACTGGCTCGTCCTTCCACTGTTTTGTGTTTGTCAGCTCAGTCATGCTGACAACACGCTGAGTGCTGTAGAACCTGTTAAGAAACTCTTGCTCAATTTGTTCCCAGCTATCAATGGACTCAGGTTCTAAGTCGGCATACCAGTCAAAGGCAATACCTTTCAATGTCCTGACGAACTGTTTCACCATAAGGTCGCCGTCAGTCCCAGCATTGTTGCACGTCTCAATGAAGTGCGCGACATGCTGTTTTGGATTGCCTTTTCCATCGAATTGTTGGAACTTGGGGGGTTGGTAGCCGTAGGGCATGCGAAGAGCATCCACGCTCTTAGCGTAAGGTTTGGTGTATAAGTGAGTTCTGCGCGAACCTTCACCTAGTTGCACCTTAACAGCATTTGCTATCAAGTCTTGGATTTGCTCAATGGTCATTGATCTAGATGACTTGACATATTTAGGGGTGTCACCTTTGTTTGACCGCTTCTTGCTGTTAGAGGCTTCAATGTGGATGGACATTTTTCCTAAGTCCTCACTTTCTGAGTCCTTTGTGGAAGATTGAGCTGGCCGTTTTTCTAACTTCCTGGTCAGCTTAGCAATCTTTTCTTCTTGAAGCTTAATGCGCGCTTCATTTTCTTCGTTGTCCCTGGTGAGTTTTTCTAGGGTGGCTTTCATGTTAGCCATCTCCTCTTCCAGAATGGTTGTACCTATCATCATGGCTGGCATGACAACAGTTTTGGTGGACTCAACTTCAGTCTCTGACATGCGTGCCCGCTTTGGTGAGGGCGAAGAAGAGTTACTGGTGTAGTAGTGTTCAACCTCGCAGACTGGAGATTGAAGCTGGACGTTTTGAATTTCACCCATCCAAGAGGACGCCTTTTGCTGCGTCTTCAAGTCTTGGAGTTTGGGTGGGGGCAGCGCAGTTTGCCCAGGAGCGATCGGCGCAACAGTTTTCGCCATACTTCTGGTCTTCATTATGCGCGCGCACTTGCTAGAAGTGATGCTCGCTCCACATGATGTGCGCGAAAGAGATCTTGTGCTCTTCTTCTTCGAAGCTTGCGCGACAACGTTCTTTGTAGCCATGTCTTCGTTGAAGATGATGTTCTTGTGACTTGAAAGTCTTGATTTTTAAGACAAAAAGATGAGAGGTAGAGATGTCCCACCGGGCGTGCCAAATTTGTACTTACAAATTACAAAGATTGAATTTTTATAGATTGAATTGATTTGAATGGGTTACAATTTCTATGGATACAAAATCGTCTGATCCTTTCTCTCTCAAGGATGGATTTTTCCAACCCCTGAAACAAAGGGGATGGGGACCTATTTATAGGAAAACCCCTCCTCCCAAATTTGTAATCACAAATTACAAAGATTGAATTTTTATAGATTCAATTGATTTGAATGGGTTACAATTTCTATGGATACAAAATCCTCTAATTTTTTCTCTCTCAAGGATGGATTTTTTCAATCCCTGAAACAAAGGGGATGGGGACATATTTATAGGAAAACCCCTCCTCCCAAGTCAAGACAGGCCTTGACTTGGGTTTTGGGCCTTTCAATCAGGCCTTATCCTAGGCTACCTGACTTTCGTTTGTTTGACTTTAACTTTGACTTAGGAGTCTTCCGGGCTTGAACTGAGCATTGACTTGGAAGTCGCCTCGAGCTTTAACCGGACACTGACTTGAGAGTCGTTTTTGATGATTGACTTGTGAGTCGATGTTGACTTTGACCTTTTTGACTTTGACTTTGATTTTGACTTTGACCGTGCCATCACTTGAACGTCTTCCGAGCTTTAGGTCGTGACTTGACTTGGTAGTTGTCTTGAGCCTCGATTTGGGCTTTGACTCGAATTTTAATTGAACCCGAACTTGGTAGTCAGCTGGGCTTCATTTTGGACTTGATCTGCAAGTCTTTGGGTTTGATTAAATTAATTAAAAGGGTTGGCCTAATTAATTAATTAAATTTAATTTTGGTACGGTACGAACAAATTTTGAGTGCCTACAATGTGATGGGGCAAAAATTTTGAAATACTTTATGAGCTTGCGCTCTCGCCTGTCAATATATATATTTTTTTCCATGTGTATTTCTCATATACACTATTTTAATATATTTTTATTGATGTGACTCTTGAAAATATATCATGCATGGGGCATAATAGGCACTTTGGTGATAAGGAGAGGAAGAGAGAATAGAAGAGGAGAGGGCATGAGATTAGTCCTAAAAGCTAGACATGGATCACTTTTTAAGAGAGAGAAAATGAATGGTCTTTTAGTTAACTTGTCCTTTAGGTTATAGGTACAAATTTTGAATGACTTAGATTTGATTTACATCAATGGCTCAGATTGCTTATGATAATTGTCAGAAATCAATTACGGTAGAATTTTGTTTTTTAAATTCTTTTTGAAGTTTGAGGACGTTTTAAAACCAAAGGGTCTATGATAGTTGAAATTTTTTTTAGCCACTATAATCAACTTTTGATTTATCCATATCGGTTCTAAGCTATTGGTTTTTTTTGGTGACTTTCAATAGCAGGTTAGAATTGACTGAATCATTTTTTTTCTTGGGGAGTTTAATAAATTAGTTTCATTTTCATGGTTGCTTTATCTCCGGGTTTCTAGCTCTATCCTCCCTACTTCACCCTCTCTCTTCTTTAACCAATGATGGGATCAACCGTTGTTTGTTCACCTTGCTGCCATTGATTTAGAGGAACCCAATAGACACTAGGCGTCTCACAGTCTCAAGCATGCCATTGACCCAATTACTATCCTCATTAAGACATCAATAGCCTGTAGAAGAGAGATTTAAGTGCATTCTAATCCTAATAAGATGAGTGTTAATAAGATGAGTGTTGTATCTATTGCCTTCAAGTTTGGACCTTTTCTGCCCCCCCCCAAATTCATAGTTATCCAACTGCAAAGCATACAAAAATGTCCTTGATATAGAATTCAATTATGAGTATCGATTGAGAACCACTGTCTCCACCCGTATCACCATCTCTTTGTTCCTTGTACAAGAAGCTCTATCCTGCCCCACAAAGAGTTTAAGAATCATATACTTATAAGTACAATCTAAAGGAATGAATTCATGCTTGGCAACAATTTGAACTATTCCCTTGTAACGAGCAAATTGTCATTGTCTCCCCCTTTAACGATCGACATATCCAATAGGAGTAATTTAAAATATATGTTCATTTGCCTATATAGGGGTGTCAAGGATGCTGATGGCATGACCACCATTAACATGGGATTGTTCTCATGGGCGATGCCTAAATGGGTTTGCAGTCGCCATTATTAAAACTAAAGCAATTCAACATTTTAACATTTACTAGTTCATAGAAACCTCAAAAATTGAACCCAACTGCCCATTGAAACTAAAATTATTTCCCACCATAGATGCAAAACCAAATGGAATCTTAGTTCTCAAACTAAAGCCAAAAATGGTGTTTCTTGAGATGTGACTTCTCCAAATTAGGAGAAACCATGGACTACATCAAAATGTTTAACCCGAATCAAAGTTAAGCTCTCAAATTAGATAACAGTTAGTAGAAGGCCAGAGTCGTTGGAATATGGACGAGGAATACAGAGGTTAGGAGTGGATAGGAAGTACAAAAATTAGCATTAGGAGTGAGAAATTACATATTTCTTTAAAACGAAAGAGCGACCAAAAAATATTTATGTATTGATTAACTTCTTATACTAGTTATTGGTAAATATATTCAAAGTTCTAGATTTATTTTCATTAGATCAACATTTTAAATTAGTTAATTATAATAATTGAAAAAAAGTTGATTACCTTAGAATTTTTCTTTTAAAACATTGAAGAGAAGTTGATTGATTTGGGTACAAGAATATATAGTACAAGAATTAGGGTTAGAGAAAGTTGACCTAACATGGTTACGGATTCGATAAGCAAAATAAAGTTATGCAAGTTGGGAAACAAACCTCAATCTATTTAATTAAATAGTTAGACACATTTAACCCTTTTAATGAAATAACTTGACAAATCAACCCGGTTAATTAACTAGGACAGTTTCAATTTGACATTTACAACACCCAAAAAATTCCTATACAATCTTTTCATTTAAACTTTTAAATAGATCAACCTATTTATCATTTACCGACTTACTCTACGATTTGGGAATGAGGAGTCTAAAATAAAAATAAAAACAAAAATATGAATATGATAATTCCTAGGACTTTCAATCTAACCACTTGATATGATTGCTAGCTTGATTTTTAATGCTGTGTAATTCTATATTAGTTGAAAATGTTAAATAAGCAAATGGGTGAATAGTGAACTAAACCTAATTCATCATCTTAAACAGGTGAATGGTCAAATTTAGGTCAATCCACTCAAAAAGGGATTACTGTAGGTTGAGGATTTCTAATCCATTTAATGAATGTACCAAGTTTTAGTTTGAGAAAAATTTCCTCCCGTTTAGGTTCCACACGAAAACCTGACTTGATTTGACCTATTTGTCAACTGTGCAAGATTATTAATATAATACCTCAAAGTATGACTTAATATTTGAAATGACTACCTGTATCACCATATGTGCAATGTTCAACAATATTTTAGGGAGTACAAGGAATATTGTCATCCTTTATGTTGTTGTTAAAACTAGATCCTTATTACATAATCCAGCGTGCACACACACACACACACACACACACACACACACACACACACACATTAAAACAAAACAAACCACTCTAAATTTTTGACACATGTCACTCCCACAAAATTTTTAAGTTGATTAATAGTTTTTAAAAAAAATACAAGTTAGTAAATCACATATGTAAGATTTTCTTTTCCACAAAAAAGATTTTATAAAGTTAGCTACAATTTGGAGGATTTTCTTTCCAAAAAAAGGATACAATGTTCAATTATAATAATTCATTATATTATATTACCAATATTAGTCCCATTATTACCAAAAATAATGCATTACATGATAATGAAATAAATGCACCAATTACTATAGTTAAAAACTTATGAGATTTTTTGTGCATCAGACAGGTATGGAAAATTCTAGTTTCTCATAATAATTGACTAAATCACACAAATAAACAACTAAATGTAACATTAATCAAGCACTAATCATAATTGCCTAACACCAATTAAAGCACAAAAACATCTTAAGCACAATTGATAAACTAAATCTATATACTAATTTAAAAATAAGCAAATGGCATAACTAAGCTAACTAAAAAGTAATTAAATTAAACCAAAAAGAGAAGAGAGAAATAGAGTTATCTACAAAAGCTTAGAATCCAACAATGAAGGTTGGACCTCCATTGTTGAAGCAAGGAGAGCCAGATTGTGGCTTGTCTCTACTTACTCAACACTAATCTAATCGAGCCAACTCTAACTTGACCCATGATTAAACCAAAAACTCAACTTTGAAAAAAGGATTTTAAAAGCCTAACTTAAGAGGAAGAAAAAAAGCTTCAATTTGAAGATTTAAGAGAAGAAGAAGAGGAGAGATTAAGAGTAGAGACTGAGAAAATTATGATTTGAGAGCAAATAATTAAAATTAAACCAAGATTAACATAAAATCAAATATTTAAAGGATGAACTTGAACAAAAGAAACAACGCTTGAATGAGAAAAACAATGAATTTTGGGAGAAAATGGTTTTCTTTGAGGTGCTGCTCCCTCACCCATGGCCTTTTATTGATGCAAGAACAGATAATTACAACTGTAAAAGATACTGTGTACAATATAATTTCCTCCATAAAGCATAAGGAAAGTAAATAAAATACAAGGATGACAGAATATTCTACAACTAATACATCTAATACCCCCCTCAATATAATGATCTTGGCAAGGATCTTGCATGAACTGACTTAGTATGAACTGGGTAAGTAATATCCAACTAAGTAATAGTAGGATAAATAAGTCATCTAATAAGGTGACGATACTAAGATGGATTAGACAAAGGTGCATTGGAGTTACTTATGAGCTTCAGCTGTTGTTCCATGAGAAACAAGGCTGGTTTGCACCCCAACATCCCAGTGTCAGATAAGATATCCAGGGTATATTTCCTTTGGCAAAGAAACAATCCCTTAGGAGAGCGAGCAATCTCAATACCCAAAAAGTATTTAAGCAGACCAAGCTCTTTGAGCTTGAAACGTTCATTCAAATAGATTTTGAAGGCTTCACAATGTGACGAATTATTTCCAGTTAACATCAAATCATCCACATAAATGAGAAGAATAAGAATGACATTGCTCCATTTGTAGACAAAAAGAGAATGGTCTGATGGGGAATGCTCATAACCATAATCACGCAAGGCAGTGGCAAGCTTGAAGTACCATTTACGAGGGGCTGCTCGTAGTCCATACAAGGACTTTTTCAATCTGCAGACCAAATTGGGTGAAGGAGGAGAAAGCCCAGGTGGAGGCTTCATGTAAATTTCTTCATCAAGGTCTCCATGAAGGAATGCATTGTTTATATCCATCTGATATAATCCCTATCGTTTGGACACGACAAGAGTGAGAATACATCGAACAGTGACCATGCGGGCTACTAGAGCAAAAGTCTCAGTGTTGTCCATTCCTTCCACTTGAGTGTTTGTTAGCACTACCAATCGGGTCGTGCACCTTTTGATAGTGCCATCCGCATTATACTTGATTTTGTATACCCATTTGCAATCAAGCACTGATTTTCCTGTCAGCAGAGAGGCAAATTCCCGTGTGCTGTTTTCTTCTAGGGCCCGAATTTCCTTGGTCATGGCGTCTCACCATTGCGGATGTTGAGCCACCCGGCTGAAAGTTTTGGGCTCATCATGACTAGTGATGGCCGCTAAGAGAGCACAATAAGAAGAAGAAAATCAATCATAAGAAACAAAATTGGTGAGAGGATAGGGCGTACTTGAAGAGGTTTGTTGGAGTGGTGATGAGACGAGGTCTTGAGTAGCGATAGCATGACATACATAGTCTTTAAGATGTGCAGGGGGGCCGATTGCGCTGTGGGTGAGTTAAATTGGACATTTCCACATTCTCCCCCTGACTAAGCACAATGGACGGATGGCTATCTGCAGTTTCAACATCACATGACCCATCATGGGCTTTATCCATGGGTACTGTAGACCCAAGAGGTTGTTCCATACCTTGAGTATCAGATAGGCCCGCATTGTACAAATAGGAATTAGCGGCAGTGTGACTTGGTCCAGCAGAAGTGGTTGGACTGGAAGTTGCCCTATCATACGGGCTCCGAAAATGCTGGGTTGTGCTTAAATTATTATGGGTAGTGTCCAAAATGAAGGCTGGAATGGGTGGATCATAGGCTTGCACATCACTTTGTTTGTAAAACATGTCAGAAAGTGAAGGGTGGTGTCCCTCATGATTTAATGCATAGGGAAACACTTACTCATAAAAAATGACATCACGTGAGACATACATGCGTTTAGTTTCAAGGTCATATACCTTCCACCTTTTTTGACTATGGTGATACCCCCAAGAACATACATTTACGAGCTTGTCCATCAAACTTATCGCAATTTCTTGAGTGATTATGTGCGTAACAAAAAGAGAGCCAAAAACATGAATGTGGTCGTACGAAGGTTTAACACCAAACAACATTTCATACGGAGTCTTGGAATTAAGAATTTTTATTGGTGTTTGATTAATAAGGTAAGCAGCTATAAGAATGCATTCACCCCAAAAATCAATGGGAAGGAATGGTTGGAATCTTAATGCTCTGGCAACGTTAAGAAGATGCCTATTTTTCCGCTCCACCCTACCATTCTGTTGTGGTGTATCTACACAAGACTTTTCATGGATAATGCCCCTTTGCATAAAAAACTCTTTGAGTGGCCAGTTAGTGAATTCAGTACCATTGTCACTCTATATTTGTTGAATTTGCACTCCAAATTGGGTGTGAACCATGGACCAAAAATTCACAAAACATTTGAAAGTCTCAAACTTGTCTTTTAAAAGAAAGACCCCCACAACCCTACTAAAATCATCCACAATGCACAAAAAATAATGACATCCAAAGTAAGATGGGGTATGATACTGTCCCCAAAAGTCACAATGTATCAAACTAAAAGGTCGAGCTACCCTAGAGTTGCTAAGAGGAAAACTATTTCTAGTTTGCTTAGCTCTATGACACACATCACAACAATCATAGAAACCTTTATTCAACTCAAAATTATGCGTACTAGACAAAATGGTTTAGCTACCATAAGAAGGATGTCCAAGTCTTCAATGCCAAAGACCCGCTTCTTCCTTGTGAACCGCAGCAAAAATTGACCCATTTATGTCATTCTTCAAGCAGTAGATCTCGTTTCTCAAATCACCCACCCCAATTTACCTATTCGAGATGCAGTCCGTATGACACAAAAATCTTCACCATAAGTTACAAGACATTTAATGTCCTTAGTCAATTGGCGTATAGATATGAGATTGCAAGTCAATTTGGGTGAATACAACACATCTCTTAATATCAAGTTTGGTGACATAGCCACTGTTCTTGCTTCTTCAACCACCACAACATGATCATTGGGCAGACTTATAAGAATGGGATTTGGCAATTTGGTACGGTTTCGAATAATGCGAGCATTATATGTCATGTGGTGTGATGCTCCAGTGTCTAACACCCATTGCACATAATTTACATTTAAGATCTTACTGCTCATACGATCTTGGTTTTCCTTTGCTTTACAAAATGCATATAATTCCTCAAGTTGGGTCATGTTAGGCAGTAAGCTTTGGCTGCCCATCACGTGGCCCTTCTTCCTTGTTTTGTCCAACCTATCCAGCTGCTAGAAAAGTCTCCCCTTTGTTCCTCTTGCTCCTACCAGTGACCGCTTTCCTCTGTCAACACCATGCCCCTGCCCAGAACCTACATCATGGTAAATATCACCGGTCTCCCAAGGCTTAGTACCTCATATTCCTGTTCCTTGATTTGGCCGAGTATTTCACCAATTGCCCTTATTCGATAGGTATCCAATTAATTCATAGCATTGATGCTTTTCATTCCCAATTTTTTGACAATGGATACATCTTGCCCGGGTAGCATTTCTAGGCTAACTGCAATTCCAACTTGTTTTGCTAGTGTTCACAGTCACCTTGAGAGCTGCTCCTTCAAAAAACTCGTGTGCTGGCATTCTTCTCGAGAAACAAAAGCGTACACTTTGTTCAAATTGGGAAGGGGTTCTATTGACAATATGCTGGAGTGGACAGTGCCATACAGATCCGAATCGAGACCTATTAAAAATTGGTGAATTTTCTACTCTTCAAGGTGTTTGTTCATATCCTTTCTACCACAGGTACACGACTGAACAACTTGATAGTCCACCAATTCATCCCACAGTTTTTCATTTTGTAAAATAAACTGCAATACTGAAGTTGCCTTGGCTAGTTAGGGTCAATTCCCTCTTAATTTGATGTATTCCGATTGCATTCCCTTGTGAGTATCTCTCTTCTAGATTTGTCCCTATCTGATGGGCAGTTTGGGCATAAGTAATTGATCCAAGAAGGTTTTTTTCAATGATGTTATAGAGCCATGCTATAACCATTGAGTTACATCTCTCCTAGGCATATACTTCTGGCAAGAGTTTCTTGGACTTTGATAAACTTCCATTAACAAAGCCAACTTTGTTTTTCAACCTCAATGCATTCACGGCTAGATGACTCTAGTTTGCATAATTATTTTCGTTTAGGCTTACCGGACAAATAATATTGCTTGGGCTGTCCGAGCCACTCAAGTAATATGGTGATTATGGGTCGTTTGGGTCGACCTTGAGGACATGAGTCTCCTCCATCATTTCTTGGTTGTTTTTGCTCTCCATAGTAGTACTTGTTGTTCTTGTGAATAGACATGGCTTACACTTAGTGCTCTGATACCATGAGAAAAACAATGAATTTTGGGGGAGAATGGTTTTCTCTAAGGTGTTGCTCCCTCACCCATGACCTTTTATTAATGCAAGAACATATAATTATAGTTGTACAAGATACTGTGTATAATATAATTTCCTAAACATAACGCATAAGTAAGGAAAGTAAATAAAATACAAGGATGACAGAATATTCTATAGCTAATACAGTTAATAATGAAACTAGAGAGAACCTTGAAGAACAAGCCAAATTCGCAAGAAAGTAGAGAACGAAAGCAATTAAATCAATACAAGTTTAAACTTAGATTGAATTAAAAAAAGTAATTGAGAGGAACAAAATTAGATCTACTCATAACCCTATCTTTAAACTACTCTAAACCTACTTAAAACATCCTCGTTACAAATAAGGTAGAAGATGGTTTATATAAGTGCCCAAACAATGATCTTGGCACAGTTGTACAAAGCGACACGAGCTGACCTACCAATTTGTTGGAAGAAAAGAGTGGAGGAATGGTGTTTAGACATTTGTGTTAGTTGGCATCGGTAGCTCGTGCTAATTGGCACTGGTAGTGCCATCTTTAGCACTAGTAGCGCCATTTGGCACTAGTTACATTCATCATCCTCTTCACCTTCTTAACCTAGAACCTCAAGTCTATTTGTTGCACGTTTTGACTCCATTAAGCCTCAGAAGCTCTGAGATTGCTATCATGAGTTATTTCCTACAAAAGAAACACAAAATATAAACAAAACTTTCGAATTAGCCATTATTAAAGGCTACAACCTAAGTGAAATGAGTGTGAAATATCATATTTTGAATTTGGACTTACACCTTTCATTTACGATACCTACTCTTAAGAAGTCTACTCTTAAGAATTGCTTGTCATCAATCACTTATAGGGTGCTGATGAACCTCTATTTTGTACTATTTTTAGCCCTATTTGACCCATTTCCTCCCCCGTTTCACGTTTAATTGTGTTAAGGAAGGGTCAAATCGGCCACCTTTTGCATACTTTTAACTCATATAACATCTTTCGATATTTTTAGGAACTTCATTAAAGAAACGGAAAGATGAACAATACTTAGCAGAAAAGAGTGCCAATAGGACAAGAAAAGCTACGAAAAAGTGTCGCACGGAAGTCCCGAGCAATCGAATACACGCGACAGGGCCGAACCACGTGGCATGACCGTGCCACGTGGCTGATTCCGCAACCCGGCTTTGGCATTTTCCAGAATTTTGGCACGGTGGTGCTGTGTCTCGGGGCACGATCGTGCCACCTTCGTTCCGCGACGCGACTTAAATTTGCCTTCGGGGTTATTTTGGGGCCATCCTGAGTTTTATGTTGAGTTTTTCCTCTGTAAAACGTTCTGGAGGCGATTTTAGGCTTTAGTAGAGAGTTATTGTTTTCCATACTTTTAAATTCGCAATTGGATTGAAGTTCGTTCTACTGTTAATTCATGCAATAAATTCAGGTTCTTACTTCTTTCACCTTTTGTTCTTAGTTGTTCTTGATTATTTGAAGGTTTGCAATGGTTATGAAATTGAGTTGTTGGGTTGCTGTTCTCAAGACGATTGTAGGTTAAATCCTTCAACTTAAGTTGGGATTGACGTCGAATACGTATAGTTGAATTTTGTATTGGCCCAATCCTTTCTCCCCATTTGTTTTGCAATTATGAATTCTACTATGCACGCCACATGCTTGATGAAATGTTCGAGAGAACATTCATCCTTTTTATTGGGGTTTAGGGGAGTGTTGAGAGACGAAACCTTTACCTAGTACGTCTTAGTAGACAGTTAGGGTTTTAACATGAAAATAGTTGAGATTCTAATTGGGTTTTAAGATTGTAAATCTTGTAATCCTTCGACCTTTAGTCCCATGAGAATAGGTGACTATAGTTCCTGGATTAGTCTTCGACCCTTGAGAGAGGGAGGAGATGGGCTTAATTGACAATCTATCCATTTGTGATGCATGCTTTGGAGTGTCTGATTGGGTTAGTAACTGATTCAGTAGCATAATCGTGCTGTTAATTCCAACCTAAGTGCTTTCTATTCTGCTGTTTATTACGTTTTTTAGTTGCTATCGTTTCTCTTAGTTTAGTCTCCAAAACCTTGATTGTGACAGCCTAGCTTGATTAGTCTAATTAATTCTGGTAGTTGAAGCCAAGTTCCCTGTGGATTTGACCCGTACTTGCCGGTTGCTAGCTACAACTGCGCCGTGCACTTGCGGTAATTAAAACGATAACTGGTGCATGGCCTATTATGAAGATTTCCCAAGTATCGTGTGAGTGAGGAAGAAGCACGTTGGAAATTCTTGTGGTGATTTGTGGGGTTAGTCTTTGATCGACAAAGTCGCTATTGGTAATTGTCCATGGTTCAAGAGAGGGTCGAGGCACCACAGTTTAATAGTTGTGACAACTTTTTACTTAAGAAATAAATGATGTTGTCTTTGCCTTGGTCTTCTTGGGCCAGCATAGCTCACACAACTGTACTAATGGTGATAAGGCAAAGAAATAAAGTTGGCTTGGTTTGATCGACTAGAATATGGGTGGGTTGGCCAAGTATTCCTTGATTTTATCAATAGCCTCTTGGAATGATTCATCTTATTTTGTTTTGTTCTAATATGGATTCACAAGTCATAGTTAATCTAAATATAAATCAACTAATGTATGTACACACCCCCAGATCCCTTTTCTGGGTCATTCTTTGGGTGGCGACGTTTTGGTTATTGGTTTTAATTTAGAGGGGTTAGCCTTTGTGCCTCATGAGCACCTAGATCCAACTCGTGTGCTTCTGTAGTTCTTTGATATGTTGCCATTGCATTTATTAGAATAAAATGCATCATTTTATAGTAGTTGGCATTCCATTAATTTTGTGATGAAGATTGTTTTCTCTTAATTATCTATGGCCATGTTGACTTGATTGTGTCATGCATACCTATCCATGAAGGATATCAGTTGAACCAGATAGCTTATTGATTTTCCAGTTTGGTTAACCAGGCTTTTTAATCGGTTGAATTAACCGAAAAATCAACTTGATTTTGCCTATTTATGATTTGGTTTAGCAATTTTGGTTTTTTTTTTTTCACATCTACATGATCCTGCCATTAAATCCTTGAAATTGGGATTCAAATCCCCATGCTACCATCCTTCACCTAAACCATATTTTTGACTGGTTTTAAATCTAAGGTTTACTGTTTCCACATTTTTAGGAGAAACAATAATAGAAAATATTTTTTTGTTAATTTTCACAATTATTTCATTGTGAGGACTAGTTTATGGAAACTAGGAGTCACTTGTTCTGTAATGGATGAGATAAGTAGGTGTTTGTATCAACATGTGAAACCATTGAAGCTCGGGGTATCGATCCCATGCTTGCATGAGCGATTGTTCTTTCTGGTTTGTTTAAGTGAACTTTAAGTTTTGTAATATTGAGTAAAGTTGCCACCATATTTTAAGAGGAAAATATTAAAGTCATGACCATATTTTAAGGAAAATATGAAGCCCTTTAGAAGATATTTTTAGAAAATAGTCCCAGTAATATCGCCCATTCAACCATGGCCTCTTATAGGGTTAAACAAGAAAATAGTGAAATCCAAATGATTCCATTCAATGTCAAGTTTCATGCCAATTTTTCTTATTTAGTGATTAGGCATCAAAGACATGGACTTTATGGTGATCTCTACGATTTAGTCATATTGCACACTGTTTTCTAACAAAGAAAACTAGAAGAGCAATAAAATTTGAGTGGTCACTTGGATTAATTACATAGTTTTACACATGATACAAGGCTAGAGTTTAATCAAGAATTACATCCTGACTAAACAAAATAATCGCGATAATCTAGTTATTATCTTATTTATGAATCCTCAAGATTTACCTTATTTCAAGTCTACCGAGAATAAAATCCCAAAGGTCCACCCTTTGTTAAATTTCGTGAAGATAGCCCAAAACTACTTCGAAAGATTAATGACTATACAGAAAGGAGATGAATTAGAGAAGATTTATTAGCAGGAAAGTCTATACTTCTAGCAACAAATACTCCCAAAGACAAGGTCAATCTATCTAACTAAGAGAAGAAAGAGGGTTAGAGGAAGAGTGGTCACCCCAGCATGAAGATAAGAAATTGTATGCATGTGTCTCTTTTAAGGCAGAGAAGAGGCTTTTTTATAGTGGTCGGGAGTGAATAAAACCTTTTAGCATTTCTAGATTAAGTAAAAATTGTATTCCATAAAATAGACTAGGAAAATATCACGAGCATCTTCCTAATCATCTTCGACTGCCTGAAAAACAACAAGGCTAGTCGCCTTCCGCTAGGCCAACTTTAGTGCTATTGGGTCCAGGATGTAGGCAAAAATCTACCTCTTCAGACTGTTTCCTACAGTGGACTAAGCCTAGTGGTCTAGAACTAGGTGTGCTTTGGCCTAAATATTTTAACTTCGAGAATACGATTCTGAGACAATGTGCCACCCCATTGGTTTATCTCTAGCTATTATGCCCATGAGGTCCTGGGTTTAAGCGCCCTACACTTTACCACTATAAACATTTCTTACACCTGTCTTCAGTATGATTTTTTGCATTTCCAAACTTTTGGAGAGAAGAGAATACGAAAATATTTTTGAATACTTTTTTTTATAGTTATTTTATGTAGGCCTAGCTTTAAGGATCTTGCGAATGCACTTTTTTGCCACCGGTGAGGAAAAATTAGGTCTCATTAATGGTTAGTTATTCATATATCCTGCAATATGCGATCAATTCGGCTCCGAGAGCAATTTAGGGTGTCTAGAGAAACCCTCATTTTGATTGACACCAAGTAAGGTGAAAGGTAAAATGTGTAATGTCCTGTAAGATGTATCATTCATTCTATTTAGCCAATGCATATAGTAATGAATACAAATGTTCAGAAAAAACACATGTAAACAACCTATTTAGTCAAAGCATTTAGAAATAAATTCAAATGATGATGAAAATCACCATGTCAATGGGAAAAGGTCAAGGCAAAAATTTAGGGGCTATTATGGCCCACCCAAAAGATAAATAGAAATTTGGAGTAATTATAACCGATCCAATGGACAAAGAAAAAAATTGTAGTTATTTTGACCCACTCGAGGACAAGGAGAAATTTGGGGTGATTATGACCAACCTTGAGCATAAGGAGATGTTTGGAGTTATTATAGCCCACCCCAAAGACAGAAAAAACTTGGAGTTATTATGGCCCAGCCTGAGCACAAGGAGAAATTTGGAGTTATTATGGGCCATTCCAATAACAAGAAGAAAATTGGATTTATTATGGCCTATCTCAAGGACAAAGAGAAGTTTGGATAGAAGATTTTGAGGCGTTTTGAGCTACCCTAGCTCTTCCAACCTACCTAATGTAGGAGATGAGACACTAATAAGAATTTCGTAGGTTTTTGACCTACACAAGTCTTACGACCTACTGGAGGAGAATCATGAGATCATGTGTACGAGAATTAGCAGAAGTTTGCATGTAGGTAGAAAAAAGTTAGAGATATGGTATATCGTCAATGGATACATATGCATGTGTTGGACCGCAAAGAGGCACATATTAGTGGCCTCCTACATGTGCTTGGAAATTTGTTATGTAAAATCTCGACCGTTGGTGCCTCACCCCATTGTTGACCCTTCTCTCTGTCAATTTTTCATGTATTTGCTTTGAATTATGCTTATATTTGTGAAAATTTTAGATTTGGAGATATTAAGCGTTTTTTGTAGTTTGATCGTGAAACTGTGAAGTTTTGAGTCATTGTGGGTGATTATTGGAGTATTCTTGATATATTGTTGTTGTAGAGGACTATTTTCATGTAATGTGCACATTTGCTGAAAATTAATTTGAATCTACTAAGGATTTGATGAATGTTATATATGTGAGGATTATTTAAGTGTTTGCAAGTCATTTTAAGAGATTAGAATGGTTAATTGTGTGATTTATTGCCTTGTTTCCACTACTACACTTGGATTTTGCTTATTTTAAGAGTGTTGGTAGATTCAACTTCATGAGCCCAAGATATATGAGCAGAAGGATATATCGAGGCCTTATATATCGAAAAAGGAAGCAAAAGAGGCCCACAGACATCCAACATAGATAGATTGTGGTGGTACACGATAAGGAGGTTCCAAAATGAGGCAGCAAGAAGAACGAAAGAAGCAAAATAGGCAGAGGCGATCATGGCCAGGCCGTGGTGGTGACCATGGATAGTGGTGAACCCCATAGGCTATTCTTGGTTGTCTTTTCTCTCTGTGACTTCCTATTTTCCTTGCGATTGTTCATTTTCAAAATGGTTTTGACATTAGGTAGCCTTGATTTTCGCAAAAAAGCCTAGTTTTAAGCCTTCTTTATCATCCATCTATAATCATCTATCATCTGCCTTACATCTACCATCCTCCATTTGAAAGCATTAAAGAAGCAGAAGTGAAGATCGAGCAAAGTCTAAAAGTTATCAGGAGAAGACTGAAAGATCAATGATAGGGGTTATAAGAATAAGCTTTTTTTTCCCGTCTTTTCTTTTCCAACTCCAATAGTCTAGGTTACAATTTTAGAGATCTTTATGTAGTTATTTTCGATCATGTGCGAGGAGTTCTTTTCACATCTAGGGATTGCCGAATCAAAAAGATGATCGATGTTGACTTTTAGTTGTTGAATTTCAAGTGCTTGATCATGGTTAGTTTAATTCTATTTATTTTTGAGTGCTTCATGTCATGTGAGAAATTTGAACAACTTCTTGCATGTACTTAGATTAATGGGTGAAGGAATGAAAGGTGAAATCTTTTATCAAATCATCAAGATTGAACTCGATTTGGTAGTTTCTTGAGAATTGCTAGTTGAGAGGCTTGTTTGATAATCTTAAACTGATAACTAAGATAAATTTGAGAGATGGTTGACCACTTGATTTGAGTAATCCTCTTCAATTCAAAAGAAGGGTACAATTCATTTAATCATCGCCCTTAATACGGATCAAAGAATGAAAAAACATATGTTTGAATGAAAGAGCATATGTTTAACTAGATTTAGCACATTCCTCAGATAGGTTAATCCCTAGATACTTCCTTTTCATTGATTTTAAGAAATAGTTTTCTGTGTACTTGGTAATTTATTGCATAGATCTCATAATTGTCGGCTGCACTTAGCTTATTTCAAGCGCATAGATATAATAGACCACTATAATATCTGTGAGGCCGACCTTGACATTGCCACAACAACACATGTGCTTATGGCAATGATTAGATTCTTAGCGTTGTTTCCAATGACTAGATTTGGATATTGACTTTCCCCCAAGAAATTTGACTAAGCATTTTCTTTTTCTTTATTTTTCAATTTCATGCTTTTTGTATTCTTTGATTGTTTTTAGGTTGTCTCCATTTTATACATAAGTCCCCTAGGTTTAGAGCATTCTTTGAGTTTGACCCCAAGATGGAGAGAACTTTCCATAGAAGGAAGAGACGATGAAAGTTATAAGAGGAGTTAGAAATGATAAAACCCACATCCAAGATGGCAGGAGAAGAGGATAAATAACAGAGGACCTTAGGGATTATGTCACCCTAGGGGTCCAAGGTCTCACTCCAAGCATTACAAGGTCTGTCGTGGACATCAACAATTTTGAGCTTAAGCTGGCACTAATCTTGATGGCACAACAATAACAATTCGGTGGCACACCCATGAAGGACCCAAATTTACACCTTCCATGTTTTTCTTGATGTGTGTGAGACTTTGAAGATTAATGGTGCCTCCAATGATGCTATCTGTCATTGCTTGTTTCCGTTTGCTCTTAGAGACAAGGTAAGGGTATGGCTTTATTTTTTGCTATCGGGATCCATTACCACTTGGTAAGAGCTCACTAAAGCATTCCTTACCAAGGTCTTCCTTCCAAGCAAGATGATAAGCTTGAGCAACCAAATCATTTCATTTGCTCAATGGGAGGATGAATAGCTTATGAGGATTGGGAGCTTTCAAGGACCTACTGTGATTGTGCCTCCACTACAACTCCAAAAGTGGATAATTGGACAAATGTTCTATAATGGAGTCAGACAAGCTATAAGGTTTATGAATGATGCGGTGGCAGGTGGTACCTTAGCGAATAAGATAGGGGATGAGGCATACAACTTATTTTGAGAAGATGACGCTCAATAATTTACCAATGATCCAATAAGGGGACTCCTTCTAGGAAGAGTAGATGTAAATTTAATGTTGATGCTTTAACTTTGCTTGTTGCTAAAATGGATGCCATGACAAAAGGGCTTGATCATTTGAACGTTAATATGGTAAATGCACTTGGCCCCACCCCTACTTGTGATAGTTCTATATATTATGATCATGTGGCTTTGTATCATCAAGTGGAAAACCCTTTTGCCTAATCATCTACTAAATAAGTCGCATATGTTGACAACTTCCAATCGAGACCCAACTATGACCCAGACTCAAACACTTACAATCTTGGTTGGAATAACCATCCCAACTTGTCCTATAAGAGTAAACCTCTTCCCTTTCTCTAAGCCAATGCTAGACCCTCATCACTTGGTTTTCAAAGATCTTACTTCCCTCTACAAGTTCCCAAAAAGTCCATCGTAGAGGCCATAGTGAAGAGTGTGCTCTTGGTGTAGCAAAGAAAGATGAGTACATTAAGAAATTAACCTCTAAGGTTGATTTTCTAACTAGTCATAATGAGATGTTAGAATCACAAATTGCCCAACAAGCTGGCTTTTCTTATGCACCTCCAGGTAGATTATCTAGCAAGCCTGAGTACACGCCCAAGGTGCATTCTAATTGTGTTGTCTTAAGAAGTCGCAAGCAACTAAATGGTCCTATGGTTGCTAGAGATGAAATGGGTAGGAAAAGTGTCTAAAGGAAGACTCTTAGTAAGCCAATTGTGGAGTCATAAGAAAGAGCGCCACAATAAGAGTGAGAGTGAGAAGTGTAAAGGGTCTAAGCCCTCTTCCCCCTAAGCCTTATAAGCCACCTTTACCTTTCCTACAAAGATTTGCTAAGGCTAAGCTTAATGTTCAATTTGGGAAGTTTCTTAATATGCTTAAGAGGTTACATGTGAACATTCCTTTCATGATGCTTGTCTCAAATATTAATGCCTATGTATGCAAATTTTTTTTGAAAGAGATCTTGTCTACAAAGAGGAAAACTAATGAGCATGAGACCATAGCTTTAGGTGAGAAGTATAGTGTCGTCGTTCTAAACAAGCTTCCCACTAAGCTTGAGGATCCTGATAGCTTCTCTAATCCTTGCTTGATTGGAAATGAGAGTATTAATAGGACTTTATGTGATCTTGGTTCTAGTGTATGTTTAGTGCACTATCCAAGTTTCAAGAGACGAACTTAGGAGAGTTGAGATCCTTTACTATTTCCCTTCAATGAGTGGACCGTTCTGTGATGTACCCATTGAGTATTTTGGAGGATGTTCGTGTCAAAGTGAGTAACTTTTATGTGCTAGTGGACTTTGTGATACTTGATATGGTAGAAGATGCCTGCACCCAAACAGTTATTGGAAGACCTTTCTTGGCCATTGTGGGGTACAACATCGATGTTAAGGAAGGGAGGTTGACTTTTGATATAGGAGACCACATGTTGAGTTTGGTTTGTTTAGGGGCTATGAGTCTTCCCCTTTTTCTATTATTTGTTGTGGGTTTTATGTGCTAGCTTCTGATGGGAATGTGAGTTAGTTGATATGTGTTTAAATGATCTTCATGTGCTTGATTATGCATCTTTTGAGTGCCATAACCTTGATAGTGAGAATGTAGATTTGATTGAGAACTTGCCACCTAGCATTGTCGAGCCAAGCCATATGCTTTTGATGATGGTTGTTTGAGTGCTTGATGTAGAGTTGTGTAGTGTTGCTTTCTTTTCCCCTTTTGGAGGACGTTGAATTGGTTCCTCTATTTGAAGGTTGTGTCTGGTTATTGTAATTGTGGTTGCTTGATGGTGTCTATCACAAGATGACTGTCTATGTGGACAAAGCTGCTAGGAGGTATTTGATGTTTAAGAAGGATCTCTATGCCCTTTGCTTGTAGTGGTTCCTTCTTTTGCAACAATTTGAGTTTGAGATCCATGATAAATTACGGACAAATGCTATGGAATCTCCTTCCTTGTACCCTTTTCCCATCTTCAAAGAATGATCGATGTAGGTTTAGCTAGAAACTTTAAAGAAGCGCTACTTGGGAGGCAACCCAAGGTTTCTTTTCTTTCCCCTTTATTTTTCTATCTTTAATTTTTATACATTTTTTTGGTGTGTACTTTTGTCTGATTCCGTTTCCAAATAGTCTTTTCTTGCCTTTATATGTTTAAATTGAGGGCAATGTATTATTAAAGCATAGGGGAGGGAAATTTTGTATATTTCATATCTTAGTTTAAGCATGGTTTGTTTAAATTGCATTAGGTTATGCTAAGTCATTTAGGTGCATATTTAGGTTTGTATTGAAAACAATTACAATACAAAAATAAAAAATGAAAAATATAAAAATATAAAAAAGCGTCAAATGATGATTCTAGAAGAAAAGTAGCTCTCATGAGCTTGATTGAATTTTGATGAATGACCCCTTATGTGTGAAATGTTTTTGAGGATTTAGGGATATCTCTTGTTTTGGTCCTGGTCTTAATTGAGAACTTGGAGTCCTTTGCATTAATGTTAGTACATATGTTCCACTTCATGAGCTAGATGCGACTTTGGTAGCATCCGGTGAGACCGTAAGCCTTATATAGACCAATTCTTTATACTTAGTCCTATGTTCTTTTATGTGTGTGACTCATCGATGTTACATGTATAGAACTAGCCTAGACTCTTGTTCAAAGCTACATTAGCATGTGCATATTTAATGATATGATAGAGACATTCTTTCTTTCTTTGGTCTTATTAGCCACATTGTCAAATAGCCTAGCTTGTCATATATGTTAATCCCCTTTGCTAGCCCTTTGAATTTATACCTATCTTTGTTATAATCCCTTCTATTTTAGCTCTTGGCTATACACATATTCCTAGCCTTAAGCCAATCTTGTTAAGCTTTGCTTCATGTGCATTGTGGGTAGTTTTGGGGAACCGTACGATGGCCTTAGTATCCTGGTTTATTGAGAGATTGATGATATTGTAAATTTGGATATGTTCCCCTTTTGATTGGATTGTGTAGTCGTGTATTTATGCATTAGGATATGTGTTGACAATTGAGTTTTCCATGCCCTTCACCAATTGAACTTTCCAATCCATTGTCCAAGAAGAAAAAATAAAAATAAAGACAGTATAAAAAAAAATAGAAAGAGAAAGAAAGAAAGACATTTAACAAAATGTGTGAATAAGTGATGGGCACTGGTTTCTTACACAAAGCTTGTGTTCCATCTTTGTCCACTCAGTTCCTATTGGATTTGTGGAGATCTCGTTCATTGTATTGTTGAGGTTGGTAGTGCAGGTGAGTTTTATAGTTCATTGGCCCTTGTTGATTGTTATTTAGCTACTTGGCTATTAGCCCCACATGTCCCAAAATGTTTGTCCACGTTTTTCTCTTTACTCTTTAGGCCATTTTACAACCTATGTAAAGTCTTCTTAATTGTCATGTGTACAGTGCATCTTAGTCGTGTAGAATTTGAGAGCCTTACGAAACCTATGATAGTTTACACCTATGGATAGATTCTTTAGTATCGATGCTATATTTCATACATATGAGAGAGAGTGATCCATACCAAAAGTGAGGTTCTACTAGCTCAACGCTGCTCAATTCCATGTGCTTGCATAATATGCTTATGATTATTTTAGAGTAATCATGTCTAATGACGGGCTTGTGATTTTAAATTTCTTTAAAAACCTTCACCATATCTTCATTTTGAAATGTTTTGTGCACTATTTAGGGTTTCCACTGATGACATTCTTGCTTATGATATGCTATCAGTTTCATAGCCTTAGGAGTTGCTTTTCAATCTTATATGCATCTCCCCATGTATGTTTGTCTCATGTTTAGCTTTGCTTGGGGATAGGAAAAGATTTAAGCAAAGCAGAGTGATGTATGTCGTATATGCATGGATTATCTAAGTGGTTGAAAGTGGTTTTTGGAGACGAATGAGCTTGATTGTGTCCTTCATGCCCTTACTTCTACTGTTGTGCTTGGATTTCACTTGTTCCGTGAGTGTTTACAGATTCGACTTTGTGAACCCAAGGGATATGAGTAGCTGGATGATTTTGCGGCCTTTTAGATGAAAGAAGGAAGCAGAAAATGCCCAAACACACCCAACACGGATAGACTGCGTTCAGTACTATAGTCCAGAAGGTTCCAAGATGAGGCAGCCAGAAGGACAGAAGGGAAAAAAAATAAACAGAGGCCACCATAGCCAAGCCATGGTGGAAACGACGAACCATGGTAGACCCCGTAAGGTACATGTGGTGGCCTTCTTAACCCATTTCTTCTTGTTTTCTTTGCGGTTGTTCATTTTCCAAACGGTTTTAATGTTAGGCAACATTGATTTTTGCAAAAAAGTATAGTTTCTACCCTCTTTATAATCTACTTGCCCTCATCTATCATTGTCCTTGCATTCACCATCTAACATTTGAGAGAGATAAAGAAGAACAAGCGATAACTGAGCGAAGTTCAAAGGCTATTGAGAGAAGATTGAAAGATCATCAATCGGGTTTGTAGGAATAAGCTTTTATTTTCTTCTCTTCTCTTTTGCATCTCTAATAGTGTAGAGTTTATTTTTAGAGATCTTTACTTAGTTACTTTCAAACACGTGTGTACAGTAATTTTCAAATATAAGGACTTCGGAATCGAAATAATGATATTGAATTTCAAGTCCTTGATCGCAGTTGGTTTAATTCTATTTAATCTTGATGTTTTATAGTAGTGTGAGAGACTTGATAAACTTCTTTTAGGCATTTAGGTAAATGGATGAAAGACTGAAAGGTGAAATCTGTTATCAGATCATCAGGATTGAACTCCATTTAGTAGTTGTTTGTGAAAGAATTGTTAATTGAGGGTCTAACTTGATAATCTTAAACTCATAACTCAAATTAATTTGAGAGCCCTTGAGAAATTGTTGTCTACTTAATTTGAGTAATTCTCTTAGCTTTGAAAGAAGAATTAGAATTAATTTGATTGTCGGCCTTAGAATTGATCAACCAATGAAAGAGCATATGTTTGATAACTAGATTTAGCACATTACAAGGCTAACTTAATCCTCAGATGCTTCTTTTCCATTGATTTCAAGAAATAGTTGTGAGTTTAGATAAATCTCAAAACCATTAATTCCGCTTAGCTTATGTCAAAGGCACAAACCTTATGGACCTGTATAGTCTCCGTGGGATCTGCCTTTACTTTGCTACAACACCTCGTATGGTTGCAACAGCAATCAGGGCTTGATTTGATGAGAGGGATACTTATGTTTATTTCTTGCTTATTTGAAGCTCAACACATACTGTAAGCATGATATGTAGGCTTTTGATGGTTGCTTGCACACTTTTGCTTGATTCGATTTCATTCTGCCTGAATTAGGTGACTTTTCACCTTTTGGGAGAAGCCATACTAGGGCAACTTTTCATGTATTATGAGATATACTTGACTCTCATATTATTGCAGAGAATGTTTTAGTAGACTTTTGAGACAATCAAATCAAGTTTTGGTAACCTCGTGTGATAAACTATAAACTGTAGAAGTTTAATCACATTTTGATTTGTAGCATGTCTATGAATAATCTGCCATATATCTATGGCTCTAAAGATGTTTTAAAAAGTGTATGCACAAATTCTCATGATTGTTCGACATCGTCTCAAACTCTTTTCATGTTCAACTGAATTTTGTTGAGTTTTGTTGTCTATGCATTTCTTAACTTTAGGTGTTTTTGAATGGCTAAACAACCAACTTGCTTAAGGAGAGACCTTGTAAGCATAGCAGAGATGACCATCCAAGGGACGGGTGACTGGTTTGATACCCGGAACCCGATGTACACTGAGCCTCACAAACCATCACATTTCTACCATGTTGTAAATTAAAGTGGTATGCTCCCTTTTCAAAATTATCACATTTTGCTATTTTACTTTGCGTTCATTTGTGCTAATAGTTTGCATTTTTATAGGATCGTGAATTTATCAAGGCACATAGAAATCTCCAGAAGATCTCTATTACCCATCAAATCAAATGCTAATTTTTGCATCCTGACGGGGGTCCATTTTGAAGAGGTCCTACCATGATATGGTGCTACCTTCAACATAGACTAGGACTGCCTAATGAGTCTCTCAAAGCCTAGTGTCTTTAGATGGAGTTTAGAATCGAACTTCATCTAGTATTCCCTACTCAAGGTAGCTCTCGAGGTCGAGAATTTAGACGGGGACCATTAGACATTTTTCTGCATCGCCTTGTTGCTTAGTTCAATCTTTTTCGCTGACAAGACAAACCGAATGCACCTCCATTAGATGTGTAATCTTAAGGACATTTGAGGCAATGGATGATTGGATTAGGGGCAAGCAGATTATACTATGCTAGTCTCCTACCTGAGGTCAACTTGTTGACAGAAAAACCACTGGCAATAGGATGCCAACCTTAGAAGCTTTTGGCACCTACTAAAGAATGACTCTTTCCTTATGATCTCCTTTTCTTCCTTATGGAATTTCTGGGATCGCCTTATGACTTGTGTCTGTTTTTGCAATGTTAGTTCCTAGAGTTCTTTAGAGGGATGCACTCTAGATCTAAAGGCTCCAACGGCATTCCGGTGACTAGACGGTGGATAAAAAAAACATTGAGCTCTTTAAGACTCGGATGAACACTCATAAGTGCAACGATCGAAGAAGTAGGGATGTTCATGGTTCGGGTACTCGAAACAAAAAAGATTTCAGCTCGGGTACCTGAAATTTTGAGTCGGCAAAACGATCAACTCATATCCGAACCAAAATATTCCGGTAATCGAAATTCGGGTGCTCGATAATTTCGGTTCGATTCTTCGGTTACCCAATATCCCATTTTTTCTAAAATCTTTTTTTTTCTACTTTGCCTAATAATTTGTTGCATCCATAATATAATTATTTCTATTTATGCTATAAAACGTTGTCGTATTGCGCCAAGTTGCACTTGTAATTATTACACAATATGGCAATATCACCCGATATCTAACCACCATTCATATTTTAATTAGTCAACACCTCCATAAGGTATGAGCTTATTAACATCATATTCATGCCCAACCTATTTGAACGAAACAATGCAACAAAATCAAAGTACTTGTCTTCTTCGAATTTGGGAATATTTGACGTACAAAGTTTTTAGGGAATTGATAATATAAAAAAATTCGAAAAAGTTAAAAAAAAGTTTTGGGTTTGTTGGTACCTGAATCCTCAAAAACGCTCGAACCATACCCAAACAAGTAACCCCAAAAAAATATTGGTTCGGGTAACAGAACCAAAAATTTCAAATATTTCGATTCGAGGACCAAGATTTCGGATCGGATAGCGGGTTTCCGGTTCGGGTTATTACTTATTGATATTTTTGAACACTCTTACTAAGAAGAATCCTCTTTCCTTGGTGTCTATCGCTTCTTCATACTATTATTATGTTTGTTTATTAGATTGTTGGTTTATAGATGACTTATCACCCCAAGGCCTAGATAGATAACATCGTGGCTACTGCTGAGACGGCTCTTGTGCTGTAGCATCAGAGGATGCTCCTACTTTGCCTTTTGCGCTATGTGTGTTACCTAGGTGAGGGTGTGACTAGACAATGTCTAGCAAGCTTGCCTATTCAATATGTCCTATTAGATCCTCCTTTAACCACCATACTGTAGCGACCTTAAACTTTGAGGAGATGCACCCGGTGGGGGAAGTGGTGTCTTACCAGGAACTAATCATCCAGGACAACTATTCAGAGTTTGTTGGGATCCGTCTGATGGGTCCATCATTCATCCGAAGAGTTTGGTTCCTTTTTAAGACTTGTTTGCTCTTGTTATGTATTCGGTACTTATGCTCCTGCTTGTTAAATCAAGCATAGGTTCTAGTTGTCGATCTTAAAGCGCGCTATAACGATGCTTTCGACATCGGGTGGGATGTTGATCTTGATGATATGGAGGGTAATGAGGCTTTAAAGATGTATTAGCCTCCTCGCTCTTGGGGAGTGTGTGATGGTTGTTTCTTCCATGTGTGTGGGTCCATACATGTAAATATACATATATATATACCTATATGTATGTGTGCATGTATGTATGTATGTACGTACGTGTGTATGTATGTATGTGTGTGTGTGTATGTATACATCCCTCCCTTCGGTCGGTCGGTCAAAACGAACCTAACGTCTTTCTTATAGCGGAGGGAGTGCTCCTTGGGTGAGGAGCGCTCACAGGACAACAAGACTCTACACACTGGAGCGATCGTCCTGAAGGGCTTGAAGCTCATGAGTTATAGTCGGGC
>JACYFF010031952.1:85727761-85741492 GCA_017589665.1 Selenicereus undatus | reverse complement strand
ACATATATATATATATATATATATATATATATATACATATACATACATATATATATATATACATATATATATATACATATATATATATATATATATATATGTTTATTAGCAAGGTTGGTCTAGCTTGTGTAGTGCAACTTATAGAGGAGTCCTTCGAGGAGTACTCCTACATGCCCATTGTTCTTGCTTAGATGATCTTGTCCTTAGGTGGCCTTCATGGCAACTACGACAATGATCTCAGGGGCACTTTTCTTCTTTTGCAGGTGAAATTCAAACTTTTTGGATTGGTTTGTTCATTTTAATACTCTTGATGGGGATTTTGACATGTGCTTACCTGTCTTCTAGATTTGGCTTTTAGAGCATTCCCGCTAAGTGTGCCCCTTGGTTTTCCATGCTGAGGTATGAATATAAACATTAGGCTATACACAAGTGTTTATATGAGTGTCGTAGTGATGAAACATGGAAGGCCTTCTTTCAACATGAGAAGGCCAAGATATTTAGGCATACGAAATGGTGGCCCGTTTGTCTTTAGAGTTCCTAGGAGAGGCAAGAGTTGTCTCCCTCTCTAAAACCTTAGAAGATCCACTTATACTTGTCGTTTGTCTTGCTAGAGGGGCTTTAAACAAACCGTTTTAAGTATTTATGACAACAATTGTTCTTGTTGTTTATGCCTTAGCCACAAAAATCACAAATTTTTTGGACTCAAATATGACTCAAGCTTATGTGGGTGGTATCATGTAGGACGTCCTTTTTGTGAGCCCCCACATATCTTGAATGGGTAAGGGCCACCAATCCTAATAGAGTGCTATGGTGAAAGCTAAAGCTGGACTATGATTGTACAATACACAAGAACTTGCAAATGTGACGCCGAAGAGGAAGAAAATCAGGAGAAGAAGACTCATAACCTCGTATGGGTGAAGAAGCCCAATGAAGGCACAAGCAAGAGTGCAAAGTAGATGGTTGATTAAAGTTGCCTTCTTTGGGCATTTATGTTACGTTTTAACTATTTCAATACTAAGAATAAATCCCATATGAGGATAGTAGGACTTCAATTCTAGCTCTTAATCGATAACATAATGTGCTTTGCTATTGAAATTAATGAAAAGCTTGGAGTTATGAATATGTGATGTGTTTTTATTTGATTTTACGACCTTGTGTAGGCCCTCTTTTTTATTATTGCTTCATGTTTCTCTTTGTTTGTAAGCACCTTGACCTCAAGTGTGTTTGGGAAAAAATTTATCATAAAATTATAGTTGAACAGTGCCAAGCAGGCATCAAGGCCTACAATAGGCTACTAAGGTCCAGTGAGATACTACTAGGCTTGAGTTCTGCACCTTTTGCAAGAAGCCTCTAAGAGTAGAAGCATTTTAGTTGATCTATGTGGACAAGTTGAGTGAAGTCTTGACAACAGGTGCCCATTTGTTTGATAATATCCCTATCTAGAATTTCTTGGACGAATTAAACTCCTGTTGATCAAGGTTTAAATTTTGCGCGTGGGTTAGTAACTAGGATCCTAATTTATTTCAAGACCGGATGACCTACTTTCATGTCTCTTGTTTTGACCATTGAAGTATATGCTCGAGGTATCCTTTGTTGATATTGTCGTAAGTGACGTACTACGGCAAATCTTTTTCATCCATGTTAGCTAATTATTCATATGAAGCTAGTATCCAATCCGCCATGGATATATGGCTGTAATGCTTGTCGAGAGCTACAAATTTAACCACTATTTCGGTTATTAAATACCTTTTATAGCATAGGGAAGTAGGGATCGATCCACGAGGAAAGGTAGTTTTAAAAAGGCTAGCTTAATCCTAAATGATTTTACTAATCCAATTTATTAAATCTAATCTTAATAATTCTAAAATAATTAAAATCTAATAAAAAAATCTAGAAAAACATCCAATGATGCTCCTAAATATTTTGGATTATATTTTGGAAAGAAAACAGTCAAAA
Source organism: Selenicereus undatus (assembly GCA_017589665.1). NCBI lineage: Eukaryota > Viridiplantae > Streptophyta > Magnoliopsida > Caryophyllales > Cactaceae > Selenicereus > Selenicereus undatus. The sequence continues at coordinate 85,739,536 of JACYFF010031952.1, read as the reverse complement.
GCTTTCCTAAATAATCTAGAAAAATAAAAACAGAATAGTAACTGAAATTCTAATTAAAAATCAAAATAGCAAATAATAATCAGAAAATAAATATTAAAAATGTCAAACACTAACCTAAAATATTATTCTTCAAGTGTTCGAACAAAAAATGTGCTATTTTTAAGGTACTTTTATGCCTGTTTTATGCTCGTTTTAATCGTGTTTTTAAGGTTTTTAACTAATTTTATTTTATTTTGCAGATTTTTAATAAATTTGAAAAAGGGCCAAAAATGGTAGAAAATGACAAAGAAAATATCGAGAATTAGAGAACCGGGCAAAATTGTCAAAAATCGGTCCAATTGCAGAACCCGGTTCACCTGAATCGGTTCACTTAAAATCCCCCACCCCTTCAATTTCTCTCTCCTCCTTACTCGCATCCTCTTCTATCTCCCTTATCTCTTCTCTCTCCTCCAAAACCACCCAGCCCACAGTAACCTCCATTCCCAAACCCACAGAATTCGAAACCCCTACCCACCGAAACCACCTTCGTCCACCTCATCTCCCAATCTCTTTCTCACCCGCGTTTCATGCAGCAAACGCCACAATGCATCCTTTGCTGTCATTCATCGTCACCGTCCAGCACACCACCCCAATCGAAGGGTCAAGATCGAAGCAAGTCGGGTATAAAGGAGGAGTTCGACGCCATTGAAGGGGTTCGAAGGGTAGGTAATTTCTAGGTAATTTAGGTAGGTAATTTTAGGGTTTAGTTTAGGGTTAGATTAGGGTCAATTTAAGTTTAGATTGGTTTTAATTTCATTTTTATTTCGATTTTCAAAATTAGGGTTTATGCATTTCGGTTTGCCTAGCTTCGAATTTCTTGTAATTATGCTATAATTTTGAGTTTCCCAGTAGCAATTCACAACACTAGTTCGACTTTGCAAAAACTTAATGTTAGTTTGTCCAATTTCATGCGATTTTCCCCTCCCCTGATGCTTGCGTTCTGTTCGGGTTCTTCTCTGGTCTTCACCGTGTTTGGGCTGCTATTGGTGGTTCCGATACCCCCTTGGTGGCTGAGAACGTCAAATGAGCTAGGTTTGCAACCCATCTTCGTTCCCTGTTTCGCTCTTGCTATTTCAATTCGTATTTCCCCCTCCCTTGCTGCTCGGTTTAAGTTCTACTTAGGTTAGTTAATTTCAGTTTTCAGCTAGTCCTGGTAATTTCCATTCATGCTATTTGTAATAAGAATTCACGGTTTTCTTTTCTGGATTGATTCGAATATGTCAGTAGCTTGGATAGAATCTGGTGGCTTGATGATGTGTTTGGAATTTTGATGTTTTGGATTTAGTTTGGTTTATGCTTTGTTTTGGATTTTGAATAATTATGGTAGTTGATTAAGGTTGAATGCTTGAATTTAGTAGTCGTTTATGCTTACTTGGTATTGTTAAACTCCTTGATTTTTGGTAGTGTTGAATGATAAGGTTGCTTGATTCATATTAGTAGAATGCTTAAGTTTAGTTCATTTAATTTACACGCCTGTGTTTCGTTTAGTTGAGTGCTTAGGTTTAATTCGTGTAAGTTAATTAATTTAAATTGCTTGCTTTGTTCAATTGAGAGTTTGATGATCGTTTAGTTGAATTACGTTGTTAGATTGCTTAGAATAATATCATTTAGTTTAGTTAATTAGTTAAATCGTTTGTTTTAAATTACCATAATTTCAACGTCGTCCCTGTGGATCGACCCTCAAAGTACTGCGAACGATATCGTATGCTTGAGGTTTCTCTATTTAGTTATTTCACTTTCCTTAAAAAATCATCAACATCAGGTATATAAGCTTATAGCTCCTCAATTGTGTCCAAATAATTTCAGAAAAATCAAATCAGGAAATTACCACAGAATATCAATGCAGAATATTAAATCTGAAATTACAAATAAAATAATCTGCATAAATATAAATGCGAAAATAATCAAGAAAGTTACGCTAATTCTAGGACACAATTTTTTGGACTTAACAATACCTAATAATTGTGCAATAACAATTAAAATCGAAATTTTCGGAATTAATACCCTAAAAACCTGCACATATCAATTTCACAAAACAATTCTGAAAAATTATCAAATAACTTCCAAAAGTTACGAAATTAAATATGGGCAGACTAGGACACTATATAAACCCTAGGAACTAATAAAAATCAAAAAAGAACAAAAATGACTCTTTTTAGTCTAATTTCTAACAAACCGGTAATTAAATACTAAAACTGAATATAAATCAATCTAAAATTATAACCACTCTAAAAATCAAAATCTAAACTATCTAAAATTACCTAGACACTCCTAAAAGACTATAATTGGGGGGGGTCGATTGAAATTATATTGAAGCTAATAAACATAGAACAAAAGTTAACAAACTAATCAAATTAACTCTATGCAACAAATAATGATCAAAAGTTGTCAAATTTATGAAGGATACTTAGTATAATCTCAATCCACCATGAAAATTAATATTTATCATTAACACACAAGTTAATTTCATTCATGAGTTAAATTGCAGAAGACATCCACCAGCAGTTCTTCCCCGTTTTTCCTTAGATTCTAGTTTAATTAGGTCCAGCCCTAATGTAAACCCTACTAATTTGATAATCTTTACACCAGCGCAAAAATTTAATCAAACTAGAGCATTACGTATTAGAAAAATATCATTTAACACTTTGTAACCAATTTACCAGCAAATCGATTTAACAAAGATCTAAAGCGATTACCTAATTAAAAGAGATGAGTTTGAGCCATCCATGATTAATTAGGGTGATATCTAAGCATAAAAGACTATAACTTTTACGTATTATAGTCCTCCAAACTATCAATCGAAATCGTATTAAACTAACTAGCATGCATTCTAATTAATTTAACACGAATATCATAAACAATAAACGCTAATCATTATAGAATCATGAATATGAATCAACTAGACAATAAAGCATAAGACTTGTTTCAAAATAGTAAAAACTACTCACTCATATTAAAATTAACATCACAAACTTTACCCAAATAAATCATGTTTAATAATAATCTAGTCAACGAAATACAATAAAATAAAGTAAAAACAAAACAAAGAAATAAAATTATGTTACTAGAGATATGATGATGATGGATAAGGAGGTAGAAAGCCGTGGAGTGGGATTTCCGTGAGTTGATGATGGTGATGGTGGGGAGATAATTATGATGGTGATGAGATGATGAAGTCTTCAGGGAGATGGAAAGCGTGAGGGTGAGGATGTTTAGAGAAGAAAGCAAGCTGTGGAGGTGTAGCGTGGGGTTGATCAAGAAGATGATGAGGGCGATCGGGGTGATGGAAGATGATGATGGTGATCGTGAAGGCTGATGAGAAGAATAGGCAGAAAGTGTGGGTAAGGAGGTGTCGTGGAGGTGTGTGCAAGAGGGCTACGTGATTGAAGGTTATTGATGGGGCTGACGATGATGGTGGTTGCTGACTAGGGCAGTCGTGCGTATGTGGGTGATGATGATGGTGAAGGAGAAAGAAGTGATGGCTGCGTGGGGTTGGGATTGAAGGAGGGTGCCGTGGCTCATGCCTCCATGAAGATGGTGATCATCCCCTTTTATGGTGGTGAGGAGATGATTTAAATTAGGGTTAGGTGGGATATGGGCCTAGGCTTAGTGACTAGTGTTTTTTTTTTCCTTGTTCCTTTCTTCCTTAGACTTTTTCTCCATTAAGACTTCTGGCTCTTCTTCAACTCTTGAAACCCTAGCCTAAATAAATAATTATGGAATAATATTTACCATTAATTATTATTCTTGGACCATCTTGATAGCCTAGCATGTAAAACTCGCACTTCGACGTCCTCTCTTTTCGTCTTTATTTTATTAGTGCTAAACCTGAAAAATATATAAAATAAAGTGAATTAGACAAAATAAAATATATAATATAATCAAAAAAATTATTAAAACAATACATGATTTTTGGCTTAATAATGGCCTTTTAGGGTAACCCAAAGTGAGGTAATTAGTGCTAAGAACTAGTAAGACTACCTCTATCCTATGCATGAGCAAGAAGGGAGTGGTAACAGTGGATTGTCTGATGAATGTCCTAAATGCCCACAATGCAAAAGACAACTTATTGGGCTAGTTTTTATAAGTTTTAACCATTTTAGCCAGAATGTTTTGATGTTTTTATTTTTGTCTTCTACTACTCCATTAATTTGCATCCTATATGCAATAGATTGTTGTTGTTTGTTTTTGTATTTCTTTAGAAGGGCTGCAATTGTTCCCGAAGTGGGACCCATGATCACCTATGATTTCATGTTGAACTCCATATTGACATATTATGTGATTAATTAAGGATTCAACTACTTATTTTGAAGTCTGTTTGTAATTCTAACCCAATTAATGAAGTAATCTAAGGCTATTAAAATGTATTCACGCCTATTTGTCCCCTTAGGAGTTATTTTTCCTAGAATGTCCATTCCTCGTACTAGTCTGGACCTGTGGTTTGCCCGGTGTATGTTAAATTAGATAATTTGTAGACATATACTATGCAAGTAATACATCGATAGCCATTGTATACATAATTAGTGTTATAATTTAGAAAAAATGATAGAATAATCAATGAAAAATATAAGTAGATAGCAGCCTCATGCATAACCATTGAGATTAATAGTTAAAAACCATATGAGTATGAAAAAGGTCTATAATAGTATGATAGAGATAGTAGATAGTGATTATGATAAAAGCCACACTAAATAAGATGATAAGAAGTCAATCTATGATGCTAATGATGAAGAATCCACCTTCTCTTTTTATACCTACATAGAAAATAAAGTTTTAGTAATAATTTGAATAACAATGATGGGGTTGAAGTTTACATTTATATGTTATCTACCTAAGTCATAAACATCTTCCTCCTAATTGACTGAAGCAATAAAAGCAATAGGAACTTCTACTTCGTGGTGCCGTGTAGGCTCCATGATAAATACCCATTGTTTACCTATTAAACATCCACAATTGCATAAAGCAATAGATGATCATATGGCTATAGAAAATACTAACATAGGAGAGTCAATAATAAAACACTAAACTGTATAAAATGTGATAAGCAGGGAAAATTGTAATACCTGAACTGCATACACATCTAACTAGGTAGTTGTCATATGGAAAAGAATTCGAGCTTCCTCGTGAAGAATAGTAAACTCTCTACAACCTATATTATCCTGTAAGATAACTCTAAAGATGTACCTATAATGTTGGGGGAAAAAAAGGATGGTTATAATAATGCAAACATGCATTTGGAAAAGTATACCAAAGTACATAACAATAGACAATCAAGTATGCAAAAATGTTTTGTGTAAATTTGGATGTTGGCACATATAGTAAAGTACATTCGGGGTGAATACGTAAGTGTGGACACTTTTTTTTTAAAATTAGTGCAAGCATCATAAAGCAACAAGTGGATTTTAATGATGTATACAAAAAGTTGGAAATATCTGACCTAGATAGAGTAAACGTTAAAGTTTATGTTTTGCTGAAGGAATATATGTAAGCATGAAGTTACATTTGTAAAATAAATTTGTAGCTTACATTTGGCATAGTGGCATATTCATCCAATCTAATCCCTTGAGCAGCGAACAACTTCTCTAGATTGTACATACATAATGTTCTCTTACGCATGAAATCAAAATGGTTCATCACACCCTTAGTGCTAGAGTACCTAATACATGTAGGGAAATTAACACGTGTGAGATCAAGTGTGTGTAAATTGCATGAAAAATGAAAAATGAACCTAATGTTGTAGGTTATGTATACCAACCTTCAAAGTCTTCTCCTACTTGAATATCTGGATTACTTAGCAATCTACTAACTGGTAAAGTAGAAATCGATATTCCTAAAAGTGTATGGTACGGGAAAAAGAATATTACTAAAGTTTATCATTATAATGATGAATATTAAACAATTTTATGAATGAAAGTATATCAATTGGATGTAAGGGTACCTTGATAATCTCTAATGTGCACTCTGGAAGCAAGAAGTATATTTTCAGCTATCAAATGTTGCTGAAGTTGGGTGCCCTCAACTTTCGCAAAATCTCTCCATAAAGTTAGCCTCAACGGGTGCATCCTACATATATGAATTATATGTATTAATATTAGAAAAATAAAATGCATTAATAACTAAGAAAGAATATTAACTAATTAAAATACATACTACAGATCACAAAATAGTAATCCCCACCTTACAGTGCCTCTATTTCTTGTTAGTTCTAAAAGGGATATAGCCACTACCATGTCGATGCCGTCTATGCAACAAAAGAAAATGAAAATATTATAGATACTTGAGAAGAAATACATATAGAAATATAGGTAGTTAACTTTACTATGTAAATTATATGTACCTATAACATTATCATGTGTTTGTAAACGCTGTGGGACGTCAATGAACGACACAAAAGGTGGTAGGTGCTGGTAAGGGATATCAAGACAACCCTCAACGGTGCCAATAAGTCTCGTTCTCGGTGTACAAACCAACTTTAAATTGTTATTGACCACATTCCTTTCTCCATCTGTCACAACATCAACCAAAAGGCCGGAGATGTGGTAAACTTCACTAGTATTGGGTATAGATCTCCATCGAGTAATATCAGCATTGCCTTCTATGCTGGCGAATATCGCATCACACTATAAATCAATCAACAGTATTGATAAGCAACATATACATGCGTGGTGGGAAAATTGTTAGCAGCTTCAATAAACCAATACCTACTAGTCCCTAAATATAACTTTCCACAATGTGAGTTGTTTATATACTCAAGCAATCATTGATGGCATGAGTTGAATAATTAATGTTACTGATGTATTGTAAGGGTTGATGGTGCATATAGGCATACAAGTATGTACTAACCCTGGCATGTCTATAATCATAATAAACAAATAAAAGAAAATGTGTGAGTATGATCCTAATGTAGCGAACACATTGTGATTGTGCAGGAAATAATATTAACGTAAATAACACTGTTATTATATGACTGGAAAGGGACTAACCAAGCATCCAGAATGGCATTAAAAATTTCTCAGTTGATAATATTTTTAGTCATATTGTGATGCATATCCTTTTTGTTGCAAATTAAGAACTTCAGCCCTGAAGGAGAGAAGATGTGAGAGATAGATACATATAGTTGACCGTAGGAGAACATAGGTTTTGGAAGATAACCTCCTACATATTGTAATGTTTGACCTTGACTTTTATTAATTGTCATTGCAAAACCCAATTTCAGAGGGAATGGTCGCGTCTTCAAGGCAAATGGCGGTCCTTAGCTAAACGACTTAAGTCAACTCGTGGCATAGTCGCTACTTGCCCAATATTTCTTCCGGTTAAGATTTTGGCTTGGATAACCTTGCTACCAAGTCTTTCAATAATCAAGCGGGTGCCATTGCATAACCCAATTAATGGGTCAATATTTCTTAATAGGACAATAGGGACACCCACTTTTAACTGAATTTCATAATTTGGGAAGCCTTAAAAGTTCATAACATGTAGTATCTCTGGTGGATTAATGTCATCAATAATGGAATCAATGTTAGTTGGTAGAAATGTGCCAGAACGCATGTATGTACGGTTACTACCGGGAACCATTGATAGAATTTTGGAATTTATTTCATCAACATCAGTATTTAGGGGTGCCAATATGCAATGGTCTTGAACGTTTGACTCGTCTCTGTATCTTTCCACTAAACTCAGATACACAAATTCGATGAAGTTCGTGAGGCCTTGTTGTCATTCTTAATGAGAAATTCTTTAGGAATCTCTATCCAATCCAGTTCATTACCGCCTAAAAATAAGTATCCTTGCACACAACCATTACCAACATTCAAAGTCCATTATGCAAAACTCCACAATCGCTCATGTTCATTGTCACTTAAATTTGAATGCATACGCTGCATGTTGGTTCTAAGATTCTAAATATTGCAATAAGACCAAAATGTTGCCCTTGATATTGAAGATGTAACGATTTCTGCTCTACTCCCTTTGTAACCATAGGAAGTGCTTGCCTAAAATCACCTCAATGATCTACATTCTTATTCAAAATCATCTCAATTTCATAAAGTCCAAGGTCCTGTCGTTGTTCCACACTAATCTATAAACTATGGTCTCTGAGATCTCTTTGCATTCGTCTTTGTAAAGCATTCGTAAGGTTTTTCCAATGTTGTTCCCACAATCGATGGGGGTCAGACACTTCTGAGAACATAAGCATAGAACAGAACATACTTCAAAGTTTAGTCCCTATTGCCCATAGTGATGCTTCTATAAGTGCCTTATGCCACTGATTAATATAATCGACCAACCCTCGTGCCAAGCTAGCTTCCTTAAAAGTTGAATATAAGATTCCACTAACATTCTTAAATTCTCATATGATGTAGCTCCCTAAACAATGTGCAACAACATTCGCAGATAGTATCTCTTACCCATGTTTGAGTGAGCATAGGGTGATCGATTGATGCATATCCTATGTTTTCTTTTAGTCCATTTCCTCATTCCTTTATTTCAGACATAATAAGATAGGAATGTTGCATAAGTGTAATGTCTTGCTTTGATATCTTCAATATTCGCAATGCACCACCCTATGAGCATAGTAACCCTTTGTGGTCCTTTTTTCATAACCCTATGAAGTCGATCATGATCATTGAATATAACATATTGTTGTACCGACAAGTGCTATTGTAATAATTCAACAGATGGATAATATGATGTGGTCTCGATTTCAAATATTCTCCAAACAACATCTACAAGTGGCACATAACGACAATCCAAGTATTGTTTAACCTTGTTTGCGTTTTCATAGTTAGGAGGACCAATCCCATGTTCAAGGCTTTGGACATTATCTTCAATAACTATGGTTGCTCTGTCAGCTGCCTTATGCATGTATTTGTGAAGGTACTTAATGACCTCCTTTTATGCACACTGCTCAATATTAATATGTACATCATATTTGTCACACAAATAACGATTATATGGTATTACCCATCTATTGTCCATTTTCTTCCCACAAATAATTACATTTCGGCCATCATCCCAATGCCTGTATTTCACAAAACCATTTTCTTCAATAATGGTCTTATCACAAAAACTCTTCAAATAATGCTTTGTGCACGTGTTACCATCCATGCACGGAGCATTTGGGATGTCAATGCCACATGGATCATGTATCATATGTCTTGTAATAGTTTGGAACGCGAGGGGGTCAGTGTCTTCATCAGGGAACTCTGCGCATATAAGTGGCCTATATCTTTGGTACATGTGGGCTTGTCCTCACTTATAAGGATTAATAATATATGAACATGTGCTAATCCCAGTTTCTGTAATTCAATAACATGCATATCTAGAGATGTAACAAAGGAGTATAGGTTATGGGGATTAAAATAAATGCCAGTGAATAAAGTAAGATTCAGATTTTATAATTTGCTAAATACATGACATAGTTAGATGACAACATTACCTGCGATGACTTTGTCGAAAAGATTTCTCTCTTTGAAGTCTCGTTTTAGCACTTTTAACCTTAAGAGAAATTGTTAGTAAAATCTGCAAGCGTACAGTTTATCGTTGTAACGTTTACGGGTATCATCCATAAGGATGGTAGTAAAGCTAGGCTAAACCAGCTAGAAAACTCTTTAAACTATAATCCCGTAATGTAAATTAACAAATGAAAATAATATGAAAATTAGCATTAGGAGACCAACAAGGGAGAGAAGCACTCAAACGATAAAGGTCTAGTATCCAACACTCCCTCGTAGAACAATGCCCATCTCAATTCCAACTCCAGCAAAGTAATTCATGAGTAAACAGAGCAGTAAAACAGAGGGAAGAATTTATAGGAAATCAAATGAAAATTGAGTTCTTCAAGTACCAATTAGCCAACATGAGATACAACTCAGGCTTTTCATCCATTATTCACGAACAGGGCCTCAAACTTGCACCACCAGAGAACCCATAGCATGAATTTCACTAAAAAGTTCGTAAATTCAACTTGAATATCTGAACTTGTACTCAAAATGGGGAGTAAACCATAATCTAATTTCACTAATTTGAGAATTCAGAACAAAATTGGAAACTAAAAAACGAAAATGAAAGAAGGTAAAACTAATTAGAAAAACTCTACTCTTTACTCTAATCTACTCTGCCCATCTACTCACTGCTCCCCATTCGAGCTCATTTGAAGCTCCAAAAACGCCGACTTTAGCCCCTTGGAGTGCTTGGAAGTCGCCCATTGATGATGGTGAATAATGGTGGAGTGAATGAGGGGAGAGAGAGAGATGCCATGGTAACGGATTAGGGAAGGAAGACGAAGAGTTGAAGAAGGAGGAGAAGGCACGAACCCCTATCCCTGTGCTGTTTTATTCTTTGATCTACTGGGAAGAAGAGGAAAGGCCATGAAGAAGAAGAAGGGCAAAGGGGGGGCTACTGGGTCACGTGCGTTGCACGTTGGGCGTAAGTAGGAAGGCAGGCTGGAGAAAGAGAGAATGAACAAGTTAGGCCTAGCATGAAAAACAAGAAAATAAATGGAAAATAGACCTACCCACAAGGAAAAGAAAAAGAAGGAAAGAGAGGGGGGACCGGGTCTGGGGAAACTATCTGGGCCAAGCCCAGTTGAGGAAAGGGGAAAAAGAGGCTGACCTGGCTGGGAGTGGCGAGAGGTGCCTTGGGCCGCTGGCCTAGCCTGGTTCTTGTTCTTTTATCTCAATCAAGTGCTTGTTATGATCCAATCCAATTTTGATTCAACTTTCTCTTTTTTTTTCCAAGCAATTTATTTATTCTTCAAATGTCTCAAATTCCTAAAAAAATAAAATAAAACCAATATTAAAATCCTAATTTAATAATTTATTTCGAGTAAATATTAGGTAATAAAGGGTATAAAAATGTAATAATTTCAGGTTGGAGCATCAATGTCGGGTCATTAATTCGCATATTAGCCTCGTTGTTATGCTAAAGCTTTCTGGATTTTCGGCCAATTAGGATTGCAAGTGAATGTGATAAAAACATCTAGATAGCCCATTTGATTACAAATGGCCATTGCGTCCAAAATGTTGTTAAGTCAAAAATAATGCATTATTTTTATAATTATTTAGAGTATATTATATATATTATTTTGTTTAATTTGTTTTGTTTTATATATATTTTTCAGGGTTAGTGCTAATTAATAAAGAGGAGAAGAGAGGACGTAGAAACTCAGTTTTTATACACTTGGCTACAAGACGGTCCAAAAATAATTATGAAAATTATTATTTTCATAATTATTATATTGGGCTAGGGTTTCAAGAGCTGGAATAAAACTAAGAATCTTGGAAGAAAACTAAATAAGAGATGAAGGAAACCCTAATATACAACCTAACCTCCCTCACTCCCTATATATAAACCCACAATACCAAAGCCTTGAAGAACCCATCACCTTCACGATTAACCCAAGCCTCCCCTCACAAACATCATCATCCACGCGCACCTCCTCTGCTTCCCATCTCCTTCATCACCTCCATCATCCTCCACTTTCACGCCTAAGCTAACTTCACCACCTCCTTCTCATCAGCCACAGGCCTTCCTCCTTCTTCTTCTCCTCACCATCATCACCGTACCCATCATCATCATCCCCATCGATCATCATCATCGTCAGCAGCATCATTGTCATCATTGTCCTATCGTCCTCAACCATTGTCTTCAGCACCGTGATCATCTCAAAGTAGTATTCTTTTTGTTTTAGTATTATTATTATTATTATTATTATTATTATTATTATTATTATTATTA
>JACYFF010031952.1:85643216-85727751 GCA_017589665.1 Selenicereus undatus | reverse complement strand
ACTTCATAAATTTGATAACTTTTGATTATTATTTGTTGCTTGGAGTTAATTTGATTAGTTTGATAATTTTTGTTCTATTTTTATTAGCTTCAATATAATTTAAATAGACCCCCCCAAACGTATAGTATTTTAGGAGTGTCTAGGTAATTTTAGATAGCTTAGGTTTTGATTTTTGGAGTGGTTATAATTTTAGATTGATTTATATTCAGTTTTAGTATTTAATTACTGGTTTGTTTGAACTTAGACTAAAAATAGTTATTTTCGTTATTTTTCAATTTTAATTAATTCCTAGGGTTTATATAGTGTCCTAATCTTCTCATATTCAATTTCGTAATTTTTGGAAATTATTTGATAATTTTTCAGAATTATTTTGTGAAATTGGTATGTGCAGGTTTTTAGGTTATTAATTCTGAAAAATTCGATTTTAATTTTAATTTACGATTATTAGGTGTTTTTAATTCCATAAAATTGTGTCCTAGGATTAGGGTAATTTTCTTGATTATTTTCGTATTTATATTTATGCAGATTATTTTATTTTTAATTTCAGATTTAATTTTCTGTGGTATTATTCTGCAGTGAGTTTCTGATTAAATTTTCCTGAAATTAATCAGACATTATTCTGGAGTTATAACTTGTGCAGTTTAAGATTATTAGTTTAGGTTGCTGCTTGTGATTTTTAATATTAATTTTCTGTTTAATAATTTCTATTTTGATTTTTAGTTGAAGATTGAATTACTATTCTGATTTTATTTTTCTGGATTATTTAGGAAATATTTTTACTGTTTAATTTCCAAAATATGGTTCATAATATTTAGGAGCATCATTGGGTATTTTTCTAGATTTTTATTCATTAGATTATAATTATTTTAGAATTATTAAGTTTTGATTTAATAAATTGGATTAATAAAATCATTTAGGATTAAGCTAGCAATTTACAACAATCTTTCCTCGTGGATCGATCCCTACTTCCCTATGCTATAAAAATTATTTAACAACCGAAGTAGTGGTTAAATTTGTAGCTCTCGATAAACTTTACAAAAGTGTTGTCTCATATAATGTGGCCGGCCTATGAATGATGCAAGTGATATTGACCTTTTTACCGCTGCATGAGCATCATTTTTACCAGCAGTAATAGCATCTTGCAAGTTGCTGCATAATTCTGCTCGTAGTATACTTTGGTGATTTTTGATATATAGTAACCTCCAAGCCTTAACCGCAACATAACAATCCAAAATAAATTGAAGGAACAAGCTACCACATCGAAGTAGAGTGTTTGCTTCATCAAGCCTATATTGTATGAGAAATTCATAAAATTCTCTAACTGTCACCATTGATCGATTAGTGCGTGATTCCTCTCACACATGGAATGTATGTTGTCCAACCATTCGTTCCATAAGGAAATAGGAGTGGGTATTGAACAGGCATATACGATGGTTGGGTTTCATATACTCATTGTGAATTTCAGCCTATTTTTGAACAATAATATCTTGATGCTCTTCACCTCCAACATCACCCCCGACTATGAAAGCTGCAACTTCGCTCGCAGTGGATAATGTGTACTATCTTCTAGGACGTGCTTTAATAATGCGCATGCTTAAATTAATTATATTATCAGCCCTGAAGATATCACGTGCATTGCGAAAAAAACCTTCACATAAGGGTTCAGAGCATCAAGCATACGTTGTAAGGCATGTAATGTTTCCTTATCAACTCTATGTTACACTTTGTTGACTATTTAAAGCCCTGCATCGATTTTACACTTCCTCATGTGTGTCATGTATATATAGTTGAGCAAATTTGGGTTGATATCCTTGTCCTGAGAGCAATGAACCAATTCGATGCTAATTGTTGCCACTTATTCTGAAGGAGTAAGGACCATGCCTATCCATTACAGAGTGATCGATAGCTCTACCCATTGATGTAAATGATAACATAGAGTTATACATCGTTATATTATCAAGATAATCAGGTTGATTCAACAATGTGTTTAGCAATGGAGGAGGTGGGGGCAAAGTCCATAACATAACATGTCCACTTTGACAACATATCACGAATCAAGGTTGTGACACACTACCCCTTGCGACTCTCTCATCCAACCACATGGTCGCTCGATAGTGGCTATAAGAAACCAAAGTTCTCGTAAAATTCCAACGGTTTAGGAACCTTCTTGCAGGTGGAGTACTACGTGCAATTGATAATTGAATTTCTCTGGATTGTGACTGATAGTGCTCATGTTCTGCAATTAATTACGATTGTATGTGATTTGGATTATGCTGGCTAAATAGCCTCTGTCTTGTGTTTTGTCGAGCAAGTCTCGCTCGAAGCCTCTCTACAGTGCTCTTCACCCCTTCCAGTTGGAGTTTCCATCACTACTTCAAAAAAATTATGTGCATTATTAGGTAAAATTTCATTTTTTTGTTGTTTAGTGAAGCGGATGTAATTGCATACATAGACTATTTAGTAACATGCTCTCCCCCTATACGGGATGTAATTATGAAGTATACATTTTTTAAGGATTTGTAGGAGTGTCACAAAGCTTGATAATATGAGGGGTTTTTTTAATTTTATTGGTATGTAAATGTAAGTAACTGCTTGTCAAAATGTGACTCGCACATTATGAATATGTATAGAAGTTTTCTTAATTTCATGAATTTTTTTCTTGGGGGGGCCTTGGACATGCGAAAACCTTCCACGGTTTTTTCACTCTTAAAGAGGACAAAATTAGATTACTAATTAAACATACACATTCATTACTAACACTTGTTTAAAGTGAATAGATTTGTCATAATGGAGAAATTTTGTTGGATGTGTAATATTGGTCGTGTCTAGAGATGGGAACAATCTTTCAGATGCATGTAGTGTAGTAATTACTAATTATATATCTATATTATTTACATTGTAAATATTGTGATAATGTTTATAATAACCAATGTATAACATGAACATTTCATTTTAAGTTTTAGTGTAGTTTTTTGTATATTTGTATACTGTGTATCCTATGTGTAAATATGATTTTCATGTATTAAATTATGGCATCATTTTTACAATTTAAATAATGAAAATAAATAAAGAAACATGGTTTTCCCTATGAAATTTTAAAGTATAAATCCATCACATAATAATGTAAGTAGGTATATAAATAGCATCAAAATAATGTATGGACTCAACATAAACAGTTGACACCAGCTTATACATATAGGATGAACTCAAATTATATATGGAGCATGATGATATTTCTATGTAGTAATGCTTGGGAAATAAATTGTATCAAATGGAGTCTCTAGTGAAGCAATTCCAAGAAAAGGAAAAACATATCATGGGATGAAGTTGCAAAATAGTCATTTCTAACAAAACAATATATTCAGCCAAAAAATAATATGAAAAATAGTTTTTGACATGCATTTGTCATTCTTATTCTCTTTGACGGTGATTTTGAGGTTCCATTGTGTTGTAGATTATTTTTTGTTTTTATTTAGGAAATGAACTATGCGAAGATAATGAGAATTTGACGAAAAATGTGTACTGAGGGAATAAATAATGGGGAAATTGTACTTCCTCTTGTTTAACAACAAACTCATTATTCATTGTAGGTTTTCCATCTTAACCAAAGGTAAGTATAGTTTGTCTATCAAGTTTTGGTTTTAATTCATGTGTAGATGTACGCAATGGGTTGTCTCTAAAGATGGGTGGAAGTTCTCGTGTTAATATCTCTATCTTTTTTATAAATCATATCATACTTCATCTTTGGTGACAAATATATGCATAATAGTACCCAAAAAAGTTACAAACCATATGTGCATAATATTCCCAAAGAAAATTTTAAAGCAAAGGAATAGAAACAAAAAATGATAGGCGAACATAATGAATATAGTAATATGGCAAACTAACCTCAACAAATATGAATATCAAGGGCAGGTTTGTAGGAAAATCCTGCAAATGAAGAATAGCTAAGAAAATTAGTTGGCTCGCTTATTATTTATTGGGAGTAAACTACAGATCAAGAATATAAAACGAACAAGAGTAAAAGTAAGATATCGATAAGTGTGTGCTTATGAAAGGGTAATTGGACATTGTTAATGTATCTTATAGTGGAAGAGTTTTGCAGGGATTTGTCCCAAATTCCTTTGCCAGTTTTGGAAAAAATTAAATTGTTTCCTTTTTTTAAGATTATTGCTTGGCACCCAAGGCTCAAGTTGTGTGGTTAGAGATATTTTATTTTATAGAAATTATATTATTTTCACATTTGTATTGAATATCTTTTTCGTTTTCTATGAACTTGGTGGCCAAGAAGATATATGTTTGTGGCTAGAGTTAAACCCTTGGTATCTTTGGGGCTTCTCTATAAATACTAGGTTGTTTAACCTTGTTTGGTGCAGGGCACTTGGGTGTGCCTTTCGGCACTTCTCTTTTCTATTCCACATTTTATTGAGAGTTAGTATTGAGAGATTTTCGTTGTAATTGATTTCTTTCTTGGGTGTTTGCTTTGAGATCTTTATCTTTCTTGTTGATCTCTTACTTGGGCGTTGGCTTTAAGATCGTTTTGTACTCACTCATATCATAGTGGATTTTGTGTCGTTGTTGTCGCCCGTGGTTTTCTCCTAATTTGGGTTTCTACGTAAAAGTCACGTGCCCCCTACTATCCTTTTTTTTATCTTGTTTTATATTCTCTAATATCTACATCCTTTATTGCTTCCACATATACTACGCTCGAATTTCAATTATTATTTTCCAAACAAGTTTGGGTATGTAGTGGATGATTTGATCCAATGTCTCCTATAATGTATGGATTTGGGTTATGATGGTTTAGTCCACATCATAGATAGAAAATGTAATTTTACCCACAAAAGGAGAAATTCTGAGCGTATTCACACATGTACCTGAATTTCAAAGTCAAATGGAAATATGAAATTTAAATATGCTGCAGTTCTATAATAATTCCCAATCATTGAAATTTCATCCAATGTACAATACCATCCATTAATTACAATCAATTCTAGTTAGATTTGAAATGTTTAATAAAGATGATTATAAACTACCGTACATATAACGCATCATAAATAATAAATGAACAACGTCAATCATGAAGACATCTAAAATTTGTCTCCTACAATGCATGCATTAGCATTTCATGCTTCAGTGTAAATTAAAACTTGATTCAAAGTCTCATACTACACATATATTACAATAAGCTATAAGTTGATTGAAACTACTAAATATAAATCAATACAAAGTAGAATCCATGAAAATTCAAAATAGCTTAGCATCAATCTCCAACAATGCTTGCTTTAGAGGTGTAGCATATTTACAGCTGGAAGCTGTGTGTGAGAAATTCTAAGTATATTTGCATATGTTACCCGATATTGGAAATTGGATTGAACATATGAAACACATATCTCTATATGTGCGCTAACAATTGAACAAGTACTCCCAAATAGTAATATTGGGCTCAACATATCCGACTGTAAATAAATAATTACAAAAAAAATTAACTTTTGCAAATATGAAATGTACATTATTATAAAATACTACCAACATAATGCATTAGAAATAATAAATTTGGAGAATTCATAATCACTCTAGCTAAAGTGGAATTGAAACATAATTGAAACAAAGTGATCCATTTTCACCCGTTTTGTCATGTGTCACCTTAGTTACCTCAAGTTCTCCTAGACATAAATGGCATATGAGTTATGTTATGGTGATGTTAAAGTTGAGCAGATTGTGTACCAACAAATTTTATCTTATATGTCAGTCAAAGAAAAAACAGAACACAATCATGTTTAGAGTACACAAAAAGTATGACAATTTATAAAATAATCGTGCTCAAAATGCGTAAGAATTTTGTTGCTGTAATCTAGATGCTGATAGATTATTTAAGCAACTTATCATATCTTATAAATAATTAATTAGGAAAAATAAATCCTATGGTAATAAAAATGGAACGTATTACAAATAATTCTCAAATGTAATCCCCTAAAGTGAACAATGTTGTCGGGAGGTGTCGAAGGGCAATTAGGGAAAACAGTATCACTGCCCTCTCCCAAAAAAAAAAAAAAAACAAAAAAGACCTTGAATACCCTTCCTGCAAGAAAAGGCTAGTCCAAAATGGTCTCCTGTAGAACATTGATTAGGGGGGAAAATCCTTGGGTCCCAATCCATTAGTCATAACATTTTGTTAGTTACTATCATTAACAAAATAATTTAGTTATTTAAAAGAAGTCCAAAGTTAGGGCTTACCCCATCTCTTCAAGACTCAAAAGCCAAAAGCACAAAAGTCATGTGTTGCCATCTATGCCATCTCAATGATACTAAAACAGTATTGAAAAATATTAAGCATTCCTAACCTTAATTTTAGAGAATGACGGAGCTACTCTCTACTTAATTCCATTGCTACTTTCTCAATTTGCGCCCGAAGCTATTTCTAAATGGATTAAATGATGGTGGCTTTCACTGTCCAACATAAAAAGGACAATTTTTTCGGCACTGAGATCTCAAGTTGGGCTATGACATTATTAACCTAACCATATCACATTTAAGGTTAATTATTGAACAAATACTACTTTTGCATGTGTATATGTATTGTAAATATAAATGTTTCTAAAAATATTGACAAAACAGGATTAAATTTTGGTGAATACTGTGTATCAACACTTAAATTCAACTTTTTAAGCTTGTTAATATGAACAACATATTGAAACATCAAAAATGGATCTTCCACACAAGTAATAGAAAAAACAGTATCATCCCCCTCCCAAAAAAAACCCAAACAAAACCTTGTAAAAATACTGTTATTTTGAAGATCTCCATCCTATACAAATGTCATTCCACAGTTAATTAACTTTGAAAACTTGTCTTGTGTAACAGAAGTAATGGTCAATATAATAAGTTTTAAGAATATGTTCGAATCTATCGAGAACAAATAATATGAGAAGTATTTAAATAAGTTCGATTCATCAAATAATAGTGATTAATTTTTACATAAATAATGAAGACTACTACTTACTACCTACGGAGGAAAATAGAGGAAAAGAGGACGAAGAATCAACTAATTGGGCTAGTTTCATCCATCGACTATCACCAATAAAAGGACCACATTGGGCTAGCATATGAAGTATGAAGTCAAAAAACAACCCCACATTGTCTTCATGCACTCATACAACTAGTTAAAAAAATGTGTTCATTATTTTTGCTAAACTAAAATTTTTGGCAAAGTATTATGTTATAGTCAAATGTGAAGTACTACAAAAGCAAACATAATGGAGAAAAGACTAAATTAAGTGCATGTGGTCCAAGTCCATGGTCCACCTTCATGGATATATATTATATGTACTCCATCAGCTACAATAAATGGTGTGATTAATTTGTAATTAGACAAAAAAGGGAGAAAATAATGGTCCAGCAAAATAACAAAACTATCAACATTTTAAAAGTTAGCCCTAAAATCATGCAAATTATATGGTTTTCTCAAGTTTATAAACTCGAATTGTCATATATATTAGTTTATTTTAGTTTTCTTAAACCTGCACCTTGTTTTCACGGCCTCTTTT
Organism: Selenicereus undatus; assembly: GCA_017589665.1. Classification (NCBI taxonomy): domain Eukaryota; kingdom Viridiplantae; phylum Streptophyta; class Magnoliopsida; order Caryophyllales; family Cactaceae; genus Selenicereus; species Selenicereus undatus. Next base: position 85,720,204 of record JACYFF010031952.1, on the reverse strand, counting down.
TTTTAAGGAAAAAACACTGACTAAGCTCCCTCAAAATAAGTCACATTGTCGATTCTATAGACTTGATTTTATAATATAAATGTTGCGAAAATAATATTTATAGAACCCTATATGAAGTCACCTAGAATTTATTCTAGTATATATTAAATATTTTGCAAATATAAATCGTTACTTGTGTTACTGATTTGGATTTTAACTTGTCAAAATATGTTAAATTCATATCGATAAGCTCATTCCTTTTATCTTATCATTAACATTCACGAATTTACCACTAATCAATAATAGGAGTAGAAATGCAGGAATAAGTTTCAGTGAGCACCTTCAATGGCAAATCCAAAAACAATATCCTATCAGAGTTCATATACAATAGCAAGCAGACCCTCCCAGAATGAAGTTATGTCATAGTATTTTAGTGCAACTAATTCCCAGTTCGCTCGTTGGTCCAACAAAATAAGGAACCTTGCCAATATTTCAAATTTTAGCCCCAAAATCATGCAAATTATATGGTTTCCTCAAGTTTGTATACCCAAACGGTCATATATATTAATTTATTTTAATTTTCTTAAAGCTATCGCTTGTTTTCATGGACCCCTTTTTTTAAAAAAAACATTAACTAAACTCCCTCAAAGTAAGTCATGTCGTTGATTCTATAGACTCGAGGGTATGGTATAAATGTTGTGAAAATAATATTTATGCAATCCTGTATCAAGTCACCTAGAATTCATTCTAGTATATATTAAATATCTTGCAAATAGAATTAGTTACTTGTGTTACCAATTTGGATTTTAACTTGTCAAAATATGTTAAATTCATATCGATGAGCTCATTCCTTTTAACTTATCATTAATATTCACGGATTCACCACTAATCAATAATAGGAGTAGGAACGTAAAAATAAGTCTCAGCAAGCACCTTCAATGGCAAATCCAAAAACAATATTCTTTTAGAGTTCATGTCAATAGCGATAAGACCCTCCCAAAATAAACTAATGTCATAGTATTTAAGTGTAACTAATTCTCGATTTGCTCGTTCGTCCAACAAAATAAGAAAACTTGCTAATATTTTAAAATTTAGCCCCAAAATCATGCAAATTATATGGTTTTCTCAAGTTTATATACTCAAACTGTCATAGATATTAATTTATTTTAATTTTCTTAAACCCGCACCTTGTTTTTATGGTCCCTTCCTTTTAAATGAAAAACACTAACTAATCTCCATGCAAGATTTAAGCATTACACCACTTAAGATAAAATGTAAATATGATCCAGTATGCTAATGGCCACCCATGTTATACACATCAATGGTCATCTAGTGTCATTTGTTAGCGTTAATCCTCCTAAGAATTGACACCACCTGATAAAATACCCCACCTTCAGACAAAGAATAAATAATTGGAAAAACAGTTCATCCATCTTTACTAATGAACATTCACTCATGCACATAATGAATCCCAATTGCTCCTACAACTAGTTAATTTAAGTAAACAGAGCAAGACCCAACCCCGAATCCTGGAAATTCGAAGAATCAAGAGAAGCCCCAAAACCAAGAAAACCCAGAATCAATCAAAACAAACAATCAACATTAGAAGCAAAAAAATCATGAAAACCTCCCTCTCAATTGGTTTTTCTATGTGTGTGTTGGGGGGGGGGATTCTTACATATTAAAAAAAAAAGGTTGTCACGCCAAACAAAGAAGGGGGAGCACCTAATCCACTCAGAGCCATTCCCATTGGCATATATACTTAGCTAAGGGAAAACATAAAACACACAGTGATACAGAACCAACAAACAACAAATCTAATCAATTCAAAACTCAAAAAAGGCTGAAAGTGAAAGACATAAATACTTTGGACTTAAAAGAAAAAAAAAAAAGGAGTCCATCTACAAACTCAAATTAGCCTATTGAGAAGAGACCGCAAATTCTAAAAGATCAATACCTATTGTTGAAGGAGATTGATGTTGAAATATCGGTTTGAGAAGATTAGATCCAATGTATCCTGCAACGAAAAATTCAGAACATCAAACAATGAATAAAATTGACCAAAAATTTATAAATGATGAACAATGCACAAATCAAAGGTTTTAAGCTTTTTTCAATGTGATTTTGTTTACCTAGGAGGATCAAAACGCTTAGAAAATATGTGTTCAATAATCCAATTGATGAGTTGCGTACGGTATAGGAGATTGAAGAGGAGGTTATAAGATAGGTGTGAGATTAGGGGAATTGAATGTCTTGTAAAAACATAACCACAATGCCGTATGAGGGGAATGTTAGTAGTGAGCGATTAGTTATTTATGAATGCGTAGGGGCGATGTGGGTGGCAAGTTTGTGGGTGAATAGAAGTCTTGTGGATATAATATCATATTTATGTTTGAAAAAAAGTAAATTGAAATAGATATTATGTTGAACTCAAATAGAAATTATAGCAAACTGATTTAGAGACCAAGTTGAACTAAAATATAAACTAGAGCAAGTGCAGTTTCCAAATATAAGCAAAGACAGACAAAAATGCATTGTAACTACTTCCACTGACAAGAACAACCCCACATTGAATTTCAAGCTCCAAAAAGCTTACTCATCCCTCGATCGTTCCGATCACTCAAGCTTGCGTTTACTTTCTCTACTTTGCTGAAATCTTGGTCGATTCAAGATGGGGGTTTACTTTCTCTGCATTCGCTCTCTGCATCTGCGCCTCTTTCCTTTCTCTCATGGTGCCCCAAGAACAACCCCACATTGAATTTCAAGCTCCAGAAAGCTTTCCAAAACGATCTAGTACTACTATGCCCAGAAGAATCCGGATTCGTGATAGCTAAATGCATACTTGATTATGACGGATTTCTTCTTATAGATCTAAATATAATCTCCAATTTTTCCTTCCGATCTCGTTAAGCGAAAACCAATTTTTTCTCAAGGTCAGTCACCCTCTAATCTGCATCTGATGTCTGCATGCGATTGTCTCCATTAAATTTGTCTGTTGTTCCGTCTTCTTCTGCTCCTCTTCCCTTCTTCTCATGAAGCCCAAGTTGTCCTCCTTTCCCTGGCACGGGGTGTCTTCTTCAGTGCAGATTACAAGATCTATTCTTGTCCCTTTTAGTACTGGGGTGCGTGGTGTTCACTAAGAGTTGGGTGCTGGGATTCCTGATTCGTTTCGGCTGTCTGTTGCCTTCGGTTTTCCCCCATTCCATCTGAGTCTCTTCATCGCATTTTGGGTGCTGGATTACCACTAATCCTGCCAAAGTTAGAAGAATTTATACCATGACATACCCAATCATAAGCCACTTCAAATCAACCAACCAACAATCGTTTTGACCCCTAAATTTCGACCACACTTCCATGACCAAACTCATACACTTTGTTGGAATTAGATGTTGGGATGGAGTTTTACCAAGTGAGGATAGAGACTTTTATCTTAGGATGGGATTAGAGGTTGGGATGGATTAGATCTGGGGATTTAGCTGTGTAGAGATAGATGGGGGGGGAGAGAGAGAGAGAGACAAGAAAGAGTATGTAGACATTGTATGGGCAGAGACGGGGAGGTGCGAAGGAAGCTTTCAAGTTTATAGATAGGTGTAAACCAACGACTGTTGTTTAGGCTAGATTAAATCAACTGTTGAAAATTGCAAAATAATGAGATTGTAGGAAATGGTGGTTATTAAACGATTGCTATTCAATTTATAGATAGATTGAGAAAGGCTCGAGAGAGGTGAAAGTGTATAACAAAGAAATCGGAACATATTGGAGGTTTGCATGTTTTACCACTTTTTATATCTTTGTACAAATTGGAAACAATATTTTTTTCATGGTTGTGCAATAATAACCATGTCACTAGATTTTCTTGGATAGCATGTATCCATTCATATGCATACCATAATCTCCAGCACAAATTTCTTCCATTAGTGTTTGTGCCTTTTTTGCATCTACGCCTTGAAGATTGATATGCTGCCATGTCTCACTTTCTACTGCCCAATTATTTGGTTGATAATTAGATTGGAATCTCTATAAGCACTCAAGTTTTTAATGTAAAATGCAAGTGTCACTCGCATTACTGTAATACATGCTTCATACGTGACAGTCCAGTGAGTGATTTTAAAATCTAAGTTTGTTGAGATTGGTATATGTGCCCTTTTTGGTGGGACAAGGAGTATGCCTATGCCATATCCTTTTTGGTTCAAGGCACAATCAAAGCACATTTGCTAAATGTTTACATTGTGTTTGCTTCTTATTAGTCTGAATCTTTATGTAGTCCATTCTCATCATTCAAACTCAAAGTTGCATTTCACCTAACTTTTACTTCTAGTCCTAGTGAAGAAAATTTTCAAAGTACTAAAACTCTTACTTGTTATCCTTCTCATCTTGTACTGTGACTTTCTTTAACTAATGGAACCAACACATTTTGCGAATTACTTACTTTTCAATATTGCCAGTATGGTGTCTAAATTTTTGAGACCACAAAGTTTAAGAATGAATTTTTGGTCCCTTAAGGTTTGTGGGAAATGAATTTTTGCTCATTTTTATCATATTTTGGCCCAAAACTTTCAAAAATTTTAATTTTGGCCCACAGATGTACTTTGAGTAATTTTGCTATTTTTTTAGTTTTTTCAGGAAAAATGCTTGTTTTAAATTATTTAACTTCTTATAGTAACTTTACTAGTACTAGTTATTACAATCTACGACTTATATCATAAATATTATATTTTTTGAGATTATAGGCGCACCATGCTCAATAATAATAAAAGCCTAACTAGAGAGTTTTGACCGCTAGCTGAACTTAGTCGGCACTGGATCTTGGCGTTCCTTTAGCTGCCACTTTATAGATGTTGCTAATCTCAACCACACCTTCCTTAGAAGCTTGAAAGTGAAAATATTACAATGGAAAGATTGGAGATGGACTTAAACTGCTAAGATCATCAGCGATGCTTGCTCATAAAGAAATGGAGAAACCTAACATGTCTTTTGGTCAAGTATGCTTAAATGATTGTCTCTTCTCAGCACTTAGCATCTCCTTTTATAGAGGAGATAGACTACATAGGATGCTCTCATAGCTATAGTACATGCACTGATATTGTCACATGACTACAAATGCTCTCACATGGCTACAGTAGACTGCATTATTTTATTAACTTGGCACTTGACAAAATAATACAATAATGGTGCAATAACTTTTTAGAGCACTTAATGCTAACAAGACTAATCATCCATATCGAGATTCTGCATGACTTCATCTCCAATAATGTCTTCAATTCCATCATTATCTCGATAATCATTGAAATCCTCACCAAGTTGAAGATGCTCTAGATCTCATTTTTTGAATAATTCATAAAGATTTTATTTTCTTTTTCTAATAAGAATTTTCCAGCTCCAATATCAAAGAGATAATCAAAGACATATTCCAAAGTAGCTCTTTCTACCTTCACATATTTGCTAAAATCATTATGATAAACGAAAGTAGTATTCCCGCAATGCATTAGTGTTTTTCCTCGTTCAATCAATACCCATATTTGATGATAAATATTGTAAAAACCAATGGCTCTTACTAAAGTAGGGTGACTAAGTACTTCTTGTCTTTCTGAAAACCATTCTTATCGTTGATAATTGGGATCGTCTAAATCAACCAATTGAGCAAGATAATGGATTGGTTTGGTCTTTCCATTTTCATAATCAATTACTGCGTCATGTACCTTGACATACAAACTTCTATTGTATGGAATTTTTGTTGTATCATCAGGAGATGTAAGAATCTTGTAGATCCTTTTGAAAATGCACTATTAAAACTTAGTTAGTCTTGAGGAGGATGGGTACTTTGGATACGTGATTTTTATGAGGATAAGCTACTATTCCATATTCCTAAACTTTTGTGATGGGTCATCTAAAGGGATTGAATTTGATGGAAATATTACACCACCAACTCCAGAGCTATCAGGAAAGAAGATCGTCGTACTCCATAACTCCCAAATATCATGACAATAATTATGATAGTAGTCGATGCAAGTTGTATACTAGTCATTGAATCTTTTTTCTTGAACACGGGAACTTATTTGCTCTTGAATATCATAAGGACACCTTAGGTAATTTATTTGTAATTCTAAAAGGCTAAATCTTTATAGCATTAGATAGGCTGAATACAGCAAACCAAATCATGATCTGCTTTTTGTATGAAATTTCAAAATATACATTAGGACTCTACTAGAAGGAAAAGCCCGTTCTGATAGTAATGGCTTTTCATTTTGGATTTCCTCATTTTCCAACAGAAGTTCTATTATGATGATCACCATTGGCAAGCTCATGAGTTAAACTATCTACCAGAGAATTCTTTGATCCCTGTATATGTTCATAAGAGAAAGAAAACTAATTAAGGCATAATTGCCAACACAAAAGTCGCCTTTGTGCATGCATATTTGATAAATTCTTTTTCACAAAATCAAGTATTGTTTTGCAATCAATTTGCATAAGAAAATGTTTTGGGCTAAAAAGATTAAGAAAAATTCAATTCCCCTTATGATTACAAGGATTTCTTTTTCTATTATGGAATAGTTGCATTAAGCTTTATTAAAACTTCCATTGCGATATCTATAGAGTTTTTCTCCCTCTTTGATTTTGAGTATTATCATCTAGTTTTTATTGCTGGCACCTGTATCAAGAATTAAATTATCTCTTTCATTAAGGAAACTGAGAACTGGAAGATTTTTACACATCATTTTGAAGTTTTGAACAATCTTTGAATCACTAGGGGTCCATGTTCAACTTACTTCTTTCTTGAGTTTTTACTACAATGGTTTTCTCAATTTAGCTAGATCTTTAATGAAATCTAAAGCATAGGTAAGACATCCAATAAACTTTTCTAATTGCTTCCTATCTTCAATCTTTTCAGAGAAATTTTCTATTTTCTCTAGAATATGTTTTTGTAGTATAATTTGTCCAGTGTTTATCTCTAGACCTAAAAACTCGCGGTTTGTTGTTCAGCATAAATACACTTGTTCTTTCCAAGAACAATACCATGATCAAGGTATCTTTGAGTGGCAGCTAAGACATCATCTTTGTACTGTTCTATGGTCTCGGAACAGACAAAGACATCATCGACATAAACTAGACAATAGTGATTAAGATCTTTGAAGATGTTATCCCCTCTTTTAAAATATTTTAGGTGCATTTTTAAGTCCAAATGGCATTACAATCCACTCATAATATCCTTGAGGGCACTAAAAGTAATCAAGGAATACTTTCTTCATCCATTTTTATCTGCTAATATCCACTTTTGTAATCCATTTTTGAGAACAGAGAGACTCCTTGAATTCTATTAAAAAGAACTGCTTTCTCAGGAATATAATAACCAACAAATGTAGTATGATCATTAAGCTTTTTGTAATTGAATGTCATTTAAGTTTTTCGTCTTTTCTCTTCAACATGATTTCTTACCATAAAAGCGGCACTGGTGTGAAATTCTTACTATTCCTGATTAATTGTTTATCCACAAGCTCTTTGATTTGCTTATCAAATTCTTGGATATCCTCGTGTGTATACCCGGTTTGTTTGAATTGGATAATAGTGTTGGGATTTAGCAAAGTGATTTTTGCAAATGTCTTATCCTTATCCCAAAATTTAAGAGGATTATCAGAGTAGCGTTCTTTGCATACTCTTATTGTTTAGCAATTGCTCTTTAATGGATCACTCAAATAGTGAGATTGTTAGTGTTGCGTCATGTTGTGCAGGTATTGCCTTCTCAATACGTTGGCTACATATAAACTCAATCTTCTAATAAGTGTAAGTTTTATTTAATTTATCAATAGGAACTAAGTGATTATTTATTGTGAATATTATTTGGTTTATGGTATGTGTGGAGGGAGAACATAACCTTTGAAAATTATTTCCAATAATTATATCATGAGAGTTGATCAGTAACTCATAGAACCAGTATTATGCTTTGGGATCCTCTTATTTCTATGGATAACCCTTCTATAGCTTTGTTGTAGGTCGTTATACTATCATCAACTCTCCTTGCAAAAGATTTTTGGCTTTTTTTTCCCTCATAAATTCAAGAAATGATTATTTTTTTCCAAAACAGACAGAACAACAACTATCGACGTAGGTACATAATATATCGATTATATCCCTCTAGGCATATATTTATTGGTGTATAGATGCTATTAGAATTTGTATTGGTGACTTCATAGCATATTTTCATAGTCATATTTTTGAATAATTCATCCTCATAGATTGGCTCACTAGCAGTCCTTATTTTGTACCCAATGGCTCTTCTATCTGGACTCATACTCCGATCTGCACTGGTCATACTAATTATATCATCTTCTTTGAGCTCTTCTTTAGTAGTTGAAGATGCTTCTCCCCATTATGATCTTGCGTTCATGCTTCTTAATAATTGGGGTTTAAAGGTAATTATACTTTACCATTCTCATCAATTTTTATTACATTTTTCTTGTTGAAATTTATGGGATTGGCAAAGTTAGATATTCAAGACTTATCGATCTTTATCTCATGTGGATTAGATTTTATCCTTTGAATTTTTTTCTTTGGCATGGGGCTTTCAAATTTTCTACATCTATTAATGTTATCTTAGTCTTTGGATCTATAGCATTATCTAATTTATAGATTTTTTTTTCAAAATATCCTTAGTAGGTATCCTCTTCTTGTCATGTCCATCCCAACTGTTGTTATTTTAAAGGGTATGAAGTTTTTGGCAAATTCATCTTTTAGGCTTACATAACATCCAAATCGGCAATTGACTCCTAGTGATCCATTACATAAATTGGTCTTAATCCCCATGATAATTTTATTATCAAATTTGCTATGCCTGATATCATAGAGCAAAGTATAAAGTTTAATATATGACATAATACTGTAAAGGAGTAATTTATATGTGGACACTTCCAACATAGATATACCTATACTTTCTATCTTTGTTATGCTTAAGTATATTTTCCTAATTAATGAGATTAACTTCTCCCACATCATACTCATAATATTTTATTTCTAGATCTTCTTCCATCATTTCACATACATACTTACTCTTTAATTGAAAGATAATTTTTTTTATAGATCATGTCTTTCTGAATTCTGGGAAGGACCCAATCTCCGTTGACTTCTTTGTTTTCATTATTTACAACAAATTCTTCTCCTTGAAGATCATCAAGACTAATTGAATTTCTTTCCATCACATGACTAGTTTCTTTAGAATCACTCTCTTCATATTCATCCTCCAGTACAATCTTAACAATTTCCTTGTTGTTTTTCAGGGTTAGATCTAGTGCTTATTTCTCGCTATGCTCAAAGTAATCTAGACTATTCAAAGTTTCTATAAGCTTGTTGTTCTTCCTGTTTTTGCATTTGTTTGCATACTACCGTTCTTCACCGCATGCCCAACACTTACAATTGTTTTTTCTGTAGGATAAAAAGCAACTTTTCTAAAGAATCTACGTCTTTTATAGCTTGGTTTGTTATAATATTTTCTTTTATATTTTTCTCCCCTTTGTTCGTTAAAGCTTATAAAATTTTCGCTTTCTTCTCTTCTCATATTCATTTCCCCATTGATGAGGATTATTCCAACATGCTTGAAATTGTTTCTTCATTTTCTTTTATTTTTGGAGATCAAGACATTGATCATTGATCTATTTTCTTAAATAACAAATTCTTGCACCAAGGTTAACAATGGTATCTGTTTTTTCAAGCCATGTAATGTATTTTTCATTGATTATGGGATTGATCGGATATGATAATTTGTCGTAAAGCATACCAAGATTGGTTTCATTATGCCCAATTTTGCAAAAGTGTTATTTAAACTCAACAATATAGTGTTTCAGATATCTCATGTCCCAAAGATCAATGTTATTAATCTTCCTTTGCCACTTTCTAGCCTTTTCTTTGAAATCAAGTTTAGCTCCGAGACATAATTTTTTGAACATAGCAACTAGAGCTTTCATCGTTATTAATAAATTTTTTAGTTTCCTCATTTAGTTAGTCATACCAATTAGCTATAGTGCCAGAAAAACTATGCTTGATACGGTTTAACAAATTTTTAATTGTTTTGTGGTATTCAAATTCAAGACATTATTCATACTCCTTTTTCAATGTTCAAATATTTCTTCTTTATTACATGCTCGATCAATATTTAAGATGTAATCTGTTTGGCTAATTGGAGTAATGCTAATTTCTTCAAAGGATGTGTCTTTCCTTGGAATGGACCCCAAAAGAAAGGTTGGTTGTACGCCCTACGACAACGTACCTAGGTCCCATAAAGTAAGTATTTGTTCTAGAAGATTCACTCAATTCTTCAGATTTAGGAACAATTTGTTAACTACATTGGACTTGATTTCATCTACATTATATTCTTCGCCAATCTCATCAATTTAATTGCCAAACACATTTTATCATATTTTTGATCTAGTCTCTTCCTAATTTCTTCTAAAGAAGAAACACTAAGAATCCTCTAGCACAACTAGGTTCATCTGCTGATATATTTCTTCTTCGAACTGGACATTATTTGTATCTTCATTATCATTAAATAATACATCTAGTTTTTCAACTATTGCGCCAATGATTTTGTTTAATTCTTCTGAGTTTTGTTTTTTTATGAAACATATTCTATAATTCTTCAAAAGTATATTGCTTATACTCCATCCTCTTCTCCTTTTCTCTACCTTTTTAGATGATTTTTTAGTTGATTTTTCTCTTACTTCTTTTTGAATTTTATATGTTGCAAAGGAAACGAATTTTTGTTTTGACGTTTTGGAAAGGATATCTATATTGAAATGGAGTACTAACAGTTAACTTAGATTTTCTACTATGTCTACAACAACAACAACAACAACAACAACAACAACAACACCATCTCCGAGTGTGTGTCCAAGTTTTGCGGGATTTAGGGAGATCCAGATATGGGTAGCCTTAACTCTACTGGCATCCCTACCCATAGAGAGGCTGAATACAAGAGACCCACAAAACCAGATTTTGAGAAAGCATTTTATAGAAGAAGGATTTTGTGAAAACATTTAATGAAAAGAAAATCAAAGATACGGAGCAGGGAATGAATTAAGAAATACTAATAAATCAGGTAGCCAAAACTATGTAAACATAAGTACACCATAAGCACAACATAGCAGAGGAATGTACTATACTTTAACAAATAGATGTAAGCAAACAATGTCTCTTACCAGATGTATGTAATATAGATTTTCCACTATGTCTAATTTCATTAATTAAAGAAAGGTGCATTATAGACAATTGTTTTTTTTATCTCCTTAATTTCAGTCTTGATTTTTGCTAATTCAACTTTTAATTCTAAAACTATATAAATGATATAGTTTAATTGCGGTGCTATTGAAGTGGTTCCTTCCAGTAAGTGCATAATATGTGAATAATTAGGAGCAGGATAAGTAGATGATGATTCAAACATTAAACGCAGTTAACTAGCTAAATTATTTTTGGCCACGTGGCTCTGATACTAGATTCAAGAGGGTTTCAAGTAGTACTTATGAGAAAAATATCACATGCATAAAATTAAAATTTTCGAAAGTAAGTTTTTAAGAATTGGGGTAAGAATTGGGGTAAAGTTTGTAAGCATGAAAAGTTTTGAGAATTATATCTAAAGTTCAATAGTGACTTGTCCCCGAGAAGCTTATTGCATAATAGTTTAATTTTTCGAAAAATTCAATTTCAAAGTAGTAGGTTCTGAAAATTCATACACTATGCTTTGATGGTTCAGAAGGTAATTAACTCGCATTTTGGAAGCAAGAATTCATGAAAATGTCAATAGGTTAAAACTTGGAGTGAAAACAGACATTAAAATCTGCAAGTACATCTCAATCTAGATACACACCACCATCTACACTTAAACCGATCCTTGGTCTTCATATACTTTTGATATTGATAGACCCCATCATATACAAATAGCAATGAATTATTTCAGTTAGTAAGACATCAAAAAAAGATGATGCATGATGGAAACAAAAAAAAAATAACTTAGAGGCAGTGACTCACATTCATCATGTGATTGTTATAGAATCTTAATCTTGTAGTCTTACTTATCTATAACAAGGCTTTTTATCTGTTTTAGGCCTCGTTCTTCAACTTATTTTTTGAAGAATATCTTCAAATAAGTTAAGTTCAGAATAAGTTCAGCAAATAAGTTTAGTGAATAAGTTTAGAATAAATTTAGCAAATAAGTTCAGAATAAGCTTAGCAAATAAGATCAGAATAAGTTCAATTCCGAATAAGTTCAGCAAATAAGTTCATAATAAGTTCTGAACAAGTTCAATGAATAAGTTCAAAATATGTTCAGAATAAATTCAACAAATAAGTTCAAAATAAGTTTAGATATGTTCAGTTCAGAATAAATTCAAATAAAATAAGTCGAAGACAACACAGCCTTACTCGACTACATATAAGAACTTCTTGTGATATCTCAAGAAATTGATTATTTGGCCTAACTAAAAATTACACTACAGAAGCTTTTTCTGTGGGACAACAAATATCGTAAGTTAATTGTTCAACTTTTAGAAGTTAATGAAGGATAGTTAATGAAAATAAAGTAAGATCGTGTGGCATTTAAGGGAAAAGGAAGGAGGTTAAAAAAAATCAAATTGAGGAGAAAAATAATAGTTGAGGAAGAGGGAAAAAGAAGAAAAAAAAAAGAAACAAAGAATCAGTGATACTAAATGTTTGACCAAAATTTTGCATAGTTACTGGACACTCACGTAAAGAAGCCATTGTAATCGCATTATATTAACATTCAACATTGAAATTAGTATTTAAGTTTCTTCATTCTTCATTTTCATAACTGAAGCAAAATTACAATGCAAATTATTACTAAACAGGGCCAGAAAAAATATTCTCCTTTATTTATAATATAAATTACAACTTTTCAAATACTTTTATATCACAACTTAATGTGAAAGTGAAAAAAAAAATGCTACGTGGCGATCTTAATGATCTTCCATTGTCGGTCTGGAACACAACCTTGTCATTCTTGTGCGTCTATAAGAAATAGAGTGTTACCACAAAAGTTGTCCTGATTATGCACTTCAATTTTTTGGTTCCTCTAACTTCTTAGCCACTACAATGAGTGCTCAAGGGATTGAGGTCGAAAATAAATGTTTATCTAGGACAGAATATCCCCTATATCTAATTTCGCAAGGGGACATTCAAAAGGCACATGTGACGAAGTTTTCTCATGTAGCTTATGGATGCAACAAGTGATAAAGATTTCAGGATTATGCTACTCTACTCTTTTCAAGACTTGAAGCCTATCAATTATGATTATGCATATAATATAAAACACACTTGGGTAAGTCTGATATGCTCCATACAATATAATCCCAAACAGATTTATCAGGACAATGCATCATCCAACCATAGCCAATATTAGTGGTACATGTTCCATGAGCAGTCTTACTCTTATTATTGCCATTATAGGTTGCTCAGATAGCAACCTAATCTTCATAATTTTCTTATAATACAAGCGAGTACTATCTGCTTTAGGATTATAGTCATGCCAACTGATGTTCCTTAGGTAGTAGGAGTGCACCCAATTCACCCAAATATTTTTATTTTTTTTGGATCGAAAATAGCACATATGTCTTGGCAATCAAATGCTAAATTCCATTTCTCCATTTTTTGAGCCACACACTAACTCTATTATTGGCCAAACTAGTATGCTACCAGATACCCAAGGGCTTTCTTGAAGCATCAATGTCTTCTAATAGATTGTTCACCGGGCTTATTTAGTTAGGCCTGACAGCCACTAAGTGTTACCTAGGGCAACAACCCTAGCTGCCCCACATAACCTATAAAAGGAGATTTGGGGGGTCAGCCACAGGGGACACACATATAAGACAAAAATCTCTCACACTCTCCTCCCCTCCCCTCACGGCTACCTACCATCATTGTTAGGCTAGGGGTTTAGGTCGTGGACACCTTAAGGGCGACTCTAGTAGATGCCTCACATTCATATCAATATGGGCTATTTTCAGTAGATAATTTCGCATTTAAGGTCAGTCCTATTTGTCTAATAGTGGTATCAGAGCCATGTTGATCAGATTAGTCCCGTTATAAAGAATTGAATGATCTGAATAACAAGCATGCTCAGTTTTGAAAACATGATATATGATTAGGTGTCTAATTTTCGTAATTATGCCAGTTAATACCTAACAGCATGCCTCTGTGACACGAATTGACTAAATATTAGAATTTTTAGTCATGATCAGTGATGAAAATATATGGTCAGATTGCTACTAAATACACGCAATGTGATTATGTGTCCAGACTAGTATGTGTGAAACATGAACAGTTGTTTAATTTCGTAATTATGCAACTAAAGCATGCCTGTGTGAATTTGATATCTTAAATTGATAAAGGTTGAAAATTTAGTCTGGAATACTAATGAATGAACATGCCCATATTGTTAGTTAAATTCATCCTCAACATGTTGATACTTTACAAGCATGGTTCCTTATGTGTTTTTTTTGTGGGATTACATGTTAATCCTACCCAGATTAATATGTAAGAAACATAATAATAATTAGTTGATAATTGTTATTATGCATTAAAATCATGATTCTAAGTGCTATTATGATAAATTGTATTCATGAACGTGAGATTATTAAAACCTAGATCTAAAATCCCTAACCCTAATACCCTGATTTCTTGATATGCTTTGCGACTGTTTAATTAAACATAGATAAACATTAGCATGTTGATTAATTAAACATGGAGATTAGACCAAAAACCGTAATCCCGAATCACCCTCTGTGCCTGAACTTGACCTCGACTAAATAAAAAAAAAAGAAAGGTGTAGAACACAGACACAAAGGAACCAAGCCACACCCATCAGTGGACACCGTGGAGGGGTGGCGCGTGACCATCACACATCACCAACGAAGTTCGTTTCACAATGTTCTTCCTCCCAAAACCCCTCATCATCGCCGATCTACACAGCCATAGAAAGAAAACCGAAGAAGCGCCATTTTTGGAAGCGCATGAGCCCACGCGCCATCACCTTAGCGGTGCGTTGGGCGTGTAGGACCCTTTTTCAGACTCGGTTTTGGTCGATCTACACAATGGCAATAATGGTCCTCATCGGATTAGCGTAGATCAAGGCACGTGGGACTTTTTTGAGGTCAGTGGTGGTTTTGCATCACTTGGGTGGTTTTTTTTTAATTAAGGAACCGAGAATGGCGGTGGCGGCTGCCGTAGCCATGGCGTCAAAACCCAAGAAATGAGCTCGGTGCTTCATTTTCTAGATATGGCCTCAAGAGGCAGGTCGAGAGGAGGAGAGAGGATTCAAGAGGCAGGTGGAGAGGAGAGAGAGAATAAAGATCAGACTAGGGTTAATGGAAAACAGGGGGGATGGCTGACTCACTAATAAAAGGGAGCCCCCCCCCCCCCAATTTGGGCTGGTTTTAAAAGAAAAAAAATTGAGGTGTCGATTTCGTGGACCATTTTTTTGTTTGGCCCAAAACATTTGGGCCATTTTATTTGGGGCCGAATTTTTCTTTGTTTCGATGTGGACTATTGAATATCTGCTTCCATGATCATATAAATTTGTTTTATATGTTGAAAGTGGGCATTATTTTTTGTTATGAGTTATACTTTTGGGCTTTATTTTCATATTATTATTGTTAATAGTATGATACTTTTGAATTTGATTATATAACTTTGTGTTATATGTATATTAAAACAAAATGAAGCTATGAATTAGCTTCATAAAAATTATGTAAACATATATTTTCGTCATTAAAAGTGAATATCTTCGTGATAGTCACTGGATTAAAATGTTAATCAGTTGAACAAAACCTTTAAGGAAATTCTATAAAGTTAAGTTAATAATTAAATTAAAGGAGCTTCAAAGTTCGTATCTATACGTGATGATTATGAGCTTAGTGAAATTTTCGAACGTATATTATGAATGATGGGGCCTTCTTGATAATTTAATTATTAAAACAATAGGTCTAACAAATAAGTATATACATTCAGATATGGCAACTAGAAACATGATAGGTTGCATGCAATCTGATGATAAAGTGGATGGTTCAAACTACGACGTCTAACATCTGGAAGTCCAGTTCTACTTAAACAATGATGACATTCTGGACCTCTTAACCTCCTCTATAACTGCTCCAGCTAAAAAAGATGAACAAGGTAGAGATATTATTGCAACTGAGTAGTATAAAGAAAACCTAAAGCCGTACCAAGCTTGGTTCAAACGCGGTCGTTCTGCACGCTACACTATGTTGTCTTGCATGCAGGACGATCTTCTGGGTGAGTTTGAACGCTTCTCCACTGCTAAGGACATGTAGACGCAGCTTAAGGTTAGGTTCGGGCAGACATCTGCTATAAGGTTGCATACCTTGCAGCTGAAATGGATGCAGTATACTATTGACTCCAGTCGTAGTATCTTTGAACACCTTCGAACTATGAGTGCTATGGTTCGAGACCTTAAGGCCGCAGGGAAAGAGGTTTCTAAGGAAGAACAGGTCCTAAATGTGATTAGAGCTCTTCCCAATGACAATGGACATTAGAAGAGTTTTAAAGTATTCATGACACACAGTGAGTACATCAAGACCTTCGAGGCAATCTCCAAACACCTCGAAATGGAGGAAGAGCACTTAAAGTTATATGTGCCTCCTAGTGTCGCATTCATTGCCAAAGGATCGGGGCCCAAGGGCTGGAAACCTTACAGTGGTAAGAAATCTAAGAAGGGTCTGCTCAGAACTCTTGCTCTAATGGTGGTACTGCCAAGAAGCATAAGGCCAAGGGCAACGGAGCTGAGGATATGGCACGTGTGAAGTGCTATAACTGTGGAAAGAAGGGCCATTTCGCTCGAGTTTGTCTTGAGCTAGCCAAGGTACCTACTTCCACTAAAACTCCTGAATTATGTGTTTGTTCCCATCCATTCGTTGTTAACTCTCTTCCTCAATGGATTGTAGACACGGGGGAAACAAAGCACATAATTAAGGATATGGCTGGATTCGTGGAGTTCCATCGCTACCGGGTGGTTCACAGACTGTCGTACTGGGGAACGATAGTGAAGAAGATGTCCTTGGAGTAGGAACATACCAGCTCAAACTCCGTGGAGGAAACAAGCTGCTTCTTCATGACGCCCTCTATGCACCTGGGGTGCGATGCTCTTTAGTTTCTTATGTTTCTTTAGTAAGATTAGGTTTTATTTTTGGTTTTCGTCCAGATGGTTTAGATTTGTTCTATAATGGCAATTTGTTTGGCCAAGCAACTTTGAAAGGAGATTTCATTGTTTTGAATTTGGATGGTAACTATAATAATATATCCTCTGCTTATGTTTTATACTTTGACTCCAATTCTGAATCTATTAAGTCACATGCTAGACTTGGCCATATGGGCCAAGATAGGATAAATAGGCTAGCCAAAGAAGGTCTTCTAGACCGACTCACTAGGGTTAAGTTGCCTAGGTGTGAGTCATGTTTAGCTGGAAATGCAACAATGAAGCCTTTCGGTAAGGTCTCGAGAGCATCTGGTCTCTTAGAATTAATCAAGTCAGACATATGCGGACCCATGAATGTTAAAGCATGACATGGGGGTATCTATTTCATTACTCTCATAGACGATTATTCACGATATGGGTTTGTGTACCTACTATCTCATCGCTACGAGGCACTCGATGTGTTCAAATGCTTCGTAGCAGAAATAGAGACTCAGTTGGAACATGGGGTTAAGATCCTTCGAACTGATCGAGGTCCAGAATACTTCTCTGATGTGTTCAAGGAGTTCTATGAGGGAAAAGGTATACAAATACGGCTAACGATTCCACGCACTCCACAACAGAATGATGTTGTAGAACGCAGGAATCGTACATTGCTTGACATTTTCACATTAATGATGGCACATGCTAACCTCCCAATCAGTTTTTGGGGGGATGCGCTGCTTACGGCAGCCTACATCCTTAATCGTGTGCCGACTAAGAGTGTACCTGCCACACCATATGAGTTATGGTTTTGGTAAGAAGCCATCCTTGGCCCGTTTACGCCCATGGGGTTCAGCCGGCTATGTGCATAACCCAACCCACAAACATGGAAAACTTGGTTCAAGACCCACCAAAATGGTGTTCATTAGGTATCCTGCACAATCTAAAGGATATGTGATGTACGGGGAACACCCAAATGGTGGCATGACAGAAATAGATTCCCGCAATGTCGATTTTCTCGAGGATGAGTTCTCGACCATTAGCGAAGTTAAGAAAGATGTCGAATTGTTTGAGTTATAGCAAAACATCCAACCATCATTCGGTGAGGGGGAGAATTTGATTTTAACCAAGTCACCGAAGATGGTATGTCTCCCCTATTCGAAGGGAATAAGGGAGGCCTGTCAGCCCAGGGGAATGAGATTCATCCTCGATCTCCTATACATGAGGAAAGTCAACCCGCGAGTGAGGTCCGTCCTCAATCTCCAGTTCCCGAACATGCAGTTAGTCCACATGTTCGGGATCCCACACCCCAAAGGGATAGTGGGAGCAACTCTCCACATACTCAGGGTCTCACACCTCTTAGAGAAAAGGGAAGGGATGCCTCACCCCGGTAGACAAACAATGAAGGCCTCAGGCTCCAAAGGAATGAGCATAAAAAAATTCCTCGACGATATTTCCAAATCGAAGAGGAAATATTCTTATACACTTCCTTGGAAGTTGAGGAGTCTACCTCTTATCAAGAGGCAATTGACTCATCAAACCACAAAGGGTGGATGGATGCCATAAGGGATGAGATGGACTCGATGGCAAAAAAACAAGGTTTGGGAACTTATTGGTCTTCCACCCCAGCGTAAGTCTATTGGAAATAAGTGAATTTTCAAGATAAAACGCCGGTCAGATGGTTCGATCGATAAGTTCAAAGCCCGTTTAGTGATGAAAGGGTTTACACAAATTGAGGGTGTAGACTATGAAGAGACATTTTCTCCTATAGTAAGATTTGCCTCTATTCACCTACTCCTAGCCATGGTTGCCTATTTGGACTTAGAGGTGTTTCAAATGGACGTAAAGACTGCTTTCCTTAATGGTAGCCTTGAGGAAGAGATCTATATGAAGCAACCCATTGGTTTTGTATCAAAGGGACAATAGGACAAGGTGTGTCGTCTTAAAAGGTCCATATACGGTCTTAAGCAGTATTCCAGATCTTGGTACTTAAGATTCCATGAAGCTATAACTTCGTTTGACTTATCCATGGTTTCGGAGGACCACTGTGTGTATGTCAAAAGGTCAACTGAGGGGATTATGTTCCTTACCCTATACGTTGACGACATACTATTGGTTCAGAACAATTTGGAGATGATCGAAGCCACTAAGAAGTGGTTGTCCTCCCTCTTTGAGATGAAGGACATGGGTGAAGCAAGGTATGTCCTAGGCGTTGAAATAATAAGGAATCGTCCTAAGAAACTTTTAGGTATGAGCCAGGAGGCATATATCAAGAAAGTCTTAGAAAGATTCCGTATGCATTATTCCAAATCTGTAGACACTCCAAGTGAGAAGGGTTTAACCTTGAGCCTCGACCAATGCCCAAAAACAGACAAAGAAAAGGAGGCCATGAGCAATGTCCCCTATGCTAGTGCCATAGGAAGCTTAATGTACGCCATGTTATGTACGCCACCGAACATTTGCTTTGCGGTTGGTTTGGTAAGTCGTTACCAAAGCAACCCAGGACATGCTCAATGGCAAGCCGTCAAGAGAATCATGCGCTACCTTTGTGGTACAAGCGACTTGGTCTTATGCTATCAAGGCGGGGACCTTAAGTTGAGAGGATATTCAGATGCCGATTGGGGTGGTGACCCGGATGAGTCCAGGTCAACCTCAGGATATGTGTTCACCCTGGGGGGGAGCCATATCATGGTTTAGTAAGAAGCAAGACTACATAGCTCTGTCGACCATGGAAGCAGAGTACATAGCATGTAGCCTAGCTACGCATGAGGCAATGTGGCTTAGGAGTTTCCTCCAGTATCTTAACCTCACTCCTAGAGTTGATGATCCTGTAGAGATGTTAGATGACAACACAACCGCCATCCAGTTCGCTAAAGATCCGAAGTTCCATCGGAAGACCAAGCATATCAAGAGGCATTATCACTTCGTGTGAGACGCCATAAAGACAAAGGATGTTGCCATCAAGTATATACTCACTAACAAGATGATTGTTGATCCATTAACTAAGCCAATTCCTAGAGATGCTTTCAAAGCACATTCGTTAAGTCTAGGGCTTCGCATAATTTAGTGTTTGGATAGAATCTTGTTATGTATGACAGATATGTTCTTCGTGTAATGAGCATTTATGAAATAAAGATTGAAAGTTTTTTTTTTCCTAAATGCTTTGTAATTTATTTGTTAGACATGTCAAAATGTCATAGGCTTCTGATTGGCCTAATCACATAGGCAATCGCCCTGACGCTTGAGTAGCGGGCAGAATAAGATAGAATCATATTAGCACTAGGTGTGCAATATTGATTACTTATACTAGAAGTGTACAACAACAACAACAACAAACTCCCAATGTGGGTCCCGCTTTCGTGGGGTCTGGGGAGATCCAGCTGTAGGCAACCTTACCTCTACCGGTATTCCTACCCATAGAGAGGTTGATTCCATAAGACCCACAAAACAGCTTTGAGAAAAAGGTTTGAATAGAAAACGATTGCAAAAACCATTGACCGACGTAAGAGAAAGGGGGAGGGGGAAAATGTTCCGGATAAGCGAAAAGATAGGGAGCGGAGACATACCTCAACAAACCAGGGGGCACTTGGTGCCGTGACATCCCGGGAAAGCACGACCTGCAAACAACCAAACCAAAACCCTACCCACCCCACCCCACCCCACACCGCCTAAGCTACTGCCACCTACGGAGCCGGTCCCCTACAATCAGGGACTTTAATCTTGTCCCGCCACAAACTCCTATCCTGAGCCATGTTCTCCGTGATACCGACAACTTTGAGGTCCTCTCTAACCACCTCTTCTAGGCTCTTTTTCGGCCTACCCCTCCCTCTCTTACCACTAGGGGGGTTGATACTCTCGCACCTTCGCACCAGGGCGGCCACACTTCTCCTCTTCACATGGCCGAACCATCTGAGCCTCGATTCCCTCATCTTCTCCTCTATGGGGGCCACTCCAGCTAAGCCCCTAATTACCCCATTCGTGATCCTATCCAATCTCGTAAAACCACACATCCACCTGACCATCCTCATCTCAGCTACCATCAACCTTTGGACATGCACCTTTTTTAGAGGCCAACACTCCGATCCATAGAGAACAGCCGGTCTAACTACCATCCGATAAACTTTGCCTTTCAAACCCATGGGCACTCTTTTGTCACACAGCACCCCTGACACTGACTTCCACTTTTGTCAGCCCACTCTAATCCCTTGGCTAATATTCCCGTCAATGTCCCCATTCTGATGGATGATCGAGCCCAGATACTTGAATTTGGCAACCTTCGGTATTGCCCTCCCATCCAGCACGATTTCTCCCCCTCTTCTATCCTTCCGCTGAAACAACAATGAAGGTATTCCGTTTTCGATCTACTCAACCGAAAGCCCCTAGCCTCAAGTGTATGCCTCCAACTCTCCAACCTGTCATTCACCCCCTGCCTGGTCACATCGATAAGGACGATGTCATCTGCAAATAGCATGCACCAAGGTACCTCGTCCTGGATTCCTCTAGTGAGTTCGTCAAAAACTAATGTGAAAAGAAACGGGCTTAAAGCGGAACCCTGATGCTGGCCCAAACTAACAACAAAGTCATTGGAGACCCCTCCCGGAGTCCTACCCCTCGTCCACCCTCCCTCATACATATCCTTGATAACACGAATGTATGCGGGCGACACCCTTTTCTTTTCCAAACACCTCCACAATACCTCCCTTGGCACTCTATCATATGCTTTCTCCAGGTCAATGAACACCATATGGAGATCCACCCTTCTATCCCTGAACAAGCCCATGAGCCCTCTGAGGAGGTATATTGCCTCAATGGTTGCCCTGTCTGGCATGAAACCAAATTGGTTTTCTGAAATCTCTACTTCTTCTCGCAGCCTTCTCTCAATCACCCTCTCCCACAGCTTCATAGTGTGGCTGAGCAGCTTGATGCCCCTAAAGTTATTACAATCTTGGATATCCCCTTTGTTTTTGTACAGTGGGATGAATGTGCTAGCCCTCCACTCTCTGGGCATCTTGGTGGTCCTGAAAATAACATTGAAGAGCTCCGTGAGCCACTCTAGTCCCACTTCCCCCATAAACTTCCAAACTTCCACTGGTATCTGGTCTGGGCCCACTACCTTTCCTTTCGCCATCTTCTTCAAGGCCTCCCTAATCTCCTCCTTTGTTATCATGGCACCCGCACGCTGATCACTACACTCTCCGCCCCTACTACAGTCGTCTCCCCCCCTTCCCCATTGAGGAGTTTAGCAAAGAACCTCTGTCATCTCTCCTTAATTTCAGCATCTTCAGTCAACACCTTACCCTCTTCGTCCTTGATACACCTTACCACTCCCAAATCCCTAGTCTTTCTCTCCCTCGCCCTAGCCAGTTTAAAAACCTCCTTCTCCCCTTCTTTCGTCCCCAATTTATGGTACAGTCTATCAAACGTCTGACTCTTTGCTACTGCCACCGCCCTTCTGGCTACCTTCTTGGCCACCTTGTATCCAATCTTCTTATGTGCCCTCTCGTCCTCCGAACTGCTGCTCATGAACTCCGCGTAAGCCTCTTTTTTTTCCTTGACTTTCTCCTTTACCTCTTCGTTCCACCACCAGGCGCCCTCCATCCTGTTGCCGCCTCCCCTGGAAAGACCTAAGGTTTCCTTGGCCGGACTTCGGATGCAATCCGCCACAGCATCCCACATCGAGTCGGCGTCTTTTGCCCTCCTCCAAACTCTCTCCTCAGCTAATCTCTCTGCTATTAACCCTGCCTTCTCCTTTGTGAGGGTCCACCACTTAATTCTGGGTTCTTCGGTTCCCCTCTTCGACCTCTTTGGATACTTAAACTCTGCATCTAAAACCAGCAACCTGTGTTAAGTTCCCAGTAACTCACTGGGAATCACTTTGCAGTCCTTACACGATCTCCGAGTTTCCTTCCTCGTTAGGAAGTAGTCAATCTGGGTCTTGCAAGAATTGCTCTTAAAGGTCACCAAGTGGTCCTCCTTCTTCTTGAAGAAGGAGTTGGCCACCAACAAGTCAAAGGCCACCGCAAAGTCCAGCGCAGAGACCCCTCCCGCATTCCTCTCTCCGAAACCAAGGCCCCTGTGGACCCCATCGTATCCTGCTGCCTCCGCGCCGATATGGCCATTAAAGTCTCCTCCTATGAACAGTTTCTCGCTCTGAGGTACCTCCTGGTGACCTCATCTAGGTCCTCCCAGAAGAGCTTCTTAGTTTCTTCTGGTAAGCCTACCTGGGGCACATACGCGCTCACCACGTTCACAAAAACTGAACCCACCAAAACCTTAATGGCCATAATCTGGTCGCTCTTACGCCTCACTTCGACCACCTGGTCTGCGAAATCCTTCACGACTAGGATGCCAACTCCATTCTTCGCCTTGGCTGACCCCGAGTACCAAAGCTTGTATCCATCAATCTCTCTAGCTTTCGCCCCAACCCACTTCGTCTCCTGGACACACACTATACTAACCTTATGTCTATGCAGAGACTTAACTAATTCTATTGACTTACCCGTGAGGGTCCCAATGTTCCAGGATGCTAGGCGTACCTTCCGCAACCCTAACCCCCTCCTAACCCCATAACTCCCCGGAGGACAGGCTGAAACAGCTACATGGCCCGCCACAGACGCCGGCGTCTACGAGGCCAACGAACACCCTAAAGAGCTACAAACTAAAAGACACCCGAAAAAGCTAGCCAACTACCCTCCAACCACCAGAAAAGAAATATTTACAGCAGGACTACTTGGTAAAAAACTAAGATACAGGATAAAAAGTGAACAAAATCTAATAAAGCCTACCTAACTATATAGTAATTGATAATAAAAATACTAATACAGATATAAATGAACTATATAATAATACTAATACTAATAGAGGTACCACTAGCATTGCAGATATAAATAATAATAAAAATACTAACAATGATAGAACCAACCTAACAAAAAAAGTATGATAAAACCGACAATGGCCCCACTTAATAATGAAACTAACAAGCAAAGTCAACAAATAAATTAATAGACAAAGGTAAAAAACAAAAGACAGGACTTACCAAAACAAACAAAAGGGAATAATTAAAAACAATAATTAAGACCAAAGGGAAAGTCACAAAAATGTAAGTCAAAGTGGCAAAGGGTCCCTGACTGTAGGAATAAAAGAAGTAGGAATAAAAGACAATAGCCAAGGAATAAAAGAAATGCATGCGCAGAACCTTTCAAAACGCAACTTGGTCCAGTTAAATCAAAGTCAACGAAGTAAAAGTAAATTGGTAAAACCTAAAAATAATCCACAGTTTAGGAAAGAAGAACAATACCCTTGCAGGGCTGTGCCAAACCTACTACCGGTAAAATATGACTCACGCACAAGGCCTCAACGGTACAATTCTGAAGGTGCTCAACTCTTCTGCCTCCAACCTAATCTCTGATAAAGATTCAAGCAATTTCTTTTCTCTAGAAGCCCTGATTGAATATCGTGCTCTAATTTGGGGCTTCAATTCAAGCGATTTCTCCTCCCTCTAACAAATTGCAATTGAAGATCATCAACTTATTCTGAGCTTTGCAACTTCAAAACCCAGATGAGCAAACTCTTGTATTTCCTTTTTGCAAATTGCCTCTCCCTGTCCTCACTAGCTGAGCAGCGGAGGAAAAACTCAACCAGGTAAACAGTTCCAAACAACAACAAAGCAAAAGGGCCTTCAAAATAGATAATCAAAGCCACAAAATTGATATGACCCTTCACCCTTTTGCCTAGAACAGAGAAACCCATATTAGAAATCAAAGAAAGATCGAGTTTCTCTTCACTGAAATTCCGACCCTTCAAACAATCACAAAGCTTTCCCAAATTTCTAGGAATCACAGATAAACAGCTGATAATGGAGCCCTCGCTGACTTCTACCAATATATGAGTATGTCCAGAGAAGAAAACCAAGTGCCGGAGCTCCCCAAAATGCTGACGGAGAACCCAGAACTATTTCAGTCCTCAAAAGCCTTAACCAATGGAAAGAAAGAAAGAAAGAGATGGAGAGACAAATCTTAGTAAGTCTAAGATGAGAAATAGTCACCTTAGCAATTCTAAGATGAGACTCGAGGGAATCGAATATGAAACACGATTTCATATTGAAGCCTTAAAAGCCAAATCTTGAGTGTCAAGATTAGCATTTAGTATGTTAATCTAGTGGCTCAGGTTAGATTTTTTTGGTGAAAATCTAGACTGGTGATTTGCATGGCATATAGAGTGATGATCCCAAGTAAGTGAGAGCTATGTCATGACACACATCTCATACTGTGTGTGCTTAAAAAACGACAATATACGAAGTGATAGTTAACCTCCCTATCTCTTGTCATTACGTGACCATGTAGACGATGACCCTTTGACTTAAAGCTATGGTACGAAGTCAAGGCTTGACGTTGCGACTTTAATGTGTTTCTCAAGAACCACGATGTATACGATTCAGTGAGAACATGTTGGGAAAGCAATTAAGTTAAGATGCAATATCATGAGTGTTTTCATCACCAATATCAGTCCGAACAATTATATTGAGTATATAATCATATGATATATCGTGGCATAAGGGATTGAAAATGCCACTAGTGATGTTTAGGATGACTTGGGGTATCGTATTTCGTGAAAGTGTTATATTAGTTAGATGATAACTTAATATAGCACTACTTGCTACTTTTCGGTCACACGTCCTATTCCCAGTATGAAGCGTGAAGAGTGGTGATTCGTGGAGAGCATGTATTTGCGGCCTTCGTGGCCGGGTGGGAGCTGTTAATTGGCCTATTTAGTTAGGCCCAAAGGCCACTAAGTATTGCCTAGGGCAACAACCCTAGTTGCCCCTCATAACCTATAAAAGGAGGTGTTGGGGTCAGCCATAGGGGACACATATAAGACAAAAATCTCTCACACTGTCTTCCCCTCCCTTCACGGCTGCCTACCATCATTGCTAGACTTCGGGTTTAGGTCGTGGACACCCCAAGAGCGACTCTAGTAGCTTCCTAAGATCCAGATCAACATGGGCTATTCCCGGTAGATAATTTCGCATTTCAGGTTAGTCCTATTTGTGTAACATAGATAGTTCCTATAAACTGCTTCAACCTACGGAATTAAAATGAGACAGCACATGAACGAAAGCATCCATTAATCTTGGTCAATGAGGCCATCTGCAAACATTAAAAGACTTCTTCATTTCATGGATCATCTTCAATGGAATCCCTAGCTCAGTCTTATCGGCTTTATCCCCCCCCCCCAAATTGTGGGACAATCTTACATAAAAAGTTGTGCTTTTTGTGAGACCTATAAGTAACTTATCCAACAGTTATAAATAGTATACTGCCCCACTCAGCACTAGGAAAAACATGATACAAAGCAATGCTCGATTCTATATTGGCTTACACTAGACAATACTTGGCCAATACCAACCTATTATGGACAAATACTAGTTGAAACCAAGATTTTATATTCAATTTTAAAATTTTAAAATTTAAAATAAGAAAATTCGACCACAAGTACACAAATTTAATATGTATCACTCTAGTGTAAAAAAAAAGTATGATATTTATAATTTCAGGCCTATTCATTTCATTGATAGTAAGCATTTAGCAACTTTTCTCAATTCTATCCATCTCTTTCCAAATTTTACCTATTCTGACTAATTATTTTCAAAAAATTTTGATCCTTATAAACAATTCTCAATCATTCCCAATCCTTACCATTTCGATTTCCATTCATTCCCACTCTTTTTGAATTTTTTTTTTCACAATTCTTCCAAATTCTTCCCTATTTTCACAAATTATTTCCAAAAAAATCTCAGGCCCTATTTGGTAAAGAGTTTTTTAGCCCCAAAAATAGCTTTTGAGGTCATTAGCTATCTGACTATAGTCAAAATGCTCTTTAGAGTGTTTGGTTGGAGTGTTTTTTGTATTAAACTTTTAGACCCAAAAAGCTATTCTACAAAAAGCTCTTTAGAATAGCTTTTTCAAATAGCTTTTTAATTTTTACCGCTAAATTGATTATATTGACCATAACAATTTTCACAAAATTACTTTTATGCATTTTCTAATTTTGGTTGTGACAATAATCTTGTTCATCGTTATCAAACTCCCCTTATTAATAATACCTAAAATTTATGTGGCATAAACATCTTATCTATTATGTAAGACAAATTAAAAGAAAATATTTGATAAATTTTGTAAAATATTAAAACAAAAGGTGTTAACTTAAACATCATGATCACTCACAATATATCACTTTAGAAAGTATTTATTGATTGTTTGTTGTGACTTGTGAGTGTCATTTGAAGTAATATTGTGAGCATTGTTATGGTCAATATAATCAATTTAGCGGTAAAAATTATTTTATATATCATACAATTCTTTGTTTATATTTAGAAGGAAGATGAATATATAATTTATAAAGATTGTTATATGGAAAAGAATAAGAAATTTAGTTAAGAGAATAAGTGGAATTTTATAAAACAATTTTGTTAGAAATAACTAATTTCACCAAACACTTTTTCTGAAACTAACTAATACAATTAGTTAAATCAAACAACTAATATAATCAGTTAACAGCTAATAGCTAATGCAATTTACTGACAACTAATAACTAATAGTTAATTATCAAACAAACCTCAATCTTTTACAATAATTCCCAATCTTTTCTAATTTTCTCATTCTACCCAACAAAAGGACTCAAAGGAACAGACTTCGTTTTGTCGTTTTGGCTTAGGAGTTGGGACATGATGGTATAATTGATATGGATTGATAGGGAAGAATTTTGCATGTAAAAATGTTGTTATTA
Source organism: Selenicereus undatus (assembly GCA_017589665.1). Taxonomy (NCBI): domain Eukaryota; kingdom Viridiplantae; phylum Streptophyta; class Magnoliopsida; order Caryophyllales; family Cactaceae; genus Selenicereus; species Selenicereus undatus. Next base: position 85,692,255 of record JACYFF010031952.1, on the reverse strand, counting down.
TCAACCGAGAAATCCAAGCGGAAATCGGGTGCAGTGGCTGTCGTCTCTCTCTCTCTCTCTCTCTCTCACTACCCAACGCCATCGATCACATTTCGGTTTTTCTCTCTATATGTTTCTGATCAACCCAACCCTCAAATTCTCCCGCTCCTTTCAATTCTCTCTCTGCTTCATTGATTTCTAGTTGCTGATCCAATCGTCAGGATTTCTCAGATATAATCCTCCTTTCTCCAGATTTCTCCATATTCCGTTGTTTCACCATTGTCTTCGTTTCTTCTTCTGAGGTTCGTCATTGTCTCTGTTGCTGTTCATTTATGAATCATTGTACTTTGAGATTCTGAATTTTGTGATTGCTAATATATGAATCAATCTGCTATATTATGCCGATGGAAATTCGATTTCGGTGTTTCATAAGTCGCTGCCAACAATAGTTATGGTTGAGAGCCGTGAACATTGGCGCAATGTGGCTTGGTGAATTGACCTGCTTCCAAATTTTTGAATTTTCTTTAACAGACTTTATTGGGTAGCTTTTTCAATTTTTGACTTGCTAGATCACTGTGAGTGTTGGCCTGGATCTGTGTTCATGAAAGTGTTGGGTTAGAGAAAGGGTCTTTTAAGTGACTAATTTATTATGCTGTTGAGTAGCAAAACGTGAGCATTGATCACCAAAAATGTGGGTAAAAGGAGGAAGAGTAAAGGGTAAAGTGTGACGGAGAAATAGAATCTTGGGAAGTTTTCTTGTGATAGAAAATGCGTACAAACAAGTCACAAAGTTGAAGTTGATTCTGCTTTATATGCTGAAAGTTGCCAACCCATTTTTGTTGAAGGGTGCCTTTTGCTTTTGGGTTGTGTTTAGTGATTGCGTTCTCATTTGGAATTTCTGTTTAGTAATATGATGCTTATACCAGGATTCAGAAGTTGTATTAACCTTGACACAGTTCTTTTTGGGTGTTCTCTACTTCTAGGTCAGCACAATCAGGTTGGTTTCGTCTGTTGCCAACACGATCAATGGGTACACAATTAGTGGACGTTCAGCCTCTTGAGCTTCGTTTCGTTGGTACGTCTAAGCATCACTGGTCCCTAAGAAAACGTGTGTTATTTACGTTCTGTCCATAATCTCTAATACTGCTGTATGATATTTCTGGTAAGTTTGTCAATGGTTTTTGTTATTTTGATTACTAATTTTTGCATATTAACATTTTTATTGATGTTTTCTTTGGGACATCCTGTTTTTATATATTTCATAGCTATTATGATTGGCTTGGCTCCGGTTTTTCTTTTCCTTTTTCTCCATCATCTGTTCTTTTTGGTGTAGCAGAGGTGACTTCTATACAACATCCCACCTTTTTAAAAGAGATTCATGGCTTGCATCATATAATTCTTTCATAAGTGCCCCTGTTAGTTACTGTTTCTGCAACTTGTATTTGTCAAATTCAATAAGATGTTTTGAATGATGAGCTTCTCTTTCAAAGTAACCATCCTGGTTGATTTTCACAAAAATAAAAGGCCAACAGAAGTTTTCTTCAATAGAGTAACACTTCATATGTACATAAGGATATTGAACATTAAGGACAGCCAATTTGAAACATACCAAAATAGACAGCAGAGCAATCACTTTGAATGTTGTTTAGTATGTTTTTAAAAGGTCCATATTTTAGGACTATGTTTTGGAGTTGCAGTTGACCTTCCTAATGTTAAGACCATTGCAGTTGCTTGAGGCTGTTTCTTGAAATTTTAGTGGGACTATAGGGATGAGCAAATGAGTGTGTTTGTCAGTCATGTTGTTAATACCTGCATCTCAGAACAAAGGGGGGCTGGATGAACATTTTTTTTATTGTGATAGTTTCAAGTTCTGTGGCTTTCATTCAAGGAGACAATGCATGTTGGGAGTTAAATTTATTTGAAGGCCTGCCTTGCTCCATCGTTCCCCCCCCCCCCCCCGCCCCTTTATCTTACTGCTTTCATAAGTATCTTTATCTTCAACTCTCTTTCATAAAGGATGAGATGGTCCCTGATTAATTATCATATCATAAGAAATGCACGTAATTTATTAAAATATAATGAATTACCTTCTAATATCTTCTAATAATAACGGCAATATTTTTAAAAGTGGTAAGTTTTGTAAGAGTGACATGAATAAAAAAAATTAGGAGATTTTGTTGTGGTTTAATGTCTCTCCCCATGTGATGCATGGAAAAAAATTTAAGTTTTTCTAGTTGCAATAACTGTATATAAAAAGTATAGTAAATTATATATGTAATTCATGTAATATGTAGAAATTATTTGAGTCTTCATAAAAAACGTTAACCTTAAGCGGAAAACCCCTTCATAGAATTGTTTGTGAATAAAAAAATAAAAAATTAATTTGTAATATTTTCAACTGATTGTGGATTTCGAAAATAAAGGATTTCATTGAAGTATACAATTACTTTCAAATGAGAATGAGCACCTGAGAAAGGTGAATGGGCAAGAGAAGTCATAGTTACTAAAGAAAGAACAAGTTGCAAAGGCCTAGTAGGAAACCCATTGTGAGAATTCAATAAAAAGAAATTATGAACAGAAGTACATGGGGCAATCAAGGCTTACAGTGTCTATTCATGCCATAGTGGCCAGTCACTCATTTTAAGAGAGAGAGAGCAATCTGAACCAATTGAAGCATAGCGATCAAGGGAAGGGATAATGAGCATGCTTTAAAAGATAAAAAGAAAAAAGAAAAAAGCAGAAAAGGGCTGGCAGGTGTAGTCGCATTACTTCCTGTCAGGGTTTGGGTCATACATTTGGAGAGACACTATTCTGGAAATGACAATTTGAGGGGTATGGTTGTCACTATCGCCCACTAATACTTCTCGTAATTTGCAAAAGGCAGTTCTAATTTCACTTCTGTAGTTTATACAGTTCTTTATCACAGTTCATCATTATGTCTTAGAGCATTAATGTTGTTTCTCTCTAGAGAACATGGTCATTTAACATTGGTTGTTTCGTTGACCCTCCAGTTGAAGAGAAGAAGCAAAGCTCATGCTCAATTGAGCTTATCAACAAATCTGATCAACATGTTGCTTTCAAGGTCGAATCACATTCCCTTATATCATGTCTATAGGCCGCTTCTCGAATTTCGAGTTTAATTTTATGGTATTTGGAAGATAGAAATATTTTCATCCATCAATTCTTGGCTTAGATTTTCTGAGACCTTGAAGGGTCAGTGTAATAGCCTTGTGCAGAGTCCTAGTTTTTAATTAAACAAATCGTCATGTATTTTTGTGCGCCCATCCTCATCTTGCCCATCACTTAAATTCTGTAAAACTGCACAAGATTGTGTTATGAAAAAATTCAACGCCTCCTTGGCTCCTTGCCCTTGTTCCGCTAAGGTGACTAGCAGAACTGACTCAGTCAGGTGATTGCGTAGCTGCAATCAATTCTGCTATCATTTCCATCAACCTAAAAATGAGGAGTACTGAGTACAATTGGAAACATCATTGGTAGAAGTTTGTTTGAAACTAATATTAATTGCTGTTCTGGCAGGTAAAAACTACATCTCCTAAGAAGTATTGTGTGCGCCCTAATGTGGGTGTCATCCTGCCAAAGGCAACATGTGAATTCACAGGTACCCATTCCTTATTATATAATGGGTTGTCCGATCATCTTGCATATGCAATTCAGAACACTGATTTTTGCCTACTGGGCACCAGGTTTTGCCTACAATATCTGTATTTGTGGACCATTTCCACTGGAATTACTTAATCTGATATCTTGAACTTAATTCTTGCTGGCAATGCACACTTGGTTAATTTTAGGTGACATAATGCTTTTATCTCTTATAGAGTACTAGTCCAGCTGATCTGGTTGATTATTCATGTTCAATTTCAGCAAGGAAGTTCTAATGTTCGTGTCTTATATGATACTATGCCTTGCAGATGGTATATCTAGTTATCTATATGAATATCAAGCTGATAAGCAGAATTGAAGGTTGGCCAAATAGCTAATAAGAAGCATATACATAACATATTAACTAATATTGTGTTTATTTTTCATTCGCAATTGTCGTGTTTTGTCAAAATGCCAACAAAAAAAGCTCTTCTCTATTGAGGATTCATGTAGCTTATGTGACCTTTATTGATAACATTGGCTATGTGAGTATCACAGTGGCTGGAATGACACGGAGGTGGATCACACGAAATTGTTTTGGGAAGTGAATTCCTGACAAAAATATCTGAAATATGACACCTACCTTTTATTAGTCAAAATTTTGGGGCTAAGCTAGAATTCTAGGAGGGTAGAATATGATGACTTGATGTTTCCATAGGTTCCATTGCCTTTGAATTTTGGATGAGATCCCGAAAAAGTGTACAGCCTTTAAGCTCTGGTGTTTGTGAACAAGCTGTCTATGCCTGTCAGACTTTGTATGGGGCGCCATTGCTTAGGGAAAGGGAATTGATGAAGGTATGAGTGTCTAAGGCTGTAAGTGAAGCTCCTAAACATGATGAGGTGCACCCCAAGAATGATTTTGGATCAGCCCATGAGGTCAACAGTGTTAAGACGTGGATTTCCTGATGAAAACATGGGGACATGACAGAAAAAGAGTAATGTGGATAATAAGGTATATAAGGTGGGTGGCATAGATATGGCCTTCCCAAATCATGAATATGTTTGGAATGTAAGAGGTGTTATTAAGACATACCAGCAAATATGTAAAGCTTAAAGAGAAAAGTCTCTTCTATTAGCGCTTCAGTTCTTTCCTAGAGGATGTGGTGGAAAAGAAGCAATCAAGTGATGGGCCCAGACCAAAGTTGTGCCTCCTGTCCTGGCCTAATGTAAACCTCTGGGCCTCTTTCCTGCAATGCACAAGCTGCCTCATTTGTTTCTCCAAGGACTAGTGACAACTGACAAGGGACATCCTTTGGAAAAAAGAAAGGAGGTTGATCAGACTTGAGGTACCTGAAAAAGGTAATGATAAGGTCTAATCTTGATGTCTGTGAAATTGTCTCTCTTGACTGTTGTAATAGTGCCTTATTCATAGGTTCTTGTCAATGAGGGAAAAAATGGTCTTTGCACTTACTCCTTACCATCTAAGGCCTACGGCAGTAGGCAGATGCCTTAAGCTTTCTTGCTGTGGCACTTTCCCCTTTTCCTTGGGCTTATGTGGTTAACGTATGCTATTCCGCACGTCACCCTTTGACTTCTTGGTCCCTTTCTGGGTCCTCGCAATTAGTGTCCCTCACCACATCGTAGATGGGAAAGTTCCCAAGAACAGAATGTTGACTAGACCATAGGGATGGCAAAAATTCTGGTTTAGGTCTAGAACCTGTTTATACGGGTTGGACAAATCGGAGCGGCAATTTTAGATTTGCTCTGAAATGGATGTGTCCTATGAAATTAGGGGTACTCTTATGTCCCTATTTGAAATTTATGCAGAATATTTACAACTGGTCTCCGATTTTGCTAGCGATACACAAGTGGGACTGGTCCTTTTTTTCTGTTTTTGGCAATTCTGATGTTATAGCATATGATTAAATTCTTACATGTATTAAATTGAGCCCATCACCCTAAATGTACCAACCTATACATCTTTCACCAGTGACCTCCCCTCTGCTGGCTATCAGCTTTTTAGTAGAGGAGATTATGGTCCTCTTTAGCTTGTCTGTGACGCCTTCTGCAAATTCTTCATAGCTTAAGATTTCTGTGCTGTGTACTGTTGGGAAGTGAATTGGGGGTTTTGGAATGGGGGGGGGGAGGGGTTGAAATGTGAGACTTCATGGGGTGCTGAAATTTTGAGACCGTTCTCTGCCTATAATACATCTTGAGTTCATCTTGCTATAGCCTAAAAGATGCTTACAATGATACTATGAATGCCTATGTTTGAACAAATTACATCTCAAACTGGTAGTTGAATATCAAGACTTTTATCATATGCAGGCATTTCAGTCAATTAAGGCCTGCCTATTGGGGATGCAAACTTACTGGGTCAGGAACTTACATAAGTAGTTTGAGGCTGGTTGATGTTATATGTTGTTCAATCCTTTTAGACCTTTTGGGGAGAGGAGGTTGTCAATTACCAGGAAGCGTCTGGTTTGTTTGGATCAACCAGGCACGTGGGTATTTCAAATGATATTTCTATGCCTCAATGGAACAAAGCATGCATCAAAGACATTCTATTTGCTCTTTTCCGGAAGAAAGATAATGATGTCATCCCTACTACTTTAAAAGGCGGGCAGTTTTGGACAATACCAAGCCCTTGGCAACTAACATGTAGGCAGGGAGCTATGGGTACAAGCATTTGGTTTTAATCCACTGTAACATTCATGAAAAGCAATACATTTCTTTTTTACATTGCCTTTTTCTAGTTCCCTGCTGAAAGACAATCACTATAAATATTTGCTGTCTCCACTTCTTTCCATGTTTAAGTCATCCTATACCGTATGCAGTTACTATGCAAGTGCAACGTGCAGCTGCACTTGACTTCCAGTGCAAAGACAAGTTCTTAGTTCAAAGCACTGTTGTCCCAAGTGAAACGACAGAAGTGGACATCACACCTGACATGGTAAGAAACGTTCATGAACAGCTTTATAAGTTTAGTTGGAGCAGCTTGCTTATACATGACGTCTGCAGTTTGCCAAAGGCTCTGGAAGACACATTGAAGAGAGAAAGATGAGAGTGATCCTTGTTCCTGCAGCACAATCCCCTGTTCGTGCACCCGTTAATGGAGTCACAAATCAAGATGCATCGAATGATACTCCAGAAAAAGAGAAAGTATTGAGTGGATTTGAAAAACATCACTCATCTGACAAGGTACAAGAAGCGCTTGTCATTTTGTCTGATAAGCAATGTAGCTCCCGCGGGCAATTTCAATTCGTTAATATGCTTTCATTTCCCCTTGCATGAAGTCAACTTGAACTCAATGCTGAGAATAGCATTTCATCTTGTTATGATTATGCGAGATTATGCAGGAATCAGAGGGATCTAAAATTGCAGTTCCTACAGAAGCACTAAGAGTTTCCAGTGATGCTGACACAACAGTGACTGAGAGTACACAGGAGCTAACAACCACAAAAAGTACAGATACCAAAGAGTCCAAAACTGTGGAGGGGATAAGATACCCTAATCATTGGATGGAAGAATTGAAGAAACAGGCTGAGGATCTGAAGTCAAAAATAGATTTTCTTGGGTCAAAGCTGGCAGAGGTAAGCCTTTTTAACTAGGGCCATCAAAGTCCTCAGTTCAATTTGACTTAGAGCCCTGTAAGCAGGAGAGTGAAATGACAAATTCTTTTGCAGGCTGAACAAACGGTTGCAATGCTAACAGAGGAGAGAAGCAAGGTCATGCATGAGAAGGAGCTGACCAAGAGGGAACTAGTAAGTTCCTTTTATATTTGTTATTTTTCTGAGGGGGGAAAAATCATTTGTAATCTCTTGAATCAAAGTATGTTCTTAGGATGGGCATAGTCTCTTCTTACATTGGAGTGCAATTGGTTTAGATGCTTGATTAACATATCAAGATGGCTAGAAAGCAGTAAGTTTAGTGAAGTATTTTTGAGGCACCGAACTCTAGTATTCTTTCAGGCCTGGATCTTCTCACTGTGGTGCTATGATTAAGGGTGCATGAGGGTTTACAAACATTGTGGTGGATCATGACAGACATGCAAAAGGATGCACTCAATGCCATCTTTCTGTCTATATGAGCCTTCTAATAGCATGTTCTGTTGGCTGAGTGTTTATTTAACTGGTTTGCAAAAGCTCTGTTTTCTTATTTTTTTAATTCCTTTTTTTTTTGGTTTTTATGAACTTTTGTTTGAGGCAAACTCTCTTTATGAAGCAGAATATTCCCTTCTGACCTTCCACCTGGAAGGCAAGATTTATTTTGGCAAAGAAGCTAGTTTTCTTTTTTCCTTCTCTCGTTACTGTTCGAGTATGGCTAGTATGTAAGATATAATCCAAAACTATGCTTCTTACGTTGGGTATACTTAACTTTGATTCAATTTTTGCATAATCTGTTCTACATAATAACGATCAGATTTGCAGAAAACAATGACGGTTCTTTTATTTTTGGCTGCATAAATGAGCAGAACATGATAACGTGTTAATTGATGAAATCAACCTTTTCTGTTAAGATTGTTTCTAATGTACTTGTCTGCTTTTTGTAGGTGCTGATGAAGCGGAGAGTTGGTGCAAGGACTGTTCATGTGGGGTTTCCTTTATTGTATATATGTATGGTTGCATTGATCTGTCTGACAGTGGGGTATATGATGCAGCCTCAAGAAGTTAGTCTATAGTTTACTTATCTGGAGGTAAAATATTATCATTCGTGGCTGTGATTGTGATGGAGTCAATTTCGGTGAGTGAATTGTACATGAGGCCATCTAAATCATGCATTAAAATGGAGCCAATTTTGGTGGACATTTGCAAAGCGAAAATGGGGATATTGGGAGTGTACAATTCTGCTGTCATTTGCATTATACCTTTCCTTTTCTATCATATTTCTCGTCATTGTTTTTGTTTGGTTCATGAGATGGGCCATGCAAGATATTAAAAAATATGAGGTTTGGCCATTCAATCATGGAAATGGTCATTTTGAATCCAGAGGAAAAATCACATATGGGACAACTATCATTCATGCATTTAAGTTGGCATAAACTTAATATGTGGAAGGTTTCGAATCTTTAATTAAAATTTCAACACCCGCTAGAAATTTCTAATTAAACTCGATAGAATTAGACAAAGGTTTCACATCTTTTAACTTAAATTTTAGCATCCCTTACAAATTTCTGAATAAATTCAACCGAATTAGACAAAAGTGAATAGAGCTATGGTCGCGCATGGTGTCAAACAGAGAACAACTTTGCACTATTGAAAAGTCTTAGCATAACAAAAATGCCTACTGCTTTTAGCTTTGCAATCTCTCAGTACTGATCACTGATCACAAATGTAAACCCCCCCCCCCCCTCCAAAAAAAAAACTAAAAAAGAAAAAGAAAAAAACTCTCTTCGCCTCTCATGTACACACTTCTATGCGACTTGCCACTTGCCACTTGCCACTTGATGCAAAGCTTCCCATAAGCCAGCAACAAGATACCTATCTCAAGAATATCAATACATTGCATTGGGATGTTACAGCAATGAACATATAAAAATGTTACACCACTGAAGGCCCTACATGGGCCTTTTCAACTCTGAATTGCTCTTGCATGAGAAGGATCAAACTTCTTGATGATAATTTGGCATCACCAAGATCAAAAGCCAAATCATGACTTGTTTCTGCCAATATGTTGGGGCCGTGACTTTCACCCCTTCAAACAAGTAATGCAATGATCTATCACCTCATATTCTGATGGCATCCCTTTCTGCCAAAACTACTAGCCTTGCAAAATTGCCCATGCAATGTGAGGAAAAGAAGCCACCTTCAACCTCTCAGAAAATCGAATCTCAATATCTGAGGACCTATTCAACTATGTAATGAGTCTCCTGTAATGTCTTGCCTGGGTTTTGGTTTTCATTTCCATTGATAAGGACTTTCATCTATAGGTGATCCGGGAACAAAAGGCATGAAGCCTCTCCCACCAAAAACAGGCCGCATGAAGGTGTCATCAAACTTCCGCCAGTAATGGTGAACTGTGTGAACAGGCGTAACTAGAAATGTTCGAAAACTGGTAGGACTAGCTAGATAGTTGCTACTTACGGCAGCCTCGGAATCAAGTCCACTGCTGAGGAGAGGAACCGACAATGATTTAGGAGATGATGGATCTGATTGATCAATCTCGCCATTGTAGTGTCTTGGTGAAGGGAGCAAGAATCTTACTAAAGGCTTTGTCATTAAGCCAAACACCTGAACAAGTTGAAAGTTTGAAAGTTTTAAGTTAGTTGCAAGAGAATGTCCCATTACAACATCTGTATGGGGTCTGTAGAGGTCCACACAATGAACCCTTTTTACAATGAATCCACGAGGAAGTTCTTTATGCCGAACCTTTTGTTGCAGAGACCATGTTAGAAACAGAAACCTTTGATTTTAGACTTTGTTTCTTTCTGGTTTTTCGCCCCTTTTTCTCCTTTTTTTTTTGGGTTGGGGGGGAAAGGACATGTGAGGTTGGAGGGCAAGAGTTTTCACTGAGGCAATTCTACTGATACCAAAAAAAAAAGAAAAAAAACACACAAAAGGTAACTACACAAGAAGTCTGGCAGAAAAATATATAAGAACAGGTCAGTCCAAATAATCATAAGCTTTTTTGTTCAATCAGCTTTAGTCAGGTAACTTCTATCTGTAATACTCTACTTGGACCCTTACTAAATGATGGTTCATTATGCTGCTGTCCACTAAGCAATCTTTCCTAGGCAAAAGCAAATTGCACAACATCACCATACCCACTAATACTTTTTTGACTTGTTTGTAATGTCCTCGGATATCATTTTAGAAAATATACATTAGACCGGCAAATGGCTAATGATGACTCGCCATGTACTTGTTATTTCAAACCATTGTGTGATTATATGGGATTTTACAATTAAAAAAACTGTCTCAGGGAAAGATTTCTATGACTTTACATCCCTGTTATAGTTAAAGGTGGTATTTGATTTCACCATAAAAGCCAGGCTAGATGGGCTCCTTTCTGAGTGCCAAACACCATCTCGTACCCTTGTCTCATCTGGACTGTTGTAGGAGAATTTCGCATGTTTTTAGCCTAAATTGAACGTGCAACTGTTCATCAAAATATCCAATAGGTAGAGGAAATATCCAATGATACTATTCTGCAATTAGACATATCAGTTTATTAAGTAGGACAGGCGTAGGTCGTGGGTTTGAAAGAGATAAAGCAACTCATCATCAAAGTGGAGGTAAGAAAACTGGAATTTGCTACATTAGAAACCTTGTTGATGCCTAGAACATAGAGAATCTGAGTCAAGCCAACGGAGAGCACCCACAAAGATTTTTTAATTGTTTTCCACTTATAATCAGAGATAGCAGTCTTACCACTGTACTGAAAAGAACGACAGTGATGGTGCTGGTAATCATCATTGCATTCCCAAGCAACTGAGTGTGCCCAGATCTAGTGAACTACATGTAAAAGCAAGAAACGTCTCATTTCATATCAAAGTGATAAATGCAGAGATTCAGTCCCAGGACAGAAAAACATGTAAACGGAAACATTATCAAGGTTGTCACCATCATCCCTTGAACCATCACAGATTGACAGTTGAAGTGTTGAAAGGATGAAAGACAAAGAAATGGCAGTCAAAAAGTTTTTCCATTCCTCACAATATCGTGTGGACTGTGAAATATGAACGTCAACGTTATCTCGAGGTTAGCAGGAGGTCCATTTTTTGGAATAAGCTTGCCCTAATTGTTAGATTTCTTGTTTGGTATGCTAAGAAAGTTTCTGGAGTCCTGGTAGTCTAGAAATGATGCATACTATCTTGACGTCAGGTAGAATAATGTTGCATGGGGGGAACAATAGTCCAGTACCCCCAAGAAATTATGATTCATATAGGCGCAGTTCTCTGATATGGTCTACTTTTGCCAAAATAGCATAGTGCAAAGTGCAAGAGTATGTCTAGGGCTAATGAGCTATGCTCTTTAACTAAACCTATCCAAATTCCATACTTTCCAAAATTTTCAAATTTATCCGGATCTCATATTCAAGTTTGTAGATTCTAAATTCCAAAGCTTAATTTATCCAATCAGTAACAATACCATATTGTAAAAAACAATTTGCACCTAATAAACTAGACTAAAATGTTCATAATCCATTCAGAAAAGGTATCATAATTGTTTAACTTATAAAATCTCAGTTCTAATAAATTACTTACTTGACAATCTATTTTAAATAGGTATATTTAAAAACTGCAGTATTGTGATTGTGGGTTTTAGTGCTGCTCTCTTTAATTGCAAATTCCATCCCAGCCTAAGAACTTGTGTTCTTGAGGACATTGAGTATTGAAAGCAGCAAATGTTCTGTCTCTTGTTGTAACAAGCCAAATATTACATCTGCTATGTGCTAATCAACAGAATGACTTTTATAATCGGCTGACAGAACAGAAAAGTCTGACAGAAATACACCAACAAAGAAAAAAAAATAAATAAATTAGTGCGTAATTTGCAAAATATGAACAATTATCATCACAAACAAAATGAGAGATTAGACATGAGAACAAGCCCTCTGTCCTACCTGATTGTATGCAAGAGCCATTGAAACAGCACCTCTCATGAGACCAGCCCACCAAATGGTAACCTGAAAGTGGTGGCTCCATGATTCAGCAAATGTCCACAAACAAGTTTGCCATTCTAGGAATCATATGTCATGCTGTTACCTGTTGTTTTAGGTTGATTTTCTCATTGAGAGACTTTTTAGTTAAGTTGGATAAAAAGGACAAAGGGAAGACAAATGCAGCTCGGCCAACCAGAATCAGTGCCAACAATATTGAACTGACTCCAAGGGATGTTCCAGGACTGGCCACCCAAAAAAAAAAAAGTGTAAAAAGAAGGATCATGAAAGATTGACAAGCATGACAAATTGGATGCCAATTTTTTGTAATTGAATTTAGAGAATCCTCTCGATGGTCAAGAAACTTTTACCTGCCACTGACCACACGCCACTTCTCAATGTCCAAGGCATCCATACCGACATAAAGGAAGATAAAAATCTCAGCAACAAAGGACAGTGTGGCAAAGGCATGCCTGCAAAATGAGCAGTCAAAGAACTGATCATTGAGATTAGAAAGAAGGCACTCTCAAAAGCAACTCATATATTGGTTTTCTCAGGTAATGCCAATTAGGAATCGTACATACTTGGTTGTCACCCTTGAACTTTCAGTTACGTTATGCCATGTGTAGTGGGACATGACTATTCCGCAGAAGAACACTGTGAGGATTGCACTCAAGTCAAACAACTGCAAGTTATCATGGAAATGTGATGACCAATTGCTTCTTTAAACATTTTCTTCAAGGAACAGGTGGAGGGAGGTGTAAGAAACTTGACAAGGAATCCAGTGTTTCTATTCGAATAAGCTTACTTCAGCCAGCATATATGAGAAATATGCCATGAGCATCATAAGAGCAACCTCGCGATCAGTGGAGTGCCTGAAGCTTAGAAAAATTGAAAACAAGCTATGAGTTTGTTTTCCCACTGGGAGATGATGATAAAATGAAGACTTCATCACCAACATGGTAAAATACAGGTGCAGAAGCATATATGGCTTAACGAAGATTCAGAATCACTTTCAAGAAAAACTCAGCTGAGTGTCAACATATCTCCAAACTTAGAAGTACACCAACCTGCCAAAATATAGCTTCTTGATTATATATGCACTGAGCAGTCCAGTCTGCACGAAACAAAAAGAATTGTCAAAATGCATATACAAACAAGAGTGTGCACCTTGGGACATGTTCTACTAGGAGGAGAAGACAGAAGATACTTAGATACTTACCACTACTCCGAGAACAGTGCTTGTGATAAATAAATACAAAAAGTTCCCGACAAACAGCCAACATATGCTTGAATCAATGTGAGAAAGGTCAAAATTCTGTATTGCATTGAATAACACCACCGATGTTGCGTCATTTACTACACCTTCCCCAAAAACCAGGCTATACAGCAAAGGTGTCTCCTCCTGATTAAGCACCTGCATCAGTTGACAAAAGTTGTGAAACAGCACTGCAAGAGCAGCATATTCTGTTTTCAAAACATAGTGAGGGAGAAGAAACATAATTTCAAACCTGCAAGGTGCACACAGAATCTGTTGCAGAAAAGATTGCTCCAATTGCTGCACGTGATATGCATGCAAAGTTCAAGCTCTTTGATGAGTACATCATAGAGAGGTCCAATATAAAATTAGGGAAAAGGAGCGAAGGCAAAAAAATAAAAAAAGAACCTTAAATGTACATAGTCAATGCAATCACCTAATTATATATGCCTTACCAAAATAATCTGCCAATCCAAGGGAACCGATGTTCAGCTTGTCTAAAACATGCATGGCACCTGAGAAAATAATGAAATAAATCATCATTTCTGAATAGATTTAGCTGCCTAAGTAGGCACAAAAGGTTGCTTCCATGTTTGGCAAACTACGACAAATTCTTAATGTCAATTTTTTTAATGTGCTAGAACAAACAGTTAAAGAGCTATAACCGAGTCAATGACACCACTTAAAGGTTTCAATTTACTCAAGTATGTTGTAAGTTACGGATTCAAAATGTGGCCGATCCGCGACGAAACGGTCGCATCTGAAAAGGCTTTTGAGTTGGCCGAACAGCGTTTTCGCTGCGATATGGAACGTAATTTCCGAACCACAATCGCGACCGAAACCGCGTTTTGAATCCTCGGCTGTAACATCGAAACCCCATCAAATCTAGTGCGGAATGAGAAGTATACAATATCATAAAAGCCATAATGGGCATTTTGAATATTACCTATAGATATAATACCAAAAGAAATCAGTGTACCAACTGCACCAAACAGTATAATAGTCATGAAATTGCGGAAAAACTGCTTCTTTTTCACCTGAAACCTGATGTTCACATGAGCACATTACAACGTCAGATGAAACTTCATGATAATTACTTATGCTGACTCTGCTCCCTCTCATGCATAGAAAATTTCCACCTTGTCTACTAGAAGTCAAAGTTCGCAAATTTGGACCAATCGATACCAAGCATGAGCCAATTGTTCATGCAACTTGAATGAGATTATTAGCCAAGGTAACTAACAGTGTTCAGCATCTGCAATAAATTAACTAAAGATAATTGGTTTCAACTTTAACCTGAATCACTAGTGATCAAATCTATCACATTTTTTTTGCGATTTGCACTTGAATGAATAGTGACCAAATTTATCACATTTTCCATAGGCATAATTGGAGCTTCATAGGATTAGAACCCAACTTCACAAATAAGAGCAGCAAAAGAGATTACAACAATGAGGATGCTATATGCGACAGGGGAAAATTTAAGTGACTCACCCCGCGTTGAAAATGATAGGAGGCAAAAGATAAATGAAGAAAAGATCCTCGCTGAATACCAAGATACGTGAGCTTTTTCCTCCTGTTATTAGCAATATCGCTACTCCTGTACACAACCCCTGTCCAGCACCACCAAATCACTTCCAAGGAGGAACGGAACTTCAAAAAAGAAAAAAAAAAATCTTCGCGATGCACCAATATGATCACATTAACACACAAAGATCGATTAACAAAAAAGAAAAAAGAAAAAAGAGATGCATGTATATTTTACAAACTAGGCTCGCTTATTTTAATTATTTTGCGGTCTAGAAAATAAATGAAAAAACAGCTGAGATGCAGTAATAAAATACTTCCAAAATTACCCTTTTCGGTATATTGCAAAATTACTCCAAATTCTAACTCTAATTTCTCAAAGACATGGGTAGCTAAAATAGTTCCAATTTTCAAGCTCCAAAATTTTTATAATATATATATATATATATATATATATATATATATATATATATATGTGCGTGTTCAAATGATCAAGTACTAAATTTCAAACTTGGAATTATTTGTAGGAAATCATGGTCAAACTTTTGTTTTGTTCAATGTAGAAGGCAAAACTGGGATGGAGGGGCATTTAACAATTTGATCAGCTCCACATAATTTTAGTTTTCACCATTTTTACCCAGATCCAATATTTCAGATGATCTCACTCATTTAAAGTCAAAACATCACACAGTACAAATTGAGCGATTCGCAGCGGAGAAATCTTACAAGGATCAAAGCGGTGATGGACTCGTTGATCCAACGATTCTCTTCGAGCAAGTGACCCATCACAATGCAGGCACAGAGAAGCGCTCCGAAGAGGTTCATGGAGACGATCGGAGTATGATGCGACGTCGTTTGCAGGTAATTTACTGTCGTGGACCACAATTGAGGCAGAGGATCCATTTCTTTGAGCCTAACACCTCCAAACAGTACACTTTTAGAAATGAAGTGGAAAAGGCCGAAGAAAACGCAGGAATGAGCCGAATTTCGCCCCTGGATCACGAGTTGCTGAATTCGCTGATGTTTGAAACTCAAAGGGAGGATTGTGTGTTTGAGGTGCGTGGAATTCAAAATAGATCGAGAGAGAGAGAGAGAGAGGAAGGTACTGATTCCAGCAGAGCAAAGAGTGAAGTACACAGAGAGAGCGGGAAATGCGGGTTTATAAATTGGGAACGCGGGGTCTACCTGAAGTTTCTTTTGAGACAAATGTATCTCGCCTGGGATTCTTCTGAATTGGAATAGGAATTGGAATGGGAAGACCAAAAGGGGTCGGACGACATTCAGAGAACAGATAGTACTGCTAGTCATAGTGTTCCGCATCATCATATTCATGCGTGCGCGTGGTCTCACTCGTACAAAATTGGCACCTCTTTAGCCCATGCTTTGCTCGTCCTGCCCTGACGCCCAACTTGTCAACAGATCACTTCTGATCTGAGTAGAGCTGAAAAAAACTGACCCGACATGATTACCAACCCGAACCCGACACGAAGTTAAGTGGGTTTTGGTATAAATTTTCGACCCGTTTAATTAAATGGGTTGACACGTTCAACCCGTTTGATTAAATGGGTTAGGTTCAGGTCGAGATTCTCGACACGAAAAAGTACCTATTTAACCCGTTTAATTGAATGAGTTAAATAAGTCAACTCATTTTTTCATTTTTTATTTATCCATTTACTTTTTATTAGATAATTAAGAATATAAAAATTTTTAGAAATCATGAATTATGATGAATCTAGGGAATTTCAAAGAGTAATTATTTAATGTGATACGTAAACCTAATTTTTAACACTGTAATTACGTATTAGTTGAAAATATTAAATGCGTAAATAGTCAATTAAACGACTAAACTTGACTTGTTTATCTTAAACGGGTTAAGTGGGTCAACCCGTTTAAAAATTAAATGGGTACAGGTCAAGATTTTTCAACCCGTTTAATAAACGGGTTAGGTTCAGGTTGAGGAATTCTCAACCCGTTTAAGTTCGACACGAACACGAACCCGACCCGACACGACCTATTACCCAGCTCTAGATCTGAGACAGTGATGTTTAGCCTGTTTTTTAAAATTATCATAAGTACTTATCATCAATATTTAATATTAATTAGTACTCATCAGCATCATTCTACACTGATAAGCACACATTGGTATTAATAAGTACTTAGAAATATTTCCTACTCACAATATTAGTCCTGATTAGCATTGATCAGCACTTATCAATATTGATCAATACTAGACCTGGCAAAACTGACCCGAGACCCGAAACCCGAACCGAATGACCCGGACCCATACCCGACCCGACACCCGAAGTATGCTCACCCGAAAGTTGACCCGAAACCCGAATTGACTCGACCCGAACCATACCCGACCCGAAATTTTCAACAAAGTTGCTTATTTTGGCATGACAAGCGTATTTCACCAAAAATTGGTTGACCCGAAATCGATCCGACCCGAACCATACCCGACCCAAACCGAAATGACCCGAAATGTCACTTAACCCGAACATGACCCGACTCGAACTTAAACCGACCCGTACCTGAACCGAATGACCCATTTGCCAGGTCTAATCAATACCGATCAGCACTTATTATTAATAAGTTATTTATAATAAGTTGAAAAGAATATATCCTCAATTTGGTTGCTTCCCTCAATTGAGATTCTAGTTAATTAGTCAAATCATGTAAACTAATTGATCATGATAGGGGTATTCAATGAGACACTACAAGTGACAACATGTAAGGTAGAAATATGACTATATTGTGCAAAGTCACCTTTTTTTTTTACAAGGGTAAGTGGGCTCAACCCACTGGCCTCTATCTCAGGGGTATCCAGTGGATCTGAACAAGCCAGGGGAAGAGGAATGTCAAAGTCCAGACTAAAACTCAGGCCCACAAACCTCCCATATACAATTGCACAAAGGCAGAATCATACCCCCCAGGTTTGAACTGGAGTGGGGGGGGGGGGAGAACTTGTGGAGTGTTGACCACCCGACCAACTCCTCTTTGACATTGTGCAAAGTCACCTTATTATTCACAATTTCCTTTAATTGTAAAATGGCACTAACTATTTGTGAATAATGTTTTCAATAATCTATTCACGTATTTGACGTGCTTCGAAACTTAACGATTGGTAGTAGTGACTACATATTTTTTGGTGGTTTTACACCATCTAACTTGTTGATTTAATCAAACGAAACCCCCCCCCCCACCAAAAAAATCCATTGGTCTTTAACAAAAATAGGTGAAATCGTCTAATATAAGAGTTATTATGACACCAACTCCTTTAAGAGTAATGGAGATGATTAATAATATGCTTTAGAGTGAATTTTTAATTTAGGAGGTGATCAACCGTTAATCTAGGAATGACTTTAATCACAGTCACTCCTAATTGAATTAGTCACGCAAAATATTGTTAAAAGTTATCATAAAAATATCTATCTTATAATATGTTTTCTATGACATGGCCCACATAATAGTTACTATTTTTTTTTAGTCACCTTTATTGGTCTCTATTGGATGATTTGAGCACTACCAACTCATATATAAACATATATACACTCGGAAAATGTGGAAGAAACTTGTTTTATATGATAGATTTAATACATCCTTAATACAACCACAAACCTAATCACCCATTTAGACCTTAATTAGACCGGAACCTTCCAATTGTATGTACAAGTCTCGAATTGACGCACATCTATTGTAGTCACTTATGAACTAATTTCTAATTTTTTTAAAAAAAGGGTAAACATGCCCAATCTATTAGACTTCTATTTCAAAGGTCACCTATGGGTCACAACGGGTTGAGGAAGGAGGAAATTACTTTGGATACCAAAGCCTAGGCCAACAAACCCAAGAACCAAGCTCAAACTGCACAGCCACGCACTAAGCACAACATAAGCATCTCCCCCGAGCCGAAACCAGATGAGCGTGAGAGAGGCAACATTTGACCATCTGGCCAAGTGCTCTTGGATAAAGGCATAATCCTGCGCCCTGTGAACTAATTGGATTAGGCATAATCCTGACCATGATGTTAGAGGCCGCAAAGTATGTATTACATATTTACATGCCACCACTGCAATTGCGCTATTTCCGAGGTTGATACCAAAG
This sequence comes from Selenicereus undatus, assembly GCA_017589665.1. NCBI lineage: Eukaryota > Viridiplantae > Streptophyta > Magnoliopsida > Caryophyllales > Cactaceae > Selenicereus > Selenicereus undatus. Next base: position 85,673,186 of record JACYFF010031952.1, on the reverse strand, counting down.
CTCTGGAAAGCACTCTTGCAAATGGCATTGGCTGATTCAGTACTTACATGTCCCTATACGGCTCTACATAAGTAGGAAAATAAATTGAAATTTCCCACAACAATATTCGTCTTATTTATGGTTCCAATGCATGAGATCTAGTGCTTTAGGCCAATACCTATCATGCTTCTAATGCATTGACTACTTATCATTTATGGTTCCCTTGTTATGTGATTGTCAAAATAGGAACTAGCCTCTAAAAATGAATTACAATTGATCAATTTATCCAAATTGATTCAGAAAAAAATCATCGACTACTTATCGTTTAGTGACTTAAATTTAACAAAAGACACAAGTACAAATCAATTTAAAAACACAAATTCTTAGGTGTCACCGTCTCATATAAGGGTTATTGTGAGACAAACTCTTTCAAGTGTTACTTTTTTGAGGTTTCATGGTGACTAATAACATATTTTGGAGTGACTTTTAGATTCATAGGTGAGTATTAGTTCATTTAGAGGTGACTGTAATAATATTTGCCCCTAAATAAACTATTAGTCACCACAATTAATAATTAGTAGTCACCATAAAAACATACGTCTTATAATATGACTTATATGAGATGGTCTCATGTAAGATTTACTAAAAAACACAAATACTTTTATTCCATCAAATAGAAATGCTGCAGAAGTGCTGATAGTCATCTATAATGAACTTGACCATGCAATAAAGTGTCTAATTTCAATCATAATAGATGATAAAGTGATAACTTAGATGCGTATCATCCTAGGATATACTGAAGAAAAACTACCTAATTAATTATTCCATCAAACACTATTATTTTCTTATATTGTTGGTAGTACCATCAAATCCTAATGGACGATCCAATTTTGTTTGAACATAAAAGTACCACAACTAGGTTAGAATTTCATTGTCCATATTAACCTTAAATTTTTCAATTGTTTTAACTTGTATTAATTTTCAATTTAAACTAAAACAGCTTAGTTTAAGTGATTTGATATTTATTCCTCTCAAGTAACATCTTAAGTTTGAGTTATGTAAATAGAGAAATCTATGATAAGAGAGCTCTATCCTTTCATGAAATAATAATAGCTCAACTCTAGTAAAAAATAGGCGTGAAGACCCCAAAAAATCAATTTATAGATGGCTAAGTTATTACTTAAGCGCTTTCTTAGTTTTTTTTTTTTAAATTTCAAGTCAATTTTTAGATCCAATAGAATATTCTGTAGTATAATCTATCATCTAGTGTCCTAGAATTTGTCAAAGGGGGTTTTTCCAACACGACGATCACCTTCTATGCAAGATATTCTGTCCCATCTAGGGATGGCAATGGGTTGGGTCTGGGTCGGATCCATATGGACCCCATTCAATTTTTTTGGACCTGGACCCAAATCCGCCCTAGATCTGTTGGGTCTGTAAAGATGGGACCCAGACTCAAATATGTGGGTCTGGCGGGTCCACGGGTCTTAAATGGGTCATAACTGTTTTTCACATTAAAGATAATTTTTTTCACATTTCAACATGAATTACCACATTCTAAATATAAATAACTGAATTTAGAAGACATAATGTTTAATAAAAAAATATTATAGCGACATATACCGTAACTAAGTGTTCTTACTTATGTGTTACACACCAAAAATAATATATTCGTACAAACCATGAAGACAAAGTCCACAAACATAACATAATAATTTTTCTTCTATGACCGGTACTAAGCAAAGTAGCTTTAAGGTTTAATAATTTAGAGTTACTTTAGCCAATTGCATTTGTCACTTCTTTAAAAAAAAAAATGGATCTTAAATAGGTCTTGGGTTGGGTCTGGGTATGAATTTTTCAAACCCAAACCCAGACCCGCTCAAGACCCATTGGGTCTCATTTGATTGGACCCAAACCCTCTAATTTGAGTCGGGTTTGATGGGTTTGGATCGGGTCTATGACCCACTGCCATCCCTAGTCCCATCATGTGACATTTTCCCCAGTACTCTTCTGAAGGCTTATTAAAGGGATTAAATGCAGTTGATAACACAAAATTTACAAAAAATCATTAGATATGAGTTAACTATTGATAAAGTCTCTAAAAATAGATACTAACATTTGAATTTTGATTTTGCCTGTATAAGCATCTATACCATAACGATTTGGAATGGCATGCAAAGTTGTATAAATGATTCACAATTTGTGCATAACTCTTTGAAAGTTTTAGTCTTTTTCGGCAAAATAAGGTTTTTAGGTAGTGAATAATGGTTCAATAAGTGAATTAAGGTTGAAGTAGCGAATATCGGGTTAAGTAGCCGATAGCGGTTCTACTTTAGTTGTTAGCAGATAGCGGTGAGCTGTTGAAGCAAATTTGTTCGGTAAATTTAGCTGGTGGGCTAGCTGATTAATGTGAATTGACATAAAAGGATATAAATAATTTCTAAAGATAAAATTTCCAAAGGGTATTTGTTTAGCTCAAAAATATAATACTTACTTTGAATGTTAAAAGCTAGTATTATTAGTTTTTTGAAAATGCCACTTCAAACACTAAACACTACTTGGCATGCTAATCCAAACACTAGATTACCAAATACTACTGATTAGTGTATTGACTTTATCAAAATACTAAATGCTACTCAAAACGTTATTACCGAATAGACCTTTGGACAAGTGGAAATGAATTTTCTTTTTTTTTTTTTGAGATAGGCATGTTGCGACTTTTTTGTAAGTACCTGCATATGGTTGCACACACAGAACTAAACATTAAGCATAAAACATTCTATAACTTTTAGCTTGAATAAATGATCAAGGATACAAAATTTTTGCAAGATTTTTCTTCATACGTAAAATTTCTCAAAAGATATGCATAAATTGCACGCAATCTATATGTATGCAAAGAATTCTACAGGCTATGCCAAAGACTTTTACAATCTTTCGCTCTACTAGAAAGGAGCACTCGTATCCACACTACAGCTAATTGACCAACGTTTAACTCAAATTAGGGCCACCAAGGCATTCAGATATCAACTGGTGCTAAAAAGTTAATTAAAAGCAATACCTCTTCCCCATTTTGCAACACTAACTCATTGTATTTTTTCTGTTCAAGTTGTTAGATTATGAACAAAGCCAACCTAACTAATGATAATGTCTTTTGAGTGTAAGAACCTTTGCAAGAAAGGATAAAACAACAGATTAAATTAAAAGAGAGACTATGGTATGGATGTTGGTGGCAACAGACTTCAAAAGGAGCTGCCGACATGGGTCTTCACTCTTGAGCATTAGTTTGTGCTTGTTTTGCCCTACATGTTGGCATCACACTTGGTTGGCCACTCGAGTACTGATTTTATTACTTTAGCCTTGATTTTTAGTTGTGCTGTCTTGTTATACGTGCAACATTGAATTAGGGATGGCATCAAGGCAATTCAATTTAATTTTCCAAAGATTTAGGATGTGTTTGATTGAAGAAAAATGGTTTTTTAGAAATCTTTTTATGAAAAATCTTTTTCCAAGAAAATTGATTTTCATGTTAATTTTTCATCGTTTGGTACAAGATAACTCACCTTCCATGGTTAAAAAAAAAAAGAAAAAGGAACTAGCGATTGAATTGTTTAAGTAGCCAAAAATATCAACCTAATTGTGTAGCGCAGATAAATGTTAATCCAATGAAGGAGTGTTGAGTTAAAGTTCAAATTCGAGCTTCCCAATATTTTCTATCGAATAGTCAAGTTTCGATCCAAACCCTTGCAATTATTTTAGTAGTATAAAATGTTAACAAAATCATTCATGTGACGAAACATGCTAATTGACTGTGTCATATAATGGAGATAAATCTTGATCAAGTGAAGGAACATTGAGTTCATGATTTATACTTGAACTTACTTTAATCTTTTTCATATGATAATCAAGCTCTGAGCCAAACCATTGAAATTGTTTTAGTAGCAAAATATGTCAGCTGAATTGTTTAAATTATAAAAAATATTTATTGAATTGTCGTTGTAGACAAAAATTTTGAATAAATGAGTAATGTTGAGCTCAAAATTTGAATTTGAGCTTACTTTAATCTTTTCCATCCGATTATCAAGTTTCAATCCAAAGCATTGAAATTGTTTTAATGGAAAAAAATATCAACTGCATTATTTAAGTGGCAAAAAATGATGGCTGAATTGTTTAAGTGACAAAAAATGTTGGTTGAATTGTTGTGATGGAGATAAATGTTGGCCAAATGAAGGAGTTTTGAACTAAAAATTTGAATTTGATCTTATTTCAATCTTTCATATCCAATAATCAAGTTTTCATCCAAAATTTTAAAATTTTTTTAGTAGCGAAAAATATTGCCTAAATTGTTTAAATGATGAAAAATTTAGGTTAAATTGTTGTGGTGGAGGTAAACATTGACTAAATGAAGGAATGTTAATTTCAAAATTTGGATTTGAGCTTATTTTAATATTTTATATTGGATAATCAAGTTTTGATGCAAAATGTTGAAGTAGAATTTTGCTCCTAAATTTCTCCTGACAAACATCGTCAAAAGAGTAGAAAGAAGAAAATAAGGTTCCTTTATTATCAAAATGGAAATTATTTTCCCCATTGGGATGAAAATGATTTTCCTTGAAAAATAAACTTTTGTTCTTCATTGTGTCACACAACGAAACATTAGAGAATTATTTTCCAAAAAAATCATTTGCCCCCCAATCAGATACCACCCCATTGTAAAGGTACCTTCTTTTATCTAGCGAATTAGATAAACTAAACAATTCAATATAGTGAATAGTAATTTAGACAAACCAACTTAGTACAATGAATCCTAAATTCAATAGAATTGGTCCCTTTACAGCTCAAATGTTTGATAGCTAGCCTCCTTGAACATCGCCTTGGATGAGATTCTTGAGCTATAAATTTAAATTTGGATTGTAGATATGGTGTGAACTGACAACTTAAGATATAATGTCAATAGAAAATTTAAGTGAAAAAAAAGCTAAAATAGATATGAAGAAGGAAGAACATCTCAAAATCCAAATAACATGGAATGTATACAAAAAAAAAAACCTTCCTTTATGTCATAATCAGTCATTTAAATCACTATTGCCAGCTACTAGAGTGATAATAATTCGCTAACTAAATTTCCATGTTAGCTATTGGATTATTTATGCAGAGCTCAATGTACATGAGTTGTCTTAGGAAATAGTGAGTATAGAAGATTCATCTTCTCAAAAGTGGTAGGAGTTCAAACCCCATTATTAATAAGATTTTCGCCTCGCTACATTGCTTACATTTTGTGTGTATGTTTGTGTAGGACGAGGGCCAAACACCTCTAGAAAAAATATTAATTAGTGAACAAGAATGAGTTCACAATTTTACTGCTTGGGGATCATCAAAGTACAGTACAAGGGAGGTGAGGTCTACCCTGGGCTTGGGTAGCGGGCTGGGTTGGGTTGGGAATAACAAAAGGGGATGGGTCGGGTCAGCAGTGAACTTTTAATGGGTCGAGTTGGGTCATGGGCTAGGCAACCCTGACCGCCTAGTTTCAATAGAATTGCAAAATCTGGAAATTTTCAAGCCCAGTTTACAATTACGGCACACCACTGGCTTCAACTGAAATGCCGAAGTGAATGCATAAAAAATTTGATTAAAGATTTAAAAATTGCTCTGAATTATGCAGGCCACAAGTGGAGAAATCTTGACAAGTATAAATTATTACAAAGACTGAGACCTCGAGAGTCTAGACTGTTCATTTCAAGAGCCCATGTGTGCCTTGAAGTCTTCTTCCAGATACTGGGATCCCAGGCCTGCGTCCTCCATTAAACCCTACAGGCTGAAGTTGCTTGTCTTCATAAGTAGACTGGTGATTCTGGTTATTCAGCTGGCAGTAACTCAAGCATACAAGGTAAAATAAATTTTAGAAGTAAACAATAGGCAACAATAATTAAATTAAAGCAACTAGACAATAATATACCTAAAAGAAGAGAATTGTATCATCCTCCTTATCCGCATATGCTCCCTCCTCATCTGAGTTAGAATTGTTATTAATCGTTGAAGTGGCATCATACTCTGCACGTCGCCAATCTTGCAAACATACAAATGTTTGTACGGTCATAGGCTTCAACGCACTGCGAGTCAGGGGTCTTTTCACCAAGACTAAAAGCAGACTCCGACGCTTTAGTACTAACTAGAATAGTCAACAAGTCGTGTGCTATTATAAAAAAGATCTGGATATTTCACTGAACTAGTGTGCCAAAAATCCAAAACATCTAACTCCAAGTTCAAATCAGGAGCTTGCTCCTCTAAATACAAATCTAGGTGTGATCTCCCAACTTATGGCCTAGAGGTTCTACATCTAAAACTATTGTAATCATTAAAATAGTCATCCCCAGAACCACTAGCAACAGGAGATGAACTTACGGTTAGTGAAGTTGATGTTGAATGCAGCTTATACTCATCATACAAGAAGGGCCAAGTGGGCAACACTTTATCTACCCATTCCCTGGCTTCATCAAAGCCAAACAACTTGCTAAAACAATACTCAACAAATTTAACTTCACATCTTGGATCAAGAATAACAACACACAATAGATATAAATTGTACTGAGACCAATACTTGTCAAATTTCCCAAGTAGCTAAAAAGTCATGAGTACTCTCAGTTGCTTCAAGCAAACTATGATGAACCATCCATGCACCTTTGAAATAAAAATTAGATATCAGAGTCTTAACACACTAAACATACATGTCACATAATATAATAGCTTCAAAAATTTTATGGATTCTAGTAACCTTTTCCCACTCTTCATCTGAAGGTACATAAGATTTCAATGGCGAATCACTCAACACCAAGTAAACAAATACATTCCAATAACACAAAACATTATCCATCATCTTGTAAGTTGAATTCCAATGAACTTGCATATCCAAATTCAATTTCCTTCTCACACCTAAATGAAAAATATTTTCTCTAATTTCATAAAATTCTTTACTTCTGTGAGGACATCTAGTAATCAACCTTTCCAAATTTCTAATCTTTTCAAGAATTTCACCATTCAACTGTAGACCATCTTGCACAATACGATTTAAAATATGTGCACAACATCTTATGTGAAAAAATGCGCCACTACTAATCACCCCACTTTTTTGGAACGAGATGCTTTTTTAGATTGGCCAACTTCACATCATTATGCTTAGCATTATCCATGGTGATAATGAGTATCCTATGGTCTATATTCCATTGAGTAAGAAACATAAACACTTCATTCGCTATGCTTTCACCATCAAAGGGAGGTGTCAATGCCCTAAACCTAAGGATTCTTTTGTGCAATTTCCAAGCACTACCTACAAAATGGGCAGTGATGCAAATGTAGTGTTGATAAGTATTATTCGACTTCCAATTGTCAGTTGTCAAACAAATCCTCCCAGAAGCTTTCAATAGCATATCCTTCACCTTATCTCTTTCCCCTATATACATAGATAACAATTCTCTTTTAACTCTTGAACGACTAAACAACACAAAATTCGAATTAGCTTTAGACATCATTTGTCTAAAGCCTTGTTCCTCAGCAGTTGCAAAAGAATGAGCTCCTTTTAAAACCTAAAGCACAATTTCTTTACGGGGTTCATTTATGTTAAAGACACGCCATAATCACTATCCCCATCACCACATAGATACCCACTAGGCCGTGATGGACATTTATCTAAATGGCGCTTTAAATGAGAAGTATCACTTCCTGCATTAGCAACCAAAGTGACTTTACAATGCTTACATGTTGTAATTTCCTCACCTTGTGCATTCATGCCTTGTAAGAGCTCCTTCCACACTTTAGACTTTTTCCTCCTTTTATGCTATGGCCCTTGTGCAGCACTATATTCACTATAGCCATCTTCAACTACTTGCCTTGAAGATATTGCTTGACTTTCCATGCCTAAGATATAAACAAGAACAGAATTAATAATTTTTCCAATCACTTATGATAATTTCTACCACATAACGACTTTAATTATGCTTAAGAAAATCATAATGACTTTAATTCTGCCACATATCAGGCACACTACCTATAGCTTAAGAAAATCACAATCTCGGTCCTCAGAAAACCAGCATCATTAATAATTTTTCCTGTCACTTATGAAAAATTCAATTTGTTGTTTTACTTGTTTAGCATAAAGACATACTTAACTAACATGCTCCCATAATAGCTTTAGTTATGCTCTGTTCTACTTTGGGTAGTTGTGTCATTTCTGACTTGGTCTCAAAGCCTGTGATGCTTGTCTTAAGCACAATGATTAAGCTCATATAAAGTGAGCACTCATAAAAAGCATAAAAACAAACAAAAGATAGGATGAAGGCCACATTATCTGTTGTCTTGATCATCTCTAGAATGCAAACAAAATTCACAGAGTATAATAGCTATACTTAATTCTTACCATTTTTAGTAGATTTTTGAGTTGTAGAGAAAATGAGAGTTATCATTTTCATCAATAAAAAAAACCCAGAAAAATTCTTACAAACAAAACCCAGAAAAATAAGCAGAAAAGGGCTTATCAATCAAACAACAACCCAAAACCCAGGAAAACAGCCCTTCTGGTGTGTTATCATTCCAAATTCTCATCTCCCCCTTTTCCCTTAATTTTTATCCATCAATATAATCAGCAAATTTATCAATAAAAAAACCCATTTTAAGAGAAAAGGGTTTACTTGGCGAAATAGTCTTCAGACCGAGCAAAGATAAAAAATTTCGAGAACCTTAGCTTCAATACAACGTCTGATTTCAAAGGTGCATGGATGGTTCATCATAGTTTCCTTGAAGCAACTGGGAGTATTCATGACTTTTTAGCTGCTTGGGAAATTTGACAAGTATTGGTATGAGTACAATTTATATCTATTGTGTGCTGTTATTCTTGATCCAAGATGTAAAGTTAAATTTGTTGAATATTGTTTTAGCAAGGTGTTTGGCTTTGATGAAGCCAGGGAATGGGTAGATAAAGTGTTGGCCACTTGGCCCTCCTTGTATGATGAGTATAAGCTGCATTCAACATCAACTTCACCAACCGTAAGTTCTTCTCCTATTGCTAATGGTTCTGGGGATGACTAGTTTAATGATTACGATAGTTTTAGAGGTAGAACCTCTAAGCCAGAAGTTAGGAGATCACACCTAGATTTGTACTTAGAGGAGCGGGTTCTTGATTTGAACTTGGAGTTGGATGTTTTGGATTTTTGGCACACTAGTTTGGTGAGATATCCAGATCTTTCCATAATGGCACGAGACTTGTTGACTATTCTAGTTAGTACTGTAGCATCGGAGTCTGCTTTTAGTCTTAGTGGAAAGACCATCTCTTCGACTCGCAGTGCATTGAAGCCTATGACCATACAAGCATTGGTATGTTTGCAAGATTGGTGACGTGTAGAGTATGATGCTAGTTCAATGATTGATAACGATTCTAACTCAGATGAGGATGGAGCATATGCGAATAAGGAGGATGATACAAGTCTCTTCTTTTAGGTATATTATTATCTAGTTGTTTTAGTTTAATTATAGTTGCCTATTATTTACTTCTAAAAATAATTTACCTTGTAGTCTTGAGTTACTGCTAGCTGAATAACCAAAATCATCAGTTTACTTATGAAGACAAGCAACTTCAACCTGCTGGGTTTTAATGGAGGAAGTAGGCCTGGGATTCCAGTATTTGGAAGAAGACTTCAAGGCACCCAGGGGCTTTTGAATTAAAGAGTCTAAACTCTAGAGGTCTTAGTCTTTGTAATAATTTATACTTGTAAAGACTTCTCCACTTATGGGCCTGTATAATTCAAAGTAATTTTTAAATTTTTAATCAGATTTTTTATGCATTCACTTCGACATTTCAGTTGAAGCCAGGCCAGTGGTGTGCTGTAATTGTAAACTGGACTTGAAAATTTCCAGATTTTGCAATCCTATTTAAACTAGGCATTTTAGGGTTGCATAGCCCATGACCCCACCATTAAAAGTTTACTACTGACCCGACCCATCCCCTTTTGTTATTGGGCTTGCCCCTACTTGGCCCGAACCTGGCCTACTACCCAGGCATAGCCATATCCCGACCCTCAATCGACATGATTTTGGCCCTAATTAAACAACCCGTTAAAAGCCCAGTCAATTTATCATTTAATGTGGGCATCGACCCTTTTTTGACGGACCTAACCCAAGCGGCCCACTGGGGCCCCTACCCATTACCCAGGCCTAGTCTACACCAATGTTAGCTATTACATCCATTGCATTATTAGCTTCATAATTTTTAAGGGCACTACTCAAATAAGACTAAGAATGAGTTCTTGACACTGATACTAAAGCACTATGCCTTATTCTTCTTTGGCGCCTCCTCTACCTTCGATATACACCCTTTGAATCCATGAATAATAAGTTCAGAAGTATTAGGGCCTCTTCTTTTTGTTGGTGAACTTGGTAAATGGGTTGGATTGAGAATGATTGATAAGAATTACTAACAATTGATTTTTTTTATTGATTGGTAAAAAATTGCAGAAGGGGAGGAACAAGAATTATCAATGTCGTAGCTTACTATGTGTGGCATGGCTTTCTCTTTGATTTCTTGATTGATTTTGCAAAGTGTTTACAAGGGTTCTTATATATGAGGAGTCCTAGGTCTAGCCTACTTGGGGGAGAGGCTACAAGAGTTTGTTTAGGAAACAAAATAATCACATAATATAATATTTAATATTTTGTTCTTAACACTCCCCCTCAAGTTGGAGCATGTACGTTGACCATGCCCAACTTGCTTTTGAGATATTGAAACTGCTTCTTCCCTAGTTTCTTAGTGAAGATGTCCACTAGTTGATGCTGCAACGTGACATTTATAAGTGTCAGGAACCCTGCAACAAGTTTTTCTTGAACAAAGTGACAATCGACCTCTATATGCTTGGTCCTTTCATAAAATATTGAATTTTTGGCTATATGTAGGGCTGCCTGACTATCACAAAAAAGTTTCACAGGCTTTTCCAGAAAAGCACCCCAAGTAGCTAGAAAACTCCCTATCCATATCAGTTCACGAGTAGCTACAGCCATAACCCTGTATTCAGCTTCTGCGGATGATCTGGATACAATAGCCTACTTTTTGGTCTTCCAGGAAATAGGGAATTCCCCAAGAGACACAAAATAACCTATCAATGAACATCTAGAGAGAGGGAAAGCTCCCCAATCCGAATCACAGAAGCCATAAAGTTGGAAATTATTCTTAGTTGAAAGAAATATTCCTTCTCTTGCACTACCTTTAAGGTAGCGAATAATGCGATGAGCTTTGGGGATTGCATAAATTGGGATAAGATGTCAACTGCATAGGTGAGTTAAGGTCTTATAATAGTAAGATAAATGAGTCTTCCTATTAACCTATGATACCTGGTAGCATCATTTAATAATCTTCATGCAGCCAAAGCTACTTTGTGATTTTCTTCAATAGGGAAATCAGCTGGTTTGAAATCAACTAGTTTTTCCCCTAACAGTCCACACTCATCAATTATCTTCAAAGCGTACTTTCCTTGACAAAAAAATCCCCTCAGGTCCTCTAGCAACTTCAATACCAAGAAAATACTTTAAGTTTCTAAGATCTTTTATGCTAAAATAGGCATGAAGATAGTCGTTAAAACTCTTAATGGCCTAAGTTTCATTGCTTGCAAGAACAATGTCATCCACATAAACTAACAAAGCCATGATGATTATGTCACCCTTTCGGTAAACAAACAAGGAATGGTCTGCATAAGATTGTATGAAACCATACTCACATAGCTTAGAGGATAGTTTTGCAAACCATTGTCTAGGTGCTTGGCGGAGTCCATACAAGGACTTCTTCAGGCGGCATACCTTGTTCGAATTAGGAACCGCAAAACCTAATGGCATTTTCATGAATACCTACTCTTCCAGATCTCCATGCAGGAATACATTGTTGACATCCATTTGATGTAATTCCCATCGTTTCGAAACTGCCACGGACAGAAAACACCTTATGCTTGTCATTTTTCGGACGGGTGCAAAGGTTTCGTTGTAATCAAAACCCTCAACTCGGTGGTCTCCACGAACCACCAATCGTGCTTTGTATCGCTGGATGCTTCCGTCAAAATTGTACTTCACCCGGTAAACCCATTTGGAACTAATGGGTCTCTTGCCTGGAGGTAGATCTTCCACAACCTAAGTCTTATTTTCTTCCAGTGCACGGATTTCTTTGGCCATTGCCTTTCGCCATAGTGGGTCTTTAACTGCTTCCTAAAAATGCTTGGCTCCATAATTTTGGTTAAAGCAGTGAGGAAATTGTTATGAGAGGCAGTAAATTTTTCGAACAACATATTGTTTGCTATAGGATAGCGTGTACCCGAGAATCTCTATTGAGGTGAGGTAGCAGTGGAGGAGTCAATGATTGGGTCATTGGGTTGAGCACTGTAGCACAAGTAATCATCAAACTGGGCTGGACGCTTACTCAATCGGGTTGGTCTCGGTGCTTCCCCGGGCTTGTGTCTGCCTCAGCCCGATGTTGTCCTATAGTAGATGGATCCTGCCACGTTAGGCTGGGCTGCTTTGAAGCTAACTCCCCCAGCAACATGCGGCCCGGTTTTACACTAAGCGTGGCTTCACGGTTCTAGGCTTGCCTAACTCCCTCGACCTACTACGTTGTGTTTGGGTCTTGTAGCGGATCTGTAGGGTTTTAGATTTGGACCTGTGCGCACGGTACTTCTTCTTCTGCTTGGGCCATAACACTCCCCCTTACACTAGACCGCCCATCATCAACCATAGCTTCTCTACTTCCTAATGTTCTGCTCATGTCCTCATGCTTTTTTTCAACGTTCACAAATGGATAAATATGTTTGTGGAACACAACATCTCGAATTACAAAAAATTCATGATTTTCTAAATCATAAAGTGTCCAACCCTTGTGTCCAAGAGGATAACCCACAAACAAACAATTCCTACTCCAAGATGCAAACTTGTCTTTGGTCCTTAATTTGTTTTGAGGAAAGCAAAAGGTCCTAAAAACTCGAATATGATCATACGAAGGTTCTTGACCATAGAGAATCTCATAGGGTGTCTTTCCTAATAGCAACTTGCTAGGTGTTCTATTTATTAAGTGAGCCGCCGTAAGTACACATTGCCCCTAAAACGTTTTAGGCAAATTTGCTTGAAACAAAAGGGCTCGAGCGACGTTCAAGAAATGATGGTGTTTTTGCTCTGCCCTCCCGTTTTGTTGGGGTATATCGATACAACTACTCTGACGCAAAATTCCTTCTTCTTGATAAAACACCTTCACTGGATTTGAGGTAAATTCAGAGTCATTATCACTCCTTACGACCTTAATATTTTTCCCAAATTGATTTTTGGTCATAAGAATGAAACTTCTTAAAAGTTCACTTGTTTCCCCCTTTTCAGATATCAAATATACCCATGTGGCCCGGCTAGCACCATCAACAATGGCCAAAAACTAATGTGCACCATTAAAGGTTGGAACTCTATATGGACCCCATATGTCATAGTGAATAAGGTCAAAAACACCTTCAGCCTTATTTTGACTCACAATAAACTTATTTTGAGTTTGCTTTGCTCTAAAACAAATTTCACACACTTCTTTTGCCTTTACTAAAATTAATTCCTAAACTACTAGAGAGAAAAGATAACACTTCACTTGACAGATGTCCTAAACGTTTGTAGCACAAATCGCTCTCACTGATGCTGTTGGCTTGATTCTTCTCTAATGACCCTTCCTTATAGTCATAGACTCCTCCTTAGGGCTGGCAAAAATTCGGGTCCGGGTCAATTCGGGTTCGGACAAATTAGACATTCGGACAAAAACTTCATACTCGGACCCTGTTCGAATTACAAATCGGACACTTTGACCAGACCCAGACCCGGACCCGAATGTCCGATGTCCGGACCCGGTTGCCCGAATGTCCGAATTTGTAATATGATTTTAGGAGATTCTGACCAAAATTTTGTGTGACCGAACCCGAACCCGATTTTTTAATGTCCGAATCCGGTTGTCCGAATTTATTTTTATAAAATTTTCTAAAACACGTAGTTGTCCGATGTCCGAACCCAGTTGTCCGATTGTTCGAATTTGTCTAAACCCGAAATGGTTCAAAAATCCGGACAACCCGAACCAGAATGTCCAAACCCGAACCCGACCCAGTTTAAATTCGGACATGACCGATTGTTCGAATTTTAAATTCGGACATAAATTCGGTGACCGTACCCGGTTTTTTCCTGGTCAGACAAATTCGAGTAATCGGGTCGGACAGATTTTTGCCAGCCCTACTCCTTCTAGTCACTTACCCATACCAATGAGAGTCCTCGAAGTACGGTCCTACAACACACAAGCGTAATCAGAAAAAGTTACTAAACATCTCAAATCTTTACATAGCCTAGCAATCGATATCAAATTGCATTGCAAGGAAGGAACATAAAGGGCGTTGTTTAATTTTAGTTTGTCATCGACAGTCACCAGGCCTTGATGAGTTACAACCATAGAAGTTCCATTAGGTAAACCAATAGGCACAGGAAGGGTTCTTTTGGCCCGTTGCAAAACTTGTGAATTTCCCGTCATGTGGCAAGAGGCGCCACTATCAAACATTCAAGGCACCTCTTCACCTGAGAGCCGGTCATTACCACTTTTCGGCACCTTTATGAGGCTGAGTAGTTCCTGAATTTGCTCCGTACTCAGGCTTGGAATGCTCAGTGGCTGCTACTCGGACCCGAGAATGTTGCTACCCGCCACTGCTTCAGATTGAGCTACTGTGGCGTGGGCTGTCTTGCGTCCAGCCCATCGACCTCGGCCCGTTGCTACTTTTCCACGGTGACCACCACGACCACCTCAACCCCCACGGCCTCTTCCTCTGGCACCCCAACCTGCTGGGTATCCAACGTGCTCGTAACAAGTGGCCTCGTCATGTCCATATTTGCCGTAGCGCTTACAAGTTGGTCTCTCTAGTGAATTAAATTGCTCCCTTGCCGCAAAAGCTACGGAATTTTTTGCTTGATGATCTTTGTCCATCACGATACATTTATGATTCTTCTCTTACTGTATTATATTAAAAATTGTATCAAGCGAAGGAAGAGGATCTCAAGCTAGTATTTGGCTATGCACACCAGAGTAGGACTCATCACTTAACCCTATGAAAAACTGATGGCTCCTTTCTTCATCGATCATCTTCATGATTTTGTCTCCAACTCCACACTCACACTTACCACATGTGTAATGAGGAACTTTGACATAATTTTCTAACTCACTCAACAAACCCATCAACTTGGAATAAAATTCAACTACCTCCAAAACTCCTTGTTTGCAAGATGCAAGATCAGTTTTTAGTTGATTAATGTTTTGGGTATTTGCAACAGGATATTGGTTAGCCAGGTTCTCCCGCATAACCTGGGTTGCTTCAGCGTATGCTACACTAGTATGTAGCTTTCGATTGATAAGATTAATAATCCATGAACATAACATGGAATTAACCATCTCCCATGCTTCTAACTCTCCTTAACCTTCCTCCACCTTCTGTTTTGGCTAGCTTAGGGTTCCATCTATGAACCCTAACTTATTTTTTGATTTTAATGTAGTTCTTATTGCCTTCCTCCACAGGTTCCCATTGAACTTGACCAAAGCGATAGCAACTCCTGGCCTCTCATATGGATGTAATAGTAAGGAGACTGAGGCTCAATTACGAATTTTCTTCCCCCAGTCATGGCTCTGAGACTATGTAAACCAATTGGAAATTATAGAAGGGGAGGAACAAGAATTATCAATGTCGTGGCTTGCTATTTGTGTCATGGCTTTCTCTCTGATTTCTTAATTGATTTTGCAAAGTGTTTACAAAGGTCCTTATATAAAATGAGTCCTAGGTGTAGCCTACTTGGGAGAGAAGCTACAAGAGTTTGTTTAGGAAACAAAATAATCGCATAATACGATATTTAATATTTTATTCCTGACAATTGGTAAGGGTTGAGAAAGATTAGAAAAAGCTAGTAATAGTTGGAAAGTTTTTTTTTTTTATAGTGGAAACAAAATGAAAAAATGGTTGTTATTGGTAAGGATCGAAAAAATATTACTAAAGATTGATTTTTCTTTTTGGGGAGTAATTGATAAGAACTGGTAAGAATTGTTAGAAATTAGTAAGGATTGAAATAGTTAGTAAATATCAATTTACCAATGAAAAGAACGGAGACTTAATCGACCCAGCCAATCACATCCAAGAAGAGCAGGTAGCTTGTCTTTAACTGAAGGACAATTCTAAACTTTGCACCATAGCCTTCGATTCATTGCATGCATTGACTTCTAATTAACCCAACCTACCTCCTCCTACAAAACCGCATCAACTTATAGTTCAAAATTTGAAGGCATTATGTTCAAATAGATGAGGAGAATCAAATGGTTCTCATCCTAGTGCCCTCTAGGCTTAGAAGCCATTGTTTTTTAAAAAAAATTCAAAAATTAGTTGGTAAATAAATTGAGCTCACAATTACATATAGGCACTCATAACAAAACTTCAGCGCTTAAATCAATAATTCAGCAACTCACAAAAAAAAAAAGAAGCTAGAACAATCTTAGAACACAATAATCCACCCAACATTAACAATGAAAAATCCTTGAGCAAAAGTTCAATAATCACCTTTTACCATCAATTTCTATTCTGTTGGGAAATTTGTTATACACCAACAAAATTGCAAAAGCCTACAACCCAAAACTCAAAAAGGCTCATGATGTTTTTTCAATTTTCCAATTCCAGCTTCTTTCTTAATTTCCCTTTTTTTCCCCCTTCCCCATCATTACTACCCCAAATCACCAGAAGAGGAGGAAATGAAAGTGATAGAAGCAAAAGCAAAGAAACAAATGGCACAACGACATCAATAATTAACGGTTTCATGCAAGTCGTATGCACTGCATACATGCGAACAATATTATACTCGCCTAAAAATTTGTTGCCAAGGAATGAGCACAATAATAATTATTTCATCCCTGTTTTTCCTGTTTTAACCCATGAATTTGACCCTAGAACAACAACAACTCTTAATGTCGGTTTCATTTTTACAAGGTTTGAGAAGATCTAAATGTAAATAGCCTTATTTCTATATAGATGACTACACGTAAAGAGATCGTTTCCAATAAACCCACATAAAAAGTTTTAAGAAAATATTTTTGAAGTTGAAAAATCAATTGGTAAACAAAGTTAACAAACACAAGACCTAAATTACTTTAAATAACATAAATTAATACGAATAGTAGATGACGGATAAGAGTTGTTGTTAATTGAGCAGCAAGCGTGACATACTAATCTGATCAAGCGCAGCCTACACTTGAACAATCAGAGGTAAAGGTCATAACACAGATACAATGAGCAAAATTATTATTTCATGTATTTATTCCTTTTTTACCCATGAATTTGTAGTGTCCACCCCTCATACAAGTTAGCAAAAAGTGTAGCTATAGCAAAAGCATTATTAACATTTGTTTTGTTTTGCCATGGCTCTTTTTGAAAGCCCTTTTCTTGCCCTGTCCTAATAACTATTTCTTCATCTCTAACAACTTTATATTTTGTTGGCTGGGCCTAATATTTTAGGCCCAACGACCACTGAGGTCGCTTAGGGTGGCAATACTAATTGTCCCCCCAACCTATATAAGGAGGTTTGAAGGGTCAATTAGAGCAACACAGAGATACACAGAAAACAGTAATCTCATGGTCTCTCCCTTTCCCCTATCATGGCTGCCCAACCATCTATTGGGTTTTGGGTATAGGACGTGAACCCTAAGGCGACTCTAGTAGTCGCCTAGCATTCAGATCGACATGGGCAAATCTCGACAGTGCGTGTATTCCGCACACCAGGTTACTCCTATTTGTTCAATAGTCAGAGCCTAAACTGATTGGATTAGTCTCGTCTAATGTGTTTTATAATCAGAAAAATAAGCATGCTTGAATCTTATAATCTGCCTACATGATTAGTTGTTTAATCATCGTTATTATGCAATTGAAAAGCATGCTTATGTGATTATAGTGCCTAGAAAGTCATCAACTATCAAAAGAACCAATTTTTATTGATAACTAATGATCCAAATTGATACTCAATGTAATCAAATTCATGCTTGACATGTTGTTCATTCTACAAGCATGCTTCAGTTATTTATTCAGACTGAACCATTAGTCAATTTAGAGTATGCTACAATACGTGCTTTATGAACCAGGAACATAGTTTGTTTAAATTGATTGTGCTAAGTATAAATCAGTAAGGACCATGGCGAAATCGACGCCCAAAATCGAACAAGATCATTGTTTTCAAATTCGTCAAATTATTAGTCCAAAAGCGTGATCATAAGACTCAACCCAGACTGTTTGACCAACCTCAAAACCCTAACCCTAATACCACCGCCAGTGCCTCGGTGGCTGCAATGGCGGTGGGTCTAACGAAACCTTAGTGGTTTTCGCTGAACACTCAACCTCGATTCAAATCAGTTTTTGGCAAAGTGTAGAAACCTTGATTCCCCAGAAAACTCAACCTTAATAATAAAATAAAAAAAAGGGAAGGGGAAGAAAGTGTCGAAAACAGAAAGAGATTCGAGCCTTACCCATCAGAAAACCACCCGGAGGGGGACTTGTGGGTGTCATGCGTCGCTGACAGAGGTTGTTCCGGCTTTCTCATTCCTCCTTCCAACATCATGACCCCTGATCTACGCGTTCCTAGTGATAGCGAGTTCAAAATCGTCGTGGTGAGGGCACATGATCCCCATGCACCGTCACCTCTATAGTGCATTGGTGACGTGGGGCACACCGTCAGACTTGGTTATAGCCGATCCACATAATGGTGGTGCTCGTTCTCAACCGGGGAGACGCAATCAGTGAGTTATGGGTCCTAGATTGAAGGGGAGGGTGGCATTTTCTTGCATCATTTGGGTGTTTTTTTGGCCTAAGTTTCGATGGCCATGGAGAACCACCATTGAAAGAATGTGGACGAGCGTCCCTGGGGTTGGACGATGGAGCTCCAAATTTTGAAGGTCTGGGAGCAGATAAGATTTTGAGGAGAGAGATAGTGAAGTCGAGAGGGAGAAGGAAAGAGCCCTCCCTTCGAGCGAGACTAAGACAGAGAGAGGATAGAGAGCATTTCAGAATTAGGCTGAGTGAATTAGTGAGATTTAGGGTTAAGGTAAGAGGAGTAAGGGTTATGGCAAGTGAGAGATAACTCACTTATTAGGGAGAGGGCCTGGTTCTTTGTTGGTCGTTTTTGGGCCTTTTTTTAAAATTTTTTGACAAAAGCCACCAAATTTACTATAAAATGAGTTGTTCATAAATTTCTTTTATGAAATTTAAATATAAAATATATGTCCCATTTATGGCTTGCTTCGTAATCATATAAATGTGTTTTATATGTTCAAATTTTTGATTATGAGTTTATTTGGCATGTTTGTCATTATTGCTTATATAATGATTATTTTGTATTATTGTTTATGTAATAATATGAATCTTAAAGGCATGATGTATAAATACGTGTTTTATCAATAAAATAAACAAATTATTTTAGTAATAGAATATATGAATTAGTTTCATATAAAATAAATCTTGTGTCAATATGTTTCACATGACTAAATGTGAATTTTGGCCTGATATATAATAATGTATTATATCACTACATAGATATATTATATGAATTCATTTCATATTTTTTTAAGTTTGTAACATTATATGGATGTGTACCATATAATTACTTACGGTTAATATTTGAATATGTTTCGTGTCATAAATTTATGTTGTTGTGAATTTGCCAATTAGTTTTATCATTTTTCCCTTGCCCAAGTTAAAGAATATGAATTTGTTTCTTGTTTCCTACTAATTAAATAATTTAGTAGCATTTTATGAATTCATTTCATGAAGTTTGAATTTATAGTTTTTTTAGTTGATATGTCATTAAATAGAGTTTTAAATGACATATTAGTAACTATATAAGTTCGTTTTATATAACTTCAAGTAAATTTGTTTTACATGATTAACGCTTAATATCTTTGTGATATTTCTAGATGTGTTAATTAGTTTTAACAAATTGTGTGCTTCATAAGTTTCGTTTTATGGAAAAATGTAATAATTAAATTACTGAAATTTCTGATTCATGCTTGTATGTGATGACTATGAGTTTAGCGAAATTTTCAATCATATGACATGAGTGATAGAGTTTTGATAATTTAATTATCTAAAAATATGCCTAATGTCCATCCTTTAAATACATACTTTTAGATATGACAATTAAAATATGATTGGTGATTCGTTTACAAATGAAAAGTAGGATACTACTAACAATAATACATAGTGTTAGAAGATTTAGATTTTTTTGAACAAACATGAAGTGTTAGAACATTTAACGGCTTCTAAACTCTCCTAGGATAGGCAACGATGTGAATAACATAGATGTAACTGCTTATGAGCAGTATTAAGAGAGAGCCTAATGACATACCATGAATGGTTTGAGAATGGATCGATCCGCATGTTGACTATGTGGTATTGCATGCATGATGATCTCGTGAGGGAATTTGAAGGCTATCCCACTGTTGAGGACATGTGGGGTCAGCTTGGCATCCGGTTTGAAGGTTATCCCACTGTTGAGGACATGTGAAGCGCTATAACTGTGAAAGGAAGAAACTCTCTACTTGGGATTGTCCCTTAAGGTACCTTTTTTTTACAGTTACACCTGAATAACATGTATGCTCCCAAGTAGTAGTTACCAACTCTCTTCCTGAGTGGACTGTAGACATCGGAGCAACCAAACACATAGTTCAGGGTTGAGCTGATTTTGTGAAGCTTCATCACTACCCGGTCACAGACTGTTGTTTTAGGGAATGACAGAGACAAACATGTCCTTGACATAGCAACATATCAACTTAAACTCCCTGAAGGAAATAAGTTGTTTCTCCACGATGCTCTCTTGCACTTAAGGTGCAGTGTACCTTTGTATCTTTTAGTTCTGATATTAGTTTTCTCTTTTGATTTTCGTCTGTCTCGACATCTTTCATCTTTGCCCCATTTTTCAACTCTGTTTTTAGGCATACTCGACCTAACCATGAGGATCAAGATAGAGTGAACAAGCTAACTAGAGATGGTATTTTAGATCAACTCACTAGGGTTAAGCTGCCTAGGTGAGTAATGTCTATATGGAAAGACGAAGCCTTTTCGTAAGGCTTCGAGAGCATCTAGTCTCATATAATTAGTCAACTCAGGCATTTGCGGACCCATGAACATTAAGGCACGTCACGTGGCCATCTATTTCATTACCCTTATGGATGACTATTCATGATATGGGTATGTGCACCTACTATCTCATCGCTACGAGGCACTTGATGTGTTCAAACGCTTCGTAACAGAGGTAGACACTGAATTAGAACGAAGAGATTCTTTGGACTAATCGAGGTCATGAATACCTCTCTTATATGTTCAAACAGTTCTGTAAGGAAAAAGGTATACAAAGACAGCTAACGATTCCACGCACCCCATAACAAAATGATGTTGCAGAACGTAGGAATCATACATTACTTCACATGGTTAGGTCAATGATGGCACATACAAAACTCCCAATCAGTTTTTGGGGGGATGCATTAGTTACGACAACCTATATCCTTAACCGTGTGCCAAGCAAGAGTATACCTGCCACACCATATGAGTTATGATTTGGTAAGAAGCCATCATTAGACCATTTTTGTCCATGACGTTTGGCTGGCTATGTGCATAACCCAACCCATAAACATGGAAAAAATTTGGTCCGAGAGCCACAAAAATGGTCTTCATTAGATACCCTGCACAATCTAAAGGATATGTGATGTACGAGGAACACCCTAATGGTGGCATGACAGAAATAGATTCCCGTAATGTTGACTTTCTTGAGGATGAGTTCCTAACCATTGGTGAACTGTTTGAGTTACAACAAGACATTCAACCATCTTTCGGTGAGGCAGAGAGTTTGAACTCTAACCAAGTCACTGAAGATGGTATGCCTGCCCCACTAGAAAGGAAGGGGGGAGACTTGTCCGCTCAAGAGAATGAGATTCATCCTCAATCTCCAATATACGAGGAGAGTCAACCTGTCAATGATGTCCGTCCTCAATCTTCTGTTCCCAAACATGCAGTTAGTCCACATGTTCATGATCCTGCTCCTCAAAGGGATAGTGGGAGTAATTCTCCATATGCTCAAGGTCCCACACCTCTTAGAGAAAAGGGGAAGGATGCCAGACTGAGGATGACAAATGATAAAGGTCCCAGGATCCGAAGGAGTGAGCATGGAAGAATTCCTTGATGATATTTCCAAATCAAAGAGGAAATATTCCTATTCACTCCCTTGGAAGTTGAGGAGTCTACCTCTTATCAAGAGGGGATTGAATCGCCAAACCACAAAGATTGGATAGACGCCATATGGGATGAGATGGACTCGATGGTGAGAAATAAGGTTTAGGAACTTGTTGGTCTTTCACCCCAATGTAAGTCTATCAAGCACAAGTGGGTTTTCAAGATAAAACATCGTGCAGATAGTTCGATCGATAAGTTCAAAGACCGTCTAGTAGCGAAAGGCTTTACCCAAATTGAGGGTATAGACTATGAAGAGACATTTTCTCCTATGGTGAGATTTGCCTCTATTCGCCTACTCTTAGCCCTGATTGCCCATTTAGACTTAAAATTGTTTCAAATGGACGTAAAAATTACTTTCCTTAACAGTAGCCTTGATGAAGAGATTTATATGGATCAACCCATTGGTTTTGTATCAAAGGGATAAGAGGACAAGGTATGTCATCTTAAAAGGTCCATATATGGTCTTAAGCAATCTTCCAGATCTTGGTACTTGAGATTCCATGAAGTCATAACTTCATTTGGCTTATCTATGGTTTCAGAAGACCATTGTGTGTATTTCAAAAATTTAATAGGGGGGATTATGTTCCTTACCCTATAAGCTCATGACATACTTCTGGCTGGGAACAACTTGGAGATGATCGAAGCTCTACTAAAGGGGTTATCCTTTGTCTTTGAGATGAAGGATAAGGGTGAAGCTAGGTATGTCCTACGCCTGAAAATAATCAGGAATCATTCTAAAGAAGCCCTTAGGTATGCAGAAAAGGGTCTTGGAATGATTTCAGATGCATTATTCTAAACCCGTAGACACTCTAGTTAAGAAGGGTCTAACCTTGAATTCTCGAACAACACTTGAAAACAGATGATGAAAAGGTGGTAGTGAACAATGTCCCTTACGCTAGTGTCATGGGAAGCATAATGTATGTTATGTTACGTACACAACCTAACATTTTCTTTGTGGTTGGTTTGGTATGTTGTTACCAAGCAATCCAAGACTTGCTCGCTGACATGCAGTCAAGAGAATAAGGTGCTACCTTCGTGGTATAGCTAACATATTCTCTTGCTATCAAGGCGAGGACCTCAAGTTTAAAGGATACTTAGATACCGATTGGGGTGGTGGCCCGGATAAGTCTGGGGTAACTTCAGGATATGCTTTACCCTGAGTGGGGGAGCCATGTCATGGTGCAGTAAGAAGTAAGACTGAAAAGGCAGTCAAGTATGGAGGCATATAGTGTTGCTTGTTACCATAGAGATAGAAGCCATTTCCATAAAGTATATATACACCAAGAAGGTGACTATGTCCCTTTGACTAAACCTATTCCTAGTGATACGGTTAAAACTCATATATTGAGTGTAGGAATTCACAAGGTCCAGTTTTCAAATATATTTTGTCATGTGATGGACAAGGTTCTTTTGTAATGAGCAAAATGCTCATGATTTGTTATTGCATGTTAGGCATATTGTAATGTCACAGGCTTCTAATTAGGCTAGTCACAGAGGTAATCACCCTGACGCTTGAGTAGCGAGTAGAATGAGACTGAATCATATTGGTACTAGCTAAATAGGTGCACAATATTAATCCCTCATATTGGAAGTGTATGAATAAGATAAGATATTCACCTTAGTAAGTCTAAGATGAAACTCGAGGGAGTAAAATATGAGATATGATTTCATATTGAAGCATTAAAAGTTAAATCTTGAGTGTCAAGATTAGCATTTAGTATGTTAATCTAGTGGCTCAGGTTAGATTTTTTAGTAAAAATCTAAACTGACGATTCACATGGCATATAGAGTGATGAGTCCAGTTAAGTGGGAGCTATGTCATGACACACATGTCATACTATATGTGTTAAAAACACTACCCATACATGGAGTGACAATTAACCTCCGTAGCTCTTGCCACTATGTCACTGTATGGATGATGACCCTTTGACTTAAAGCTATGGTATAAAGTCAAAAGCTCGATGTTGCTACTTTAATATGCTTCTCAAGGACCATGATGTATACAGTTCAACGAGAACATGTTAGGAAAGCAGTTAAGAAGACTTTTAGCACCATGAGTGTTTAAGAAAAAAATCTATCCATCATCACCAATATTGGTCCGGACGATTATATTGAGTATATAATCAGATGATATATCATGGCATAAGGGATAAGCCATTGGTGATGTTTTAGGATGATTTGGGGTATCGTATTTTGTGAAAGTGTTATGTTAGTTAGATGGTAATTTAATGTAGCACTACTTGTTACTTTTTTGGTTCCACGTCCTATTCCTGGTATGACGCATGAAGAGTTGTGATTTATGGAGAGCATGCGTTTTGTGGCTGAGTGGGAGCTGTTGGCTGGGCCTAATATTTTACGCTGACGACCACTGAGGTCGCTTAGGGCAACAACCCTAATTCTCCCCCCAACCTATATAAGAAGGTTTTAGGGGGTCAATTAGAGCAACACAAAGATACACAGAAAACAGTAATCTCACGGCCTCTCCCTTTCCCTTCTCACGGCTGCCCAACCATTTATCGGGTTTTGGGTCTAGGACGTGGCCCTAAGACGACTCTGGTAGCCGCCCAGCATTTAGATCGACGTGGGCTAATCTCGACAGTGTATTCCACACACCAAGTCATTCATATTTGTTCAACAATTTTAAACATTTTCCCAATGTTCAATACTTCTGTAACTAGTTGTTCACTAGATCTCATAATTGTTTGCTAGCTATAAGACTGCCAATTAATTTTCCAAGCGTTCAATTGTCTCCTTTCGGCCTTACTAGGGCAGGTATGTGCTAGTTGTGTGCAGTGAATTCAATAAGTAATTTGGTCAGTGTTGGGCAACCCTAATTTTAGTAGGGTAGATAGCCACTTTTAAGCCATGGTAACCCTAATCGACCTAAACCTATATAAGGAGGTTAGGTGGTCGATTAAATATATATAAGTCTGATTAAATCCAAATGAGAGCCTCCTGCCTCTCATCCTCTCTTATAGCCATCCAACCATCCTAAGGATTTTGGGTTTGGGACGTGGTATTTGAGATGACCCTAGTAGTCGCCTTCTAGCAGTGATTACACCTCTTAAGCTAATTCCAGCAACCTATTCCACACTAAAGGTTAGTCCTTTACTTTCCTTCAGTGGTATCAGAGCCCAAGTTGCTTGGTTTAGCCCTCGAATGATTCGTTCATG
The DNA here is from genome assembly GCA_017589665.1 of Selenicereus undatus. NCBI lineage: Eukaryota > Viridiplantae > Streptophyta > Magnoliopsida > Caryophyllales > Cactaceae > Selenicereus > Selenicereus undatus. The sequence goes on along the minus strand of JACYFF010031952.1, from coordinate 85,647,718 downwards.
ATCTACCTATGTGATTAGTTCATTTAATCTTCATAATAATGCTCCTGAATTGATGGTAAACGTCCTTTTGTGACTGAATGTCTCTATAAAGCTTGATTCTTTATATTACTATTTGTAATTGCCCTTATTAACCTTGTAAATATTTTTTTTATGCAACTATGAATGCTCATATCTCTTACCAGAAAAACTTAGCCTAGATACAATGATTAGTTTGTTTAAACACATCAATTATGTTGTTTAATCCATAAAGGCATGCTTTTTGTGTGTTATGTGTGGTAGTCAATGCCCCTAAAGCCTAAGCACCAACCGTAACCCTCTGTTTCTTACTTAGGACCTTTGTGGCCACCTTGATTCGCGCACCTTCCTCATGATCCTTACCTGACAATCATCGTCACCCCCTGAAGTTGCAATGATAATAGACTCAGCTAGGCCTTAGTGGCATGCGGTAGATGCCTAAAACTGACATTCTATTTTAATAAGCCCAATGACAAAATTAACAGCCTAATTTGAACATTTAATAGCCTAGTAGATTAGCAGTCCAAATATAAAAAAGAAAAAAATAGAACTGACCAAAACACGCACAGAACTAGCTCAATGGGTCAGTCTCCCCATGAACCTGGTCGGGTTCTCTAATGCTTGAACCTGCTTGGGTTCTATTTTTTTTTTTTTGGCTGAAACCAACTCTGATTATGCTAAGTCAGATAGAGTTTAATGCAGACTAAGTTTTTAAAGTAATTACTAGAGTTCTAGTATGCTAAAACAGTCTAAAGCCTAACCAGAGTCGGATTAGGTCTTCTTCTTATAATCGGATTCACGTAAGCCTCTCGACATCTATAAAAAGAGGGCTAACCCCTAGGTTGAGGGTATGTCGAAAAAAATCATTGAGAGCATTATTGAGCTAGAGAAAGAGAGAGAAAGAGAGAGAGAGCCGAGACCTTTCTTCTAAAAAAGGGAGATAGTGATAGGAGAGGGTAATTACATCGTCTCCACAAACTACTTTCTACTGGCTTCTTGAAGGATTTAGATAGGTTTATCATAAGGGCATACTTTACAACTTTTCCCTTTTTTTCTCTTTATTGTTTTACATGGAATTCAGTTAATTACGATTGGCAAAGATGTAACCTCTAGGATAGTTTCGTTGTCGCCCACTATAAAACTTTGACAATTTTGCCTTTTTGCTTATTTTCAATGACATTATACCGTAATCAAGCTCTAATTTTCTGCATTGATTAGTAGAAGTTGTCAGTGATAATATGTTGCGATAGGATGCATTCGATCCTACCACTGTACCATCGCACCCGAATCTAGAACCTCAGTTTCATACCAAGGAGTCAAGATGGTCCCCACTCCAGGGATTACCCAAGGCCTTTCCCAAACCCTTTTAAAGCAGCATCACATTGTCCCTTTGGGGTCCTTCAATGTCCCTATCTGTATGATCTGCTTCGAAAGGTGTCATGGTTTGTAAGTTTTTCTAAAAACTCACTGGTGACTCTATTCAACTAAAGATTAACGCTTTATTGCTTTATTTTGGTATTTGTTCATGTACTGCTAGGCTAAAAGAAAATTGATTGGGATTTAGGCAGCAGGATCTGCCTAGACCCAAACTAGGGTGCCTGACCTGACCTAGGAACCAACCCTTTCCAATATGGCACCTCAAAATGGAAAAAGGGCGCTTGAAAGCATATGCCCCTTCTAATATGCCAGTTGTTGCCCAAGGGAATGGGCCTAAGGGCAACCGGTCTTATCATGACAAGAAGCCCAAGAATGATCCTTATCCTCCTCAGAACTCTCGCTCTAAAGGTATTATTGCCAAGAAGCAAAAGGCTAAAGGTAATAGAGAGAAAAATGTGGCACGTGTGAAGTGCTACAACTGTGGAAAGAAGGGGCATTTTGCTCAGGCTTGTCCTGAATTGTGACGCCCCCAATTCTAATGCCTAGTTACTCCAACTAATCACTTATTTACTATGATTCCCAGCGAAAGTCTTTTGATTTGAGGCATTACCGACGTTCCATGACGCAACAAGGCTACCTGAGATTACTTGCAGTACTGTGAATACTTGACCAGCTAACGTTCAGCAAAATTGTAACTCTCGCACATTTCTTGGTACCTGTTGGCTTACCAGGAGGAAAACTATTCACTGATCCATGACCCAAAACAAAAACATAAAAACGTTCGAAATATGAGTCAAAGCTCAGCACATATATCCCTATGCAGTAAAAATAGAATTGGAGTTAAAATAGTTGGGCGCCCGCATTTCAAAACATTTTATTTTGTAAACAGGAGAGAGAGAATGTATAATTAAAATTGATTTGTCGGTTATTATCTGGAAGTGGACCCCTGTTGATGTCTGTAGCAATCTTGAGATAGGTGCACACCTCCCAGGTCGATCGGAGAGCTTTAGTTGCAGCCGCGTGGGTAAATTGAAGGGCATAAGTCCTAATGGTTGATAATTGATGAGGCCACTTATTTATGTGACAAAACATTGCATGAAATGATTCATTATATGAATATGATATTTATTGTGTATAACTTGAGAAACAAGTGAGCTTTCGAAGAGCACAGACAATGTACGTACCTGGCCTTTTGAGAGTCTCTCTCCGTTTTATTGAAAATCGTTTGCTAATAGCTTGAAGTGACAGTAGTGGCCCCATTTCTGCTCCAAAAATGTCATTTTCTTTATTCGTGCTAGATTAAGAAATTTTATTAAAATTCTTGGCTTAATGAATAATTTAAATTCCCTCAACTTTGCTCTTTTTTAATAAGTATAACAATTGTTACTAACTTAACTTGTTTTTATTTTATTTTATTTGTTCCTTTTCTTTTATGCTTCCTAATGATTGTTCAATGAGTGTTATAGCGACGTAAAGGTGGGATTTGTCTCGAGTTTGTTAGTGATGGCATTATTGCCAGTACCACTTGAATTATTATGGAAAACCCGTAAACATCGTTGTCTCGTTGCTCTTATTAAAATTAACAACGTTATCAATTGTCAGTATTATTATTATTATAATAACAATTATTATCATTATTATCGTTCTTATTATTCTTATTATTATCATTAGAATCGTGACTACCTTTTTCCTTCTTCTTTTTTTTCTTCTCTTCCTTAAACCATTAGTAATATTAACGTTATTGTTATGATTATTGGTTTTCTCCTCAATAGGTCGTCATTAGCCGTTAAACTTTGGATTGCGATACGATTTAGGGTGATGTCATGAACTTGGTTTCGGGTTCAAAATGAGTCGAGTCATATAATTATTCAGTAGCTAACATAAAATAACATAGGAAGGTTATGTTAGTAACTCCACTTCACAAGGCTACTTGTTCCTTTCTCCCCCTCCTTTTTTTTTCTTGACAACTAGTCATGCCATATATTTATACAACAACCTCATCCACATTCATGTATATCCCCCCTTTTTTTTATTCTTTTATTTTTTTCAATTATTGCACAAGCCCCACATAAACATCCTTAAAGCAACCCAATTTAAGCTTAAGATTCACCCACATCTAATCTTAGTTCACCAACTCATGACAAACACACACTTAATATACAAATTTGAACACCAATTTCTTATTAATCTCACTCACGTATTCATCATAATTCACTTTAAAACCACATATTTCAACTATAATCAAGCTTGTAGTTTTATTCCATTTACAACCCAATCACCAAGCCATGATCATCCCATAGCACACACACATTAACCTTATACATATATATACATATTTCGATACCCAATCATTAATTAACTCATTTACACATTAGTAATTCAACACAATTAACCTAAATATCATTTCAAGCCGTGAACCATAATCCTTCAATCTCATGGTTACAACTCATCCATCCAACATGGTTTTAACTTTGATCTCATCGTAATAGGCACTAAATCATTTCAACATCATCAAAATAACATCATCAAGCCCAATCTTAACACCAAAAATCACCCCCCTTAATACCATGTTCATTCCCAACTTCACTTTATCCATTCAATCTCACAACCAACCTTCAAGAAAATCATAAATTGACATTCATCAAGGCCAAATACTTCATTTAACACAAAAATTCAGATTGAAAACATCAAAAATTGAATTAGGGGAGAGTTAGGGTTTTCACCTCGCAACCTCTCAAATACACACAAGGAGGTGAGAAAACCGGTTGAAGGTAGCGACACTTGAGGCGAAAGACAAGTGGCGATGGGCGGCGGCGGTGTGGGGCGTTGGACGGCCGGCGACGTAAATCGGCAGAGGATCCGACGAATGAAAACAGGGGAAATTGGGGGGGGGGGGGTATGTCGGGTTTTGCTGGGAAGAAAGGGGGTTGGGGTTTTGGGTGTATTTTTTATATTGTTTTGTTTTAGTTTTAGTTTATTCTTTTTCCTTTTTTTTTGTTTCCCCCTTTAATCTATTGACACCTAAATATTTTTTAGATATTTCCTATCTTTATCCACCCCTTCTATTATTATTATTATTATTATTATTATTATTATTATTATTATTATTA
>JACYFF010031952.1:85612048-85643206 GCA_017589665.1 Selenicereus undatus | reverse complement strand
TATTATTATTATTATTATTATTATTATTATTATTATTATTATTATTATTATTATTATTATCATTATTATTATTATTATTGTTGTTATTATTATTATTATTATTTGATTCATTATATATATATAATAATTTTGGCTCAAATTAATAAGTTTAAGTTTTACATCTTTTGGGATGTAAATTTGTAGAAAATATTTTAATTTTTGCATTTTCATTCATTTTTTTTATTATTAACTCACTCTTTTTATATACATAACGTGCCCCCTTTTTAATGTTGTTAGATTGTTATTAAATTAACTCGTATATTATTATCATTATCGCTTTTCATTTAGCCCTTGATAATTAGGCTCATATTTATTCATCGAGCAATTCAAATATTTATTAGCACTTGAATGAATTATTTAGGAGGGTAACAAGATCTATTTTGAGGCCACACCATCGTTTCAACCCGCGTTGTATAAATATATATATATATATATATATATACACACACACACACACACACACACATACATACATAAAATGCTAAATTGAAATGCGGCGCTCAACTTGATTAATTCGTAATTACTATAATGCAATATAATTAGTTGGTTTTAGGTTCGGGCCGTTACATGAACAGTCATGGTACCTCTTTCCACTAAAACTTGTAAATTATATGTTTGCTGTCATGCATTTGTTGCCAATTTTCTTCCTCAATAGATTGTAGACACGGGGCCAAGCAAGCATATAGGTCAGGATAGGGATGATTTCGTGGAGTTCCATCGCTACCCGGTGGGTTCACTAATTGTTGTCCTGGGGAACGACAATGAGGAAGATGTTCTTGGAGTGAGAACATACGAGCTCGAACTCTATAAAGGAAACAAGCTACTTTTCACGAGACTCTTTATGCAGCTAGGGTGAGATGCTCTTTAGTGTCTTTTCTTTCTTTGAGGAGATTAGGTTTTAGTTTTGATGTTCAACCTAATGGTTTAGACGTTTTTTACAATAGCAAATTCTTTGGTCATGCGACATTGAAAGGAGATTTCATTATTTTGGATTTGAATGATTCTTATAATAATAAGTATTCTTCTTCTATCTCATATTTTGACTTTGATTTTGAATATGTTGAGTGATATGCTAGACTTGGCCATGTGGGTCAACACACAATGACTAAGCTAGCTAAACAAGGTCTTTTAGATCAACTAACTGGGGTTAAGTTGTCTAGCTATGAGCCATGTCTAGCTAGCAAAGCAACCATAGAGCCTTTTGGTAAGGATTCAAGAGCATCAAGTCCCTTAGAATTAATCCACTCAGACATATGCGAACCCATGAATGTCAAAGCATGTCATAGGGTAATTTGCTTCATAATTCTTATAGTTGATTATTCACAATATGGGTATGTGCACCTATTATCTCACCACTGTGAGGCACTTCATGTGTTCAAACACTTCTTAAGAGACGTAGAGATTCAATTGGAACAAAAAGTTAAAACTCTTTATACTAATCAAGGTCATGCACACTCTCTTATATGTTCAAAGAGTTGTGTGAAGAAAAAGGTATACAAAGGCAGCTAATAATTCCACACACTCTGTAACAAAATGGTGTTGCAATGTGCCAAAATCAGACATTGGTTGACATGGTTAGGGATAACACATACTAAACTCCCAATTAGTTTTTAGGGAGATGCGTTGCTTACAATAGCCTATATCCATAATCATGTGTCAAGCAAGAGTATATCTACCACACTACATGAGTTATGGTTTGGGAAGAAGTCATCTTTGGATTACTTACACCCAAGGGGTTTGATTAGCTATGTGCATAACCCAACCATAAACATAGAAAACTTGGTCCAAGAGCTACCACGATGGTGCTCATAAGATATCCCAAACATTCCAAAAGATGGCATTATGGAAATCGATTCCTACAATGTTGACTTTATCGAGAATGAGTTCCCAAGTATTGGTGAAATAAAAAGGACGTTGAACTATTTGAGTTATAGCAAGACATTCACCCATCTCTCAGTAAGGGGCAACATTTGAATTTGCTCCAGGTCACCGAGGATGGTGCACGTCTCCTGTCCAATAGGAATAAAGGAGGCTTGTGTGCTCTGGAGAATGAGGTTTATCCTTAATCTCCAATTCTTGAGAACAGCAACCTAAGAATGAGGTTTAACCTCAATCTCTTGTTCCTGAACATTCAGTTAGTCCACATATTCTCCACATAATAAGGGTACAACACCTTTGAGAGAAAGAGGGAGGGATTCCTCACCTAGGAAAACAAATAATGAAGTTCCTAAGATCTGAAGGAGTAACCATAGAAGAATCTCACGATGATATTTCCAAATCAAAAAGGAAATATTCTTATGCAGTCCCTTGAAAGTTAAGGAGCCTACTGCCTTTTCAGAGGGCGATAATTCACCAAATCACAAAGAGTGGATGAATGTTATAAGGGATAAGTAGGATTCAATTGCAAGAAACAAGGCTTAGGAGCTCGTTGATCTTCCACCTCGATGTAAGTCTATTAGAAACAAGTAGGTTTTTAAGATAAAAATGTTAGGAAGACAGATCGATTTCCAAGTTCAAGGCTTGTCTAGTGGCAAAAGACTTTACCCAAATTGAGGGTATATACTACGAAGAGACATTTTCTCTTGCGGTGAGATTCGCCTCTATTTACGTACTCTTAGCCTTGGTTGCCCATTTGACTTATAGTTGTTTCAAGTGGATGTAAATACTACTTTCTTCGATGGTAGCCTTAAGGAAGAGATCTTTATAGACTAACAAAGTGGTTTTGTATCAAAGGGTCAAGAGGACAAGGTGTCTCATCTTAAAAGGTGTATATATAGTCTTAAGCAATCTTCCAGATCTTGATACTTTAGATTCCTTAAAGCCAGAATTTTGTTTGGCTTATCCATTATTTCAGAGGACCATTGTTTGTATGTTAAGAGAACAACTAGAGGGATTATATTTTTTACCCTGTATGTTGATGACATACTGCTGGTTAGGAACAACTTGGAGATGATCAAACCTACTAAGAAGTGGTTGTCCTCTGTCTTTGAGATAAAGGACATAGATGAAGCTAGGTATGTCTTAGGTGTGGAAATAGTCAGAAACTATCCCAAGAAGCTACTTGGTATGTGCTATGATGCATATCTCAAAACGTTATGAGATCATTTTCAAATGCATAATTCCAAACCCATAAACACTTGAGTTGAGAAGAGTCTAACCTTGGGTCTTGACCAATGCCCTAAAACAGATGATGAAAAAGAGAAAATGAGTAATGTCTCTTATGCTAGTGCCACAGAAAGCTTAATTTATGTTATGTTATGTACATAACCTGGCATTTATTTTGTGGTTTGTTTGGTAAGTTGTTACTAAAGTAACCCATGACATTTTCATTGGCAAGCCTTTAAGTGAATCATGTGCTACCTTTGTGGTACCGTTGAGTTGGTCCTTTGCTATCAGGGTGGGGGCTTTAGTTGAGATGATACTTACATGCCAATTGGAGTGGTGACCTGGACATGTTTAGATCAACTTGAGCTTATGTCTCCACCCTACGTGGAGGAGACATATCATGATGCAGTAAAAAGCAAAGGCTAACTAGCTCTGTCGACTATGGAGGCAGAGTATATCACATGTAACCTTTCCACACAAGAGGCAATGTAGCTTAGGAGTTTATTTCAGAATCTTAATCTTACTACTAGAGTTAATGATCATGTTTAGATGTTATACGATAACACAACTGTCATCCACTTCGCTAAGGATTTGGAGTTCTACCGGAAGACCAAGCATATCAAGAGGTGTTACCACTTTGTGCGAGACACCATAAAGATAAAGGGGGTTCCCAATAAGTATATATCTACTAACAAAATGATTGCTGATCCATTAGTTAAGTTGATTCCTAGAGATGCATTTGAAGGTCACGTGTTTAGTCTAGGACTTGTGGGTTTAGTGTTTGGATGAATGTTGTTATGTGATAGACACGTTTATCTTGTAATGAGCATTTACGTAATAAAGATTGATGTTTCTTTTTCTAAGTGCTCATCATTTACTATTACATGTTAGGAAAATTGAAAGGCTTTTGATTGGCCTAGTAACACAAGCAATCGCCCTAATGCTTGAGTAGCGAGCAGAATGAGGCTGAATCATATGAACACTAGATGTGCAATATTAAGCACGCATACTAGAAGTGTCTGAATAAGGGGATATAGTCTCCTTAGTAAGTTTAAGATAAGATTCGAGTGAGTACAATATGAAATATGATTTCATGTTGAAGTCTTAGAAAATCTTGACTGTCAAGGTTGACATTTAGTAGGAGTTATGCCATAGTAAGCATTTCATACCGTGTATGCTTATAAGATGACCCATACATAGAGTGACAGTTGACTGCTATATCTCTTGTCATTGTGTGACTCTGTGGACGATGACCCTTCGACTTAAAGCTTTGATATGAAGTCGAAGCTTGATCATGCTCCCTTAATGTGTTTCCTAAGGGCTAGGATGTATATGGTTCAATGAGAACACGTTTGGAAAATAGCTAAGCTAAGATTAATCATGAGTATTTAAGGAAAAATCTATCCATCTTTACCATGTCATCTGGGGAAATTATATTGAGTACATAATCATATGATATATCATATGACATAAAGGGACTAGGTATTCCACCAGTGATGTTTACGATGATTTGAGGTATCATATTTCTTGAAAGTACTATGTTAGTCAGATGGTGACTTAATATGCATTATTGGTTACTTTCTGGTCGTACGTCCCATTCCTAGTATGAAGCGTGTTGTGATTCGTGGAGAGATATGTGATTTATCGCCTATATGGCCAAGTGGGAGATACTGGCTGACCCTAATTTTATAAGGGTAGACAGCCACTTAAGCCACCTAAGTCGTGGTAATCCTAATCGATCTAAACCTATATAAGGGAGGTTTAGGGGGCCGATTAAATGCACATCAAATGATTAGCTCTATCTGATAGCACTTCTATCTCTCATCCTTTCTCACGACCATCCAACCATCCTAAGAATTTGGGGTTTGGGATATGGCATTCGAGATGATTTTGATAGCGACCTTTTACCAGTGATTATAGCTTGTGGGTTAATTCCGACAATCAATTCTGCACTAAAGGTTAGTCCTTTATTTTCCCTTAGTCAATAAGATGCTTAAATGTAATGTTAAGAAGGTGTAAGGTGAATTTTTCTGGTACTTGAGGAAGATTAATGGTAGTAGATTTTCTCGTGTTTGGATTCCTTTTGTTGACAAGTAGGTTGCGATTGCTTTTACGCCAAATGCTTTTCATATCTTACTACATGTTGTCCGGAAGGTGCTAAAAAATGATTCAAAAGGGAAATATATATTATGGAGAAAAGGGTGAGGGATGTTCATATTCATGCAAGAGTAGTCCAATAACCTCTTTGTTCCTTGATTAAGAGATTATAAGATAGTAACAATTGCATCTGCAAGTTGTTGTCTTTGCCTTCCAGGTTGATGTGCAAGTTGTAGTTTTCAATGGTAATTACAGTAATAACAACCTTTGTGGAAGTGAGCAAATGTCAAAGTAGATGAACAAGGCAAACATATCAATACGATTAAAACAAAGCATGACATTAGAAGACTTAAACTACATGACTTATGTGTTCTAAAGATACTAAACCACTACTATAGCCCGCATACAATACAATTCCATAACATCGAGTAATCGACTTTAAGGAGCTAGCAACTAATACATGACATCTTTTCTAATAGGAACATGATAATACTGAGAACATGACGTGAAACAAATTGAGTAAAATATGATGAGAGAGCAATTATAGCTAAGAAACTTATGAAAAAGGTGATCTACTACATCATTTCTCTTTCCTATCAAATAAAAAAAAATGCCTACGCAAACATTTGATATGCATTAGACTCATCTTTACCCAAAAAAGAATTGGGCAACATATATGTGTTCATGTATTGTAACTTATAGTATATTAACATAGTTGTAATAACCCGACCCTAATCCATATTTATTTATTTAAATCATATTTATTTATTTAATTAATCATGTTTATTCATTTAATTTGTCATGATTATAGATTTAATCACTCATGGTAGTTTGTTTAGCCAAATCAGGTTTATTAATTCAATTACACTCAATTTATATATTTACCGAATTACCTTATGTCATTTAAATTTTTCGCTTTCATTTATCATATTTAATCATCCTGGTTGGAGGATATTTTATTTGGGTCCCATTTTTCAATTCAGGTTTCATTGATTGTTAATTCAAGTTTTGTTGATTAATAAAATATTGGGTGAATCGATAGTAGGCCTCGATAATTATGGTTCAAGAAATTATTATTATTATCATTATTAGCATTATTATTTTTATTATTGTTATTATTATTTTTATAACATTACAAAAATTTAATTTTGAGTTACGCAAAAAAACATTATCGTTACGAAGCATTTTATTCCCGAAACCAACTTTTTTTAGCCCAATCTGAAACCCAACAAGTTTACTTATCAACCTAACCAATTACCATGGTTAAACTTAACCATGATTAGCTTAAAAAGGTGGCTTTACTAGATAAAATTTCAGCCAAGTGTGTTGATTAGTCAAAACACACACAACTCAATCCAAAGCTCACTTTCTTTCTCCTCTCTCACCTCCCTCACAGCAGCAGTTGGGTAGCACTTCTTGGGTGTTTTCCGACCATTTTTTCGGCCAGCCCTGGTGGTTTCTGACCCCCCAACATCCTAGTACCTCAAGCTACCATCCACCATCATCAAAACCACTAAACCTCATCTCAATCTCAACTTATTTGCAATCAAAGTGAGGAATCTTGAAATTTGATCTTGTTGGTTTTGATATTTATTTTAGTTTTGATTCTTGTTTTGATGTTTGCGATCATTGATGATGATGTTTTGATAAGAAATAAGATTTATTTTGGTGTTGATCATGGTGAAGTTGCGCTTGAATCATGCTAGGGTTTAGGGATGATCATGTTCATGCAGGCTTAAGTTAAAATCATATTTATGGATTGATTGTAATGATTATGATTATTATTTTGTATTTCATTTTATAATATTTAGTTTTATTGATGATTATGATGATGTTGTGATTTTGAATGATTTCAGGTCAGGATTTATGTGAAAAGGAAAGAGAAAACTAAACCAGTGAAGGTTGGAAATTTCAAGAAAACAGAGCCGACTTCAGAATTAAACTAGGAATGATCCAGACATGGGAAAATTATAATTTTTGGTGGGTATGTAGTTTAGCATGTAATGTTTCAAATGGATTTTGAATCGCCTTAATTCGAGGTCTGTAAAAAAATTTATGGTCGTTTTACCAAAACTGTGCAGATTGGACCAAAAAACTGACACACTTGTGTTTTAGCCCCATTTTGGGAACCCTATTCTAGGAGTCGTGTTTTATGTTGTACATGAAAGTTTTTCAGGAATTCTTATTCTTTTCATATTGGGGTTTTAGGTCTCTATTTGAGGTCTAGGGTGAAAGTTATGAATTTTTGAAGTGAACTGACCTGCTTTGGTGCAACTTGGATTGTTATTATGATTTTTGTGCAGCATATACTGGGAGGAAAGTTTAGAAAATTTTGTTGTAGATTTTCTATATTATTTTCAAATTTTCTATAAGATTTCATGAATTGTGCTAGAGTATTATGAGTTTGGTGATTTTTGGAAGCATTTTGAATAATTGTGTAAAGAGCAATAATAAAGATTAAGTGAGATTGATAATGCATTCATTTTGTGTATTTGGGCCAAATAAGATCATTTAAGGAAGAAATGAATATTCATGGACTTTTATGGAGCTTTTAGCTTGATCAATGAGAAAGCAGAAGACAAGTATACAATTTGGAAGCTAGTTTATGAGCTTTGAATTATTTATTGATTTCACAAAGAAATACCAAGCTCAGTGAGCTTAATAGCTTCTTTTGAGTTCAATGATTCATTTGAGGTGGAATTCTATATCTAATGGATTTATGAATGAAATATGAGAAGTGGGGAGAGTTCTGACTCAGAAACCATATTTATAAGACCAAGTTATTACAATTTGTGCTATTTTGAACCAAGATATATCCCTCTCGGCCTCAAACCTTTATTACTTACTCAATTCAAAATGCATCAAATGTATTTATCAAGCCAATCTAGTGTACTCGTTGTTATCTTGAGCCAAGTTATACATCAGCAAGCCTTAAACCCGTATCAGCAATCTATTTCAGAAAAGGCCACAACTACTCTCTCAATGGTCACCATTAAGACCTTTTCCTTTGTAATCTCATTTATCGCATTCTGGACTATTTTACTTTTATTTACTTTATGTCGGATTTAATTACTTTTATTAATTTAGTTTTGAAGTTATATTGAAATACCCAAGTTATGTATACAATTTAATTACTCAATATCTATTATGCATACTTTTACTTGCTCAATTATGTGAGTAAGGATCATTTACTGACTACACATACCTACAATGACATTTATGGAACAGAGTCGAGGCCTAGTTGTCGTTCCCTATTATGCATAAGTGTTATCAAGTCAGAACATATTTATCAAGTCAGATGACATCTTTAAAGACTCAAGGTACGTCCATTGCCTGTATTTTCAGAAAGCATAACATATTTATCAATTTACAACTCCTAATGAGTTTATCAATGAATCAATTTATACAGTGATTTGCCATTTAACTTGTGACCCTGTTAGTTATCATCTATAGGTCGTCAGCCCATCATTTACTCGCGCGGCTTCAGGCCAACTCTTGATCAGATTGGCAGGTGTACACCTATGTGTAGATCATATCATTACAAGTGGTTCACATTCAGATAATAATAAGCAATTCAGTTTCATATTACTTTCATTTTCATTGTTATTGCCAACTAAATGAATTGCAAAGATGGGTACCCATCAACAGTGTTTCTATACTCATTTTACAATACAGGAATGCATGTACTGAGTTTTTGCTCACATTTCGAGTTGTTTTCATGTTTCCCATTTTAAGTGATGAAGTGTCACATGTTTCTCCTTTTAGCAAGCTCTTTTGGAAGCCATCAGATGCTCACAGTGGATTTAGCATAGCAAGAATATTGGAATCAACCTCAGGGTCAAGTTGGGTCTATATTCAATATACTTGTGTAGTATGGAGTGCGAGTTAGCACATGATATGATTAAGTCGATGGTATTGAAGTTGAATGATTATGGACTTTGGTCTTGAAGTGTTTCAGTTTAATAAATTTTATGATTGTGAACAAGAGTGGCAAGATTAAATGGTTTCAGTGAGTCTTGTCCTTATCAGGACGGCAGTAGGACCTTCTATCACTAAGTCTTCTGCTGGAGTTTTTCATAAATTATGTCATTAGCATTTTGGGGGCGTTACAAATTTGGTATCAGAGCCAGGTTTTAAGGGCCATTGTGAGCTATCAAGTGTTTATGAGTTAGTTATCAAGGTGTGTATGAGTTATGTTAGACCAGTTGAATGAGCTATTGACTATAAGTTCATATGTATGGGCATATATGGAGGAACCATTTCCATTTGGGTGACTCAATCATTTGGTAATATCCTGAGATTCAAGCATTAGCAAAGTGGAGTGTGGAACCATTTGGGTTACCTGTTAGGGAGGCATCCTCTCATTTATCTGGGAGTTGTGTTGTATGTTTCATTCCTCTCATTTGTTTAAATTTTTGCAATCGTGCACTTCGGGTGTGTGACCCGTTGAGTTATGAACTTCGGCGTGTAGCCGTTGAGCTATTGAAGTGCTTATCTCCATTTTAGGTATCTATTGTAAGGCTTTAAGCCTGAATTTTAGTAAGTTTTTAGGCGACACTCTGTCCATTTTGCCCCAAGATTTGAGAGTTTTATTGAGGTGTGTTAATATATGGTTGAAACCTGATGTCGGGATGCCATTTCCAACTTCTTAAGGGATTAATATAGGGATTAATATAGTGTCAAGTTAGATGTAAACCTCTAGATGAGGAAATATCTTATGTGACAATATCTTTGAGGTGAACCAGTATGAGATGAAAACTGCAATCAGTGCTTATGTGTGGTGATAACAATTAGTATCTTAAGGTCTGCTACTTGGCATTATATGTGTGGTACAAGTAACATTAAGTTGCCATGTATAGGAATTATCTGGTCTTGACACTAATACCTTACCTCATCAATGCTCCCAATACTTCCTTTCATTGACTTATTTCTGCCCTAGTTACCTTGAATTATTCAGAGGTATCAGTTCTTTGCCACTAATACTCTCTTGATTTGTAATGGAGTGTTTATAAAAATTCTCATATGTGGTATGCGGGGAGTTCTTCAAACACATCAGAGCAACCTTTCTTATAAGCAATTCAAACCTTGACAATCATAACCATTTAATTCTCTATTTTCATAATGGAGCCTATAATGACCACTGGTATGCGTTAATGTGTGATTTGTAGTTCTTCCTAAGCATATTTGGTCCATTCTACTTACAGTTCAGTCACCACTATATTCATATTTTTACTGACACGTACTTTAACTCCTTGCTTCTATTTGGGCACTATTCATTTATTGCTTGCAAAGCCTTTGATTGCTTCAGAGCCAGTCATTGAGCGTCCTTGCAGCAATTAAATGGATCCATATTGTTCATGCTTCTATAGTACCGTAACATTGTGTTGGCATACTACTCTGTGGTCATGACTGCATGTCATTACTCAAGTTATTTTGACAATCATTTCTTTACTAGTACAACCTATCTTATGAATGATAAACAATGAATTGTATTATTTCCATATGCCAGCAGTTTTGAAGTTTATATGCCTACCTAAGACTTCATTTACTGCAAAATGTGTTATTGATGGATGTCATCATGTTCAGCCATAAGACTGACTTCTTTATCTTGACGTATTGTCCTTTCAAACACCAGATGAATCCCTTATGGTAGTGTTGACCCTTATCTTCGTCATTTTGCTCACATACGGATACCGTATGACTTTTCAAAAGCCGCTTTGGGAATCCGTCACTTTTCTTCACCTTCATTACTTAGTACTCTCTCTCAACTTCATAACATCGTTCATTTACTTTACTATCATGACCATCATGAATATACTGCATGTCTTGTATATGCAGGACATTTATATGCCTTACTTCTTTCATTACGAATCTTCGTCCTTTCATTCATCAGCTTACATGCCTGCCTTTTTATCCAATAAAAAAATATCTTTGCAAGAGTTTATGGTGTGGTTGTAGCTCTTTACACTTTATGTCGTCCCCCTATCTTTTAAATTTACTGAGACCAGTAGGTGGTTGAATGTGTTATCTTGTATAAATATGCCTCTATTAGTATTGCTGGAATCGTATTTATTGGGCATCCAATCTAGTTGGATTGACATACCTTGTTATCATTATGGGGATGAACTAATTGTGTACTTATAGAAGATGACTTGTAAAGATCTTAAGGCTAGCTTGAGAAATGTGGAAAGAGTAGACGTGTGTTTCTATGGACTGAGAGAAGAAAAACCCGATTTCTACCCTAATTTCACTGTGCAAGCAAGTGAGTTATCATGTCAGCAATGCATTGAAGATTTGCCAATCCACACTCGGTATGTACATATGCATAATTACAGTTTGTGGATTTAGAGATATTTCATCTGAGGACTTTCGGGGACTGTTTTCCCCTGAGAAACATTGATTTTCAAATCAACCTAGTTCTAGGTGCTCAATCCATTTTTAGAGCCCTATCACATGACCCCCAGTAGAGTTCAAGGAACAAAAGATTTAGTTAGATGAGCTGTTACAGAAGGGGGTTATTTGACCAAGTGTCCCACCATGGGAAACCCTAGTTTTATATGTGTGAAGAAGGAATGCAGAATCGTATGTTTGTGTATTGCATACAGAGAGTTGAATAAGATCATTATCAAAAAACAAGCGCCCTATACCTTGACCAAATGATTTATGGGATTAACTGCCAACAACAAAAGTCTTTTTCAGGAATGATTTGAGGTCCGGATATCTCACCTAAATCATGCAACCACAATTTATCTTTTGCCAGAATGCCCTTTTATAGTAATTCTTGAAATTGTTTGCTTGTGTCATCTTCAAAACTTGATACTATCCAATGTTGTATAATCTCCCTTGTTTTTCAACCTGATATTTCCTATTAGCGTGATCTTCCATGTCATTGCAAACCCACTGTTCAATGTGCAGTACATTTTTTTTGTTCAACTTTATATGGTTGTCAACATTCCAGTGCTCTCAACCTTCACCATCTTTATTTCATGATCATGAGTTGTAGTTCATTGTACTGAGAGCCGATTCACACATCTACCTTACATCTCATTTATTCATAATGATAAGCTCGTATAACTTGTTTTGAATTCATAATGTAATTCAACTCTCATTGCTGTGGGTGATTGCGATTGTCATAATCCCCTTACTCTCTTTATTTTGAACTTCAACTCCAACACATATATCTTACATTCTGATAAATAAACTTTTGCATTCTCTATTTAATTTTATTGTTGTACTCGAATTGATTTCATATGAGTAAAGGCATGTTCCTATTGTAGCTTGCTCAATCTATTTATCTATCCATTGGTACTTTGCTTGTCCAATCCATTTATCTATCCATTACACTTTGCTTGTCCAATCTATTTGTCTATCTTTTGCACTTTGCTTATCCAATCTATCTATCTATTTATTGCACATTACTTGTCCATCTATTTATTGCACTTATCTTGCTACTTGTGGCTATAAGGTCACCTAATTAAAGCTCAGTTGCTTGTCATCTTGTTTCCAATTCATCAGTTAAACCTGAGTATAACCATGCCATCTTTCTCCTTGGTTGATTATTTATTGGACCCTTTATAGTCCATATTTATAAACCACAATTCTTGTGTCATTATATTTTAGAATTCATGATACACTTATGGTTATCTTTATTTTAACCACCCGATGATAATCTCTCCTTTATTATCCTTTCTAGTGTCATTGTTCATTTCTTTTGTATGCAATGATTCACTTGGCTAAGAATTTCATCACTCTCATCCCTAACCATGGTCATTTTATTACCCATTATCAACCGGGAGCAGATCCTTGAGTAGTCTGATGAGGGGAGGTCATGGGATGCATAGGAATATCAGATGAGGACATTTTGATAAGGGCATAATCTCAAGCGCTGTCTAATTATATTGGAGTGAGCCAGAAGAAACATTGAGTATAAGGTCAGAGCTAACCCAATCAAGCATTAAGAGGGAAAATTCAAGTACATGTTGAGGTGATACAAGGTCGACAAAAGAGTTGTGCTGGCAAAACAAAGAAATAACCAAAGTCTCACATGGGTTATGAAGTATTTCAAAAGGCTTTTCTAATCAAAGTAGTAAGAGACCGACAATCCAAGGACAAGTAGGGACTAGTTACATGGGGCCTTATGATTCATTGAAAGGTTAAATCCTGTAAGTTGTTGGCTGCACCTACTTGTTGAACCCGAACACGTATATGACGTGTTTATAGCTCATAATAGTATCAGAGTACCTACCAGGGTATACATTAGTTTTCATTAGTGGACAAGGTGATGAACCAGTAGTGAACACCTCCTCAATAGTAACAAGGTTCTTTCTTTCGAAGATAATATCAATTTTGAATCATAGTAATTGAGTTCATTGAGGCTATTGTGTGAGAAGTATCCGAATCTACTATTGAAACATGGGATTAAGCAGTTATGCAATATGTAGACGCCTTTAGTCAGAGTACATTGGGCAAATTATACCTCTTTAGAGGGAAGCAATGAGAACCAATGGCCTATGTGTTTTTAAAGCAGCATTGCATACATTTGGCAAGCATCATAAGTTTCGAGGACGAAACTCTTTAAGAGGGGAAAGATGTAATAACCCGACCCTAACCCATATTTATTTATTTAAACCATATTTATTTATTTAATTAATCATGTTTATTCATTTAATTTGTCATGATAATAGATTTAATCACTCATGGTTATTTGTTTAACCAAATCATGTTTATTAATTCAATTACACTCAATTTATATATTTACCGAATTACCTTATGTCATTTAAATTTTTCGCTTTCATTTATCATATTTAATCATCCCGGTTGGAGGATATTTCATTTGGATCCCATTTTGCAATTCAAGTTTCATTGATTGTTAATTCAAGTATTGCTGATTAATAAAATATCGAGTGAATTGATAGTAGGTCTCGATAATTATGGCTTAAGAAATTATTATTAATATCATTATTAACATTATTATTGTTTTTATTGTTATTATTATTATTATTGTTATTATTGTTTTTATAACATTACAAAAATTTAATTTTGAGTTACGCAAAAAAACATTATCGTTACGAAGCATTTTATTCCCGAATCCAACTTTGTTTGGCCCAATCTGAAACCCAACAAGTTTGCTTATTAACCTAACTAATTACCATGGTTAAACTCAACTATGATTAGCTTAAAAAGGTGGCTTTACTAGATAAAATTTCAGCCAAGTGTGCTGATTAGTCAAAACACGCACAACTCAATCCAAAGCTCACTTTCTCTCTCCTCTCTCACCTCCCTCACAGCAGCTGCTGGGCAGTACTTCTTGGGTGTTTTCCGACCAGCCCTGGTGGTTTCTAACCCCCCAATATCTTAGTACCTCAAGCTACCATCGTCCATTATCAAAACCACTAAACCTCTTCTCCATCTCAACTTATTTGCAATCAAAGTGAGTAATCCTGAAATTTGATCTTGTTTGTTTTGATTTTTATTTTAGTTTTGATTCTTGTTTTAATGTTTGTGATCATGGATCATGATGTTTTGTTAAGAAATAAGAGTTATTTTGGTGTTGATCATAGTGAAGTTGAGCTTGAATCGTGCTAGGGTTTAGGGATGATCGCGTTCATGCAAACTTAAGTTAAAATCATGTTTATGGATTAATTATAATGATTGTGATGATTATTTTGTATTTGGATTTATAATTTTTAGTTTTATTGATGATTATGATGATGTTTTTGGTGATTTGGAATGATTTCCAGTGAGGATTAATGTGAAAAAGGAAGAGAAAACTAAACCAGTGAAGGCTGGAAATTTCAGAAAAACAGAGCTGAATTCGGGATTAAACTAGTAATGATCGAGACATGGAAAAATTATGATTTTTGGTGGGTATATATTTCAACATGTCATGTTTCAAATGGATTTTGAATCACCTTAATCCAAGGTCTGTGGAAAAATATATGGTCATTTTACCAAAACTGCACAGATTGGACCAAAAAACTAACACACTTGTGTTTTAGCCGCATTATGGGAACCCAATTGCGGGAGGCGTACTTTGTGTTGTACATGAACATTTTTTGGGACTTCTTATTATTTTCATATTGGGGTTTTAGGTCTCCATTTGAGGTCTAGGGTGAAAGTTATGAATTTTGAAGTGAACTGACCTGCTTTGGTGCAAATTGAGGTATTATTACAATTTTTGTGCAGCATATATTTGGAGGAAACTTTAGAAAATTTTATTGTAGATTGTCTATATCATTTTCAAATTTCCTATAAGATTTCATGAATTTTGGTTGAGTATTTTGAGTTTGGTGATTTTTGGAAGCATTTCGAGTAATTATGTAAAGAGCGATAATAAAGATTGAGTGAGATTGATAATGCATTCATTTTGTGTATTTGGGCCAAATAAGGTCATTTAAGGGGGAAATGAATATTCATGGACTTTCATGGAACTTTTAGCTTGATCAATGAGAAAGCAAAAGACAAGTATATAATTTGGGAACTTGTTTATGAACTTTGAATTATTTATGAATTTTACAAAGAAAATACCCAGCTCAGTGAGTTTAATAGCTTCTTTTGAGTTCAATGATTCATTTGGGGTGGAATTCTATATCTAATGGATTTATGAATGAAATATGAGAAGTGGGGAGAGTTGTGACTCAGAAATCATATTTATCAGACCAAGTTATTACAGTTTGTGCTATTTTGAACCAAGATATATCCTTCTTGGCCTCAAACCTTTATTACTTACTCAATTCAGAATGCATCAAAAGTATTTATCAAGCCAATCAAGTGTACTCGTTGTTATCTTGAACCAAGTTATACATCAGCAAACCTTAAACCCGTATCAGCAACCTATTTGAGAAAAGGCCACAACTACTCTCTCAATTGTCACCATTAAGACCTTTTCCTTTGTAATCTCATTTATCTCATTGTGGACTGGTTTACTTTCATTTACTTTATATCGGATTTAATTACTGTTATTAATTCAGTTTTGAAGCTATATTGGAATACCCAAGTTATGTATACCATTTAATTACTCAATATCAATTATGCATACTTTTTCTTATGCAATTATGCGAGTAAGGATCATTTACTGACTACACATACCTACAATGACATTTATGAAACAGAATCGAGACCTAGTTATTGTTCCCTATTATGCATAAGTGTTATCAAGTCAGAACATATTTATCAAGTTAGATGATATTTTTAAAGACTCAAGGTACGTCTATTGCCTATATTTTCAGAAAGTAGAACATATTTATCAACTTACAACTCCTAATAAGTTTATCAATGAATCAGTTTATACAGTGATTTGCCATTTAACTTGTGACCCTGTCAGTTATCATCTATAGGGCGTCAGACCATCATTTACTTGCGCGACTTCAGGCCAACTCTTGATCGGATTGGCAGGTGTACACCTATGTATAGATCATATCATTACAAGGGGTTCACATCCAGATAATAATGAGCAATTCAGTTTCATATTACTTTCATTTTCATTGTTATTGCCAACTAAATGAATTGCAAAGACGGGTGCCCATCAACAGTGTTTCTATGCTCATTTTACAATACAAGAATGCATGTACTAAGTTTTTGCTCACATTTCGAATTGTTTAATTTTTTTTCATTTTAGGTGATGAAGTAACACATGTTTCTCCTTTTAGCAAGCTCTTTTGGAAGTCATTAGATGCTCACAGTGGATTCAGCATAGTAAGAATGTTGGAATCGACCTTAGGGTCAAGTTGGGTCCATATTCAATATACTCTTGTAGTATGGAGTGCGAGTTAGCACATGATATGATTAAGTTGATGGTATTGAAGTTGAATTATTATGGACTTTGGTCTTGAAGTGTTTCAGTTTAATAGATTTTATGATTGTGAACATGAGTTGCAAGATTAAATGGTTTCGGTGAGCTTTGTCCTTATCAGGACGGCGGTAGCACCTTCTATTATTAAGTCTTCCACTGCAGTTTTTCGTAAATTATGTCATTAGAATTTTGGGGGCATTACAATAGTCATAGGGGAGCGCATGTGGATATGGTGCTCAGGTTAATAGCTAAAAGATCAGTAATATACATTTGTGTCTTGTCTCTCCTTTAGAACATTTGGCTCCTAGCTGTAGTGGTCCCTCTATTCCAACTACCTACCAAGCACGTGCAAAATTAAGGCACAAATAAATTGTAATAATCGAAGATGTGATAACAAAATAAATGGTCAAGGTTTAAGTGCAATGCTTACACTCGTTCACTAATATGTCTAAAAAAATCACACGAAGTTATACCATTTCATATGACAACTTATCCCAAAATATCAATACAATGTCCATTATTTTCCAAAAAAATTGAAAATGATGGTTAATGCAAACACTCATATCACATTAAAGCTTCAAGTTCTCCATTTTCAGCTTTGTCCTTATAACGCCCTCATAGCTCAGCAGAAGGACTAGCGACAATAAAAGCCAAACTAGCAAATCCTACTATGCCCCTTCATTTTTCATTCATGTCCTCTCAAATCAAAACCACCATATGAACTATCGTTATTTGACAAAGAAAGTGGCCAAGTATAGAACATTTGAATTCTATATCAAGAAAACGAACCTTGACCCTAACGGATAAGAATGACTCATAAGCTTTGCGGGCCATAACTGTCACGATCAATATATGGATCATAAACAATTTTAAAAATTAAATTATATATAGAATGAAATAATTTTGAAATTATTCACATATCAATAAACATATGTAAATTAAGTTTTGTAATGTTGGTATTGAAACATGCAGTGCATCTGTGCAGGTGAACTTATATGCAAAGGGCGTGGTTTTAAAGGAGGCAGTAATCGAAATATGAGGTTAATGAGGCAATAACAACAAAAGAGAATGAGGAGATGAATGAGAATGAAATGAGTAAGTGATTTATCAAGTTTTTGTATTATCGTTGTATATCATCTGATGTTGCACAACATTTGGTATTATAATTTATATGAGAGAAAGGTGAAAGTCATGCACATATTAATGTGCAAATAACAGCTATAAGACAATGATTTCAAATGGATTTGTTCATACGCTAAGCACTAAAGAGAACTGTTGATATTTAGGTACCCTGAGATTAGTGGCACTAATTTTTTGGACCTGAAGTTTTTTGAATTAATTTTTAAGTACCCCCACTTATGAGTTCCTTATAATTCAGTGCTAAAATTACTAAAATACACTTACTATTGTCCTTTCGTTTTTTTTTTCTTTTAAAAACCCCCAACCCTCTCTTTTAAGTACCCACAACACCACCGATAGACTATTTAATGGCGGAAAGAGAGTTTTTGGGATTTTCCCTTTATAGTAAAAAACCGAAAATGGGAATAGTAAGGGTATTATAGTAAATTTAGAATTAAATTGTACGGGATTCATAAGTGAGGGTAATCAAACATTAATTCAAATAACTCGAGGTCTAAAAAATTAATGCCACTAATCTTGGAGTACCTAAATGTTAACAGTTTGCATTAAACGATACAGATTAAATAGCCTTGCAGAGATTGGTAGTAAGAAATAGAGATCCAAAATCATTACACCGATATGCAAGCACCTCTTAAAAAATAAATAAACAAAGTAAAAAGGATAGAAGACTGACATATTTTCCCCTCAAAAAATTGAAAACCTGTTTCCCTTTGCCCCCACCTGGCTCTCACTTCGGGCCGATGCTTCTTATTTCAACCGTGGCCCAATCCTCAGCTCCTTCCCATTTCGCACGGGTTGTTTTCTGGAAGGCCCACCTTCTCCTATACACCATCCGTGCAGCCCAGTTAGCTCCACTCCTCCGTGGGCCTGTTATCTCATTTTGCCAACCCGATTTCCCCTTTCTTCTTTATTTCTCTCTCTATCTCTGTCCAGGCCAGGCCCGCCGAGACTTGACCAGCATTTTCCTTTTCTCATTCTTCTTTGAACCACCATCCGCCCTTACTACTACTTCATTATCTTTAGCTCTCCTCTACTATAACCGCCCCATTTGATCTTTCTTTTCTCTTTCTCCATCAAATCGGCATTGAAGATATGCTATCAAGCATTTCAACAGTTACAAGAGTGAGGACAAGATATTTAATTCGTGATTAATGGCAAGTTTAAGCTATGTTTTTTGGGCCTAAAAGGAGGCATCAAGTTCGAATGAAGGGGGTAGACTAGAGTAGAATTTTTATTTCCAATTTCAATTTTCGTTTTCATCTTGGGTTGTTTTTTTCTCTCAGTTTCAGATTCAGGTTTTGTTCTCAAATTCAATGTAATTTGAATTATGGGTTGATGGTGAATTTGCCGATGGTGCTCTTGGTCTTTTGCTACCACCTTAATTCCTCCACTGTTCATAGCATGATGGTGTGATTTTTGTGATATGGGTTTTCAGTTTATCTTCTTTAATTATCATTTTCATGTTTGGATATGTTGAATTTTAGTTATTGATTTTGTTAGATTTTTAGTGACCAAAGTTCAAATCTAAATGTGTAGTCCTTAATTTATAGAGGGAACACTTTAGTTTCATTTTCTGAAGCTTGCTATTTTCGCTTGATGGTTTTCATTTGTAAAATGTTAGTCACATTAACTTTGATCTTTAGCGACTTAATTTCGAAACCCATCCCTGAGGAGCAACACCCATAGGTCCCACAACAATAAAACTGTACGTTTGCGGATTTCATAACAAGTTTTTGGCCAGAGAATGACGTTCGTGAAATTAGGTTGTGAGTCATAGTTTTGGTTGCTTGAGCCCCTTTGTGAGTTTTGATGCCCATGTTAGTAACTTGGTTTTTATTGTTCTTAACTACTTTCGAGTATTTGTGTTTTTCGCTTTGTGTTTAGAGTTTATGTTCTGATTTCATTTGTGTTTAGTTTTAGCTTTTTGATAGTTTAGAGTTAATTTATTTCTCAATAAAAAATTAAAAATCATAGCTAATTGAATATAACAGGCATAGGATTTAGAGCAGGTTTAGACCAAAACTGGAATTATTCATCAGTGTAGGTTTTCCTATTTTTTCAGTTCTTGTTTGAATTGTTTGGTGCTATTATGGTAATTGTTTTTCTGTTTTGATACTTTTACTAGATTTTCCATGATGTTTAAAGTCTAGATGAATTTTTATGGAGTTTTTAGCATTTCTAAAATTTTTAGCAATTTCTAGAAATAATTTTCTTGTTTGATTTTTCTGCATTGTTCTGGGTAAGAACAAAAATTGGAAAAATATATTCATGTTTCTTGTGATTGTTCTGAATTTTCTGTCTATAGCATTCTGATTTTGGAGTTTGATTTTCTATTTTCTCTTATTTTTTTCATTGTTGGTTTGTTTTAGGTTTTGATATTTTCTATTTTTGTTTGTTTAAAATCTGATGAAGCTCGTGCTTGGTGTTTGTGCTTCTTTGTCGTTTTTTGTGTTAGGTCACTCTAGTTGTTTAAGTCTTTTTGGTGTTTCTTTTCTTTTGGTAGTATAGCTTTATTTTTGTTAGTTTATTTTGTTTTGTTAACTTAATTATTTAAGTATCTTGTTTTTTTAGTCACTATTTTGTAGTTACTATCTTAGAGTTTATTTTTTTGCTTTAAAAAAACCCAAAAAAATTGAATAAAAATTGAAAATCCTAAAAAAATCAAAAATTCTTAAAAAATTGAACAAAAAAAGTTTCAAAAATGCTAGTTTTTAATTTCCTATAATATGAGCATGAACCTTTTTGAAGTTATCTGCCGAGACCTAATAATTATCATGCTTAATTGAATTAATGTTTTGAATAATGAAAATTTGTGAGGTCCTTGAATGTTGAATTCCGATGTTATGTTGAGTCTATTTGTCCAGAAGTTGTAATAGAATTATTATCTAGAACTCAAGATGAGGTATGAGATTTCTTTGAAAAATTAGCTTGGGACATTAATAAGTTTGAACAAGTTAGAAAGAATTTCAGATACCCAACTCATGGTGAGTACGCTTTCCCTACTAATCCTTACCATTGGGCTCATTTTAGGAACTCATGTGATCCATCTTACACTTATGTGCCTCCTATTTTGTGCAATTACTATGAGTCTTCTGATTATGATGCTTGTAATTGTCCATATGGTGATTATGTGGATACTACATGTGCAAGTCTTGGAAAGACAATACATGAAATGACTAATAGAATGATCTAGACTGTGAAGGAGAGAATTACTGAATATTCTCACTGTTTTAATCATAGTAGAGAGAATTATAATGAGTTTGACTCTAGTTTAGGATCTCCTAAACCTAAAGTTAGTCTTTATGATGATTTCTATCCCTCTTGTCTTACTAGATCTAATTTGCATGTTGTTATGCCTTTATCTGACCTAGAGCAAGACTAAGTTTTGTCTCTATCCCCTGACGTTGCACATGAACCTAGCTCACAAAAGGATGTTACTGAGGATGCCCTAGTCTTTGCTAGCCCACCTATCCCTTTTAATCACTCTTCTGAGTTTGAGTTAGGTGAAGACCTTAAGAGTGCTAGTGAGTTAGACATGAGCATCACGTCTGAAGTTGAGTATCATAAGATAGATAAGTCAAAAGATATTTGTGTACAAGAGTCATGTGAGGAGGAAGATCAGACCACTACTTTAGAATATGATGCTGACATTTTCTCTATAGAATATGAATCTTTTTCATATAGGCTAGATGACGATGAAGGTCTAGATGTGGGTTTTTGTGTTCAATATGAATTCTTTTCTTTTGACCCCATCATTAGTGACCTTATCCTTAAGAAATCCAAGTATGAACTTTTACACTCTAAGACTTTTGTACCGATGATTGCTAATTTAGACTAGACTCATAAGCTTATTAAAATTAAGAGACTTGTGGATTTAGGACACACTAATCTGCCTACGCAGTTTATTCATAACGATAAAATTTCCAGGCTAATTACCCATCTGCTGAGTTATTATGAGTATGTCTGTCTGTTTGATGTTTGGGCCCAATAATTTGATAAGTTGACGCAGGTCCTTACCTGTGCTGCATTGATGCTATGGATATACTCTATTTGGCACCAACTCTTTAATTTTCATTGTCTTTATTTTATTGAGAGTTGTTCCTGCTAGTTTGATAAGCTGCTTTGTGTTTTAATGAGTTTTGATTTGAGTAGCAATGTTCAGCTTCATATGGAGTGGTTAATGCTCCGCCGACCTTTATCTAAGCAGATTTCAGGAGGCTATAACATCGGTGTAATTTAACACTTGACTTGGTATAATCGTTCCTATCTTTATTCTCTTTTTAATTTTGTTTTCTTTTATATGTATTTGTTGCTTTATTTTATTTTTATTTTCTTTTTGACTTTTAGAGTCTTGTCTTTTTTTTCTTTTTGAGTCTTCTTTTCTTTTTGTATAATTATTTTTCTTTGTTTTTGTGTTTGCTTCAACTCCCAATGAGGACATTGTGTGATTTAAGTGTGGGGGTGGGGAAACTACATTTTTGTAAAAAAAATTGAAAAAAATTGAGATTGA
Source organism: Selenicereus undatus (assembly GCA_017589665.1). Classification (NCBI taxonomy): domain Eukaryota; kingdom Viridiplantae; phylum Streptophyta; class Magnoliopsida; order Caryophyllales; family Cactaceae; genus Selenicereus; species Selenicereus undatus. The sequence continues at coordinate 85,620,524 of JACYFF010031952.1, read as the reverse complement.
AAAAAAGAGGAAAAAAATTGACAAATTGTAAAACATCTAAAAAGTTTTTTTTTTTTGTTTTTAGGGAATTTATGTGTCGTTCTAATTGATTATGTTCTCTTGTACCTCAGTATTAGGTTGTGTACACCTGATATTTGTCTAAAGCAAGCTTGACTTTGGTAGATGAACTTGTGAGAGTTTGAGCATTAAAGACTGATTTATCCTTTTTAGTCTCACATTTTTCTTTCATGTGTGTCTTTTCCATGGTTACATCTATAGAATTTGGTATGATTCTCTTTGAAATCACAGCATGTACATTATGGTAATATGATAGAGGCATTTGTTCATTTTGTGAGCCACAAAGCCAAATTGCCACCTTGATTTGAACATGTTTATCCTTTGCTAACCCTTTTTGGGCCTTGACCATTTTCATTTGATGTGAACCGTTCATTGTAGCCCTTGGCCTAAGTACTTTTCCTATACTTAAGCCAAGGCTGATGGGCAACACTTCAACATTTGGGGGGTAGTTTTTGGGTATTTTATGTATTTGGTAGTTGATTTTGGTTATATGGTGGAATGTATCATTGTGACCACTTGGAAGTTGAGTTGTGTTATTTTTGTATATGCCATTCATTTATTTTTCTTTCAAAGGAAAAAAATGTGCAAAAAGAAAAAAAAACAAGAAAAAAAGGAGAAAAAATTTGAAAAAAAAATCTAAAAATTTTTAGAAGAATGTTGTCAATAAGAGTGTTGTCAATAAGAGTGATTGGCATTGTATATACTTACTTTCAATAGTCTAATTTTGTGGGGTGTGTTCTTATTTTGTTTTGAGAGAGTGTGTGGTTATTATAATTGGTGTAAATATTGGTTGCTCTTAAGTCACTTGGCTTTTAGCTCCTTATTTTCCAAATCATTTGCCCTCTCTTGTCCCTTAACCTTAGCCCCATTACAACCCTTTTGCGTCCTTAAATTTAGGTGTGGGGGTATTTAAAATAAAACTAAAAATCCTAGAAAATAACATCCTAACTCACTTTCATATGAATCACGGCTGGACATAGCATGTGCAACAACCCTTTAAATCCCTAGGTTATTGCTAGTGGATGAGTAAGGTCTCGTGAGGGTTTATAGAAAATATACCCACAGAATCCATAGAAAGCAAACAAAAATCAAAAATCAAAAATCTTTTTGGGTTTTTCAAAAACTCCTATATATAAGACCGGAAAAACATATGCCATATTCCAATCAACCATATTACTTAAGTAACTTGAGTATTAGATCACATATAAATACAATGCACACATTAAGAAATTATTAATCCCCGTTGATGACATTTACACGCAATCTTTCACCCCACTTAAGAATTATGTACAAGCTTGTCAGGTAGAATCTCACTTTTGGGAAACGTAGGACATCCCCGCTCATATGTTTAAAATGATGCAAGGGTCACTCAATTCTCTTCCAATCATACAACCTGCCATAGCCTTGCTAAGAGTCTTAATTCTCCATCACTCAAATGCAATATGCAACACAATAATCAAGAGGACTTAAAAGGGTTGTAACGGGGCTAAGATTAAGGGACAAAAGAGGGGCAAATGATTTGGGACATGAGGAGCTAAAAACCAAGTGACTTAAGAGCAACTAATACTTACACCAATTATAATAACCACACACACTCTCAAAACAAAATAAGACCACAACCCACAAAATTGAACTATTGGAAATAAGTATATACAATGCCAATCACTCTTATTCACATCATTCTTTTGAAAATTTTGAGATTCGTTTCAACCTTTTGCTCCTTTATTCTCCTTTTTTTTGCTCTTTTTTCCTTTGAAATTAAAAAATAAATGAATGGCATTTACAAAAATAACACAACTCAATTTCAAAATAGTCACAATGATATATCCCATCATGTAACCAAAACCAATGACCAAATACATAAAATACCCAAAAGCTACCCACCAAATATTGAAGTGTCACTCCATTAGCCTTGGTTTAAGTATAGGAAATGTGTCTAGGCCAAGGGCTACAACAAAGGGTTCACATCAAATGAAAATGAGCAAGGCTAAAAAAGGGTTAGCAAAGGGTAAACATATTCAAATCAAGATCGCAATTTGGCTATGTAGCTTGCAAAATGAACAAATTCCTCCATCATATTACCATAATGCACATGGTTAATGTGATTTCAAAGAGAATCATAGCAAGTTCTACAGACATAATCATGGAAGAGATACACATGAAAGAAAAATGTGAGACTAAAAAGGATGAATAAGTCATTAAATCTTAAAATCTCACTAGTTCATCTACCAAAATCAAGCTTGCTTTAGAAAAATATCAAGGGTTAGGACTGAGCATAAATCAATGCACACCATATCTATACACAACCTAATACAAAGGTACAAGTGAACATAATCAATTAGAACGACACATAAATTCCCCCAAAACAAAACAAAAATCTTTTCGGTTTTTGTTTTCAATTTTTTCTCTTTTTTTTAATCTCAATTTTTTTCACCTGCCTAGCAAACTTATAGGTGGACCTATGTTGAGGATTAGGTGTCTACGGACACACCTAGCCTAAAAAATAATTTAATGGGCTATATTTTGAAGGGGATTAGATTGGTATATATGGATACTTCTGAAATGGGTAGTTTAAATGGATACCCTTGTTGTATATATCGCCACTAAGAAAAGTCCTAATGAATACCAAAAATAAAGAAAGGGGAAGGAGAAATCCCTAACTAAGAAACTAATTTTGACTTCAATAGATCCCCCCAAAAGCTCAAGTCAGTGCACTTATTCCTTCTGACTACACCTGGTTGCTAACGTAAAGAGTCTAACACTTGCAAGGGCCTATACTTATAGCCATATTTGAATAAATAGACCTTTTAAAATCCTTATGGCTCATAAACCTCCAACTCTAACATCATGTCGAGATCACAATCCTTATAGAGTTTTTTCTTAAGTTAAATACAAATCAACTTAGCATTTATAAATAAACCGACAAAAAGTAGGCCTATGTATTCTTACTAATATAAACTACATCAAAGAAAATTAGACATATATTGTAACTAATAAAAGTTGTATTAAAGTTTTGAACAAAAATTATATACATATCATCAAAAACTCTGTGATGCCAGCAAATAAGGTATGAAATCCAACAAGGTAGGAGGACAAGCAAAATCCATACTTATATAAGACCTATGTAGACAAGGTCATTCACAAAGTTGCACCAAATCATTCAAGCCACTTTTATAAGTATAATAAACCCAAAAGAAGGGCAAAAGGAGCCTATATACTGCATTCTAAGTCTCAAGTTTCAGGAATGTAGAGAGCTAAAAAAAGAGAAGCATTTTGACAAGCAATAAATGATTAAATTGACATGGAACCAACAGAGCAAGGAGAAAAATAGAGAATGAAAGAAACTAGAGAGACAACACAGACTAAATGCCAAGCATGCAATACGCAATTAAATTGGACAAGACAAAATCAAGAAGAAAATGAAGAAGGAGAATCAATCAAGCGGGGGAGCAACGCAAAGAAACTCAAAAAAGAAAATAACTAAAAAAATTACTCATCAATTTTAGTATAATCCTATTTCTAACTGTCGTGACATAACCTTGGGCAGGCCTGGTTTTCTATGTGGGTAAATTTAGATTCTTATTTATGTGCACTCTCCCAAATTCTAATACTGTGCAATGAAAAAAAAAGAATGATAATGGATTGATATAAATATGAACCAGAGAGCAGGGAGTCACACACACACATCTCCAACTCTGTTGTACTTACTGCAATCTCTGTTATGCCCCTGCTCTTTTTTACTTATGCCACTCCATGGAAATATCTTGTATATTTCTTTATAACATGAAATTATCAGCAAACTAAGTAAACATAATAAGAACATATAATCAAATCTGCCCTGTTCAATGAAGAAATCAAATTGTGCTAGGTATTATACTTGCTTGCCGCAAGACTTCAAAAGCTATGATATTTTGAATCGAAGTACTAGTTTAGGTAGTAAAGAGTCCGCATCGTAAAAAATCTTTAGCTTGTATGCCCTGCGCACCCTTGACAATGTGACATGTAGTTGTCCATCTAAAAAGCATGGTTGCTTCAAATAAACAGGACTTGATTGAGTGTTTAACCTTTTGCTTTGTTAATTGTCATTCCAAACCTCAGCTTGATTGGACATTGTTTCCTAAGAAATTGAATAGGAAATTCTAATGATGTTAAGGGCTTTATTGATATCCTTGGTAAGATAACGACAATGCTTTTGTAATATCCTATTGCAATTTCACACTATGTTGTGTTTTTAATGAAGCTTTTGCATGTCAATCTTATCTCATTGCACAGCCAACTTGATGGGTCTAAGTTATGCAAAAGTATGACATGATAACTTTTCTTGAGCACAAGTTCATGCAGAATCATTCTTGGTGGTGACAATGTGTGCAAAAATTCCAAAGGGTAGATAGCAGATTTGATGTCAAAGACGTCTTAGTTAACTCTTGTAAATCATAGGCTCACCTAGAAAATGATTTCTTTATTGACGGCATCGACGTCTCAGTTAACTGGAGTAAGTAGAGCTTGTTGAGAGAAAGTATCCATATCAATTACACTATCTTTGAGGTCAAGGAGGATTCCTCAATAAGGCTTATGAGCGATAGGTTTGTTGTTTGAATAGAAAAGGTAAGGTTTTTTCGAAATTTGATGAAGCAATTAGACTCTTGTAGGAGATGCCTATTGCCAAGCTGAAGCCGAAAATTCGCAAATGTAGGGTCCTCTCTTGCACGTATGTTTTTAGTAAGTCAAGTTTCTTTAGCTGAGACCATATCAGTGAGCCAACCAAGCTTGCTTCAACAGCTTTGAATTGCATTTTCACGGGTAAAGTGGGAGCACTTGTCTGAAATCACCTATAAAAACTATAACCTACCCCCTCAAAGAGTTCTTCTATTTTACAAACATCACTCAACATGGCATCTAAGGATTCAATATTATGTTTGTGAGCCATTGACACTTCATCCCATCTGATCAAAGACTCTTCCTTGAGTAACTATGCAAGGCTTGTTTTCCTGCCAACAAAACACGTGCTGGACAGATCATCGTCGATGGGCAACTTGAATCTAGAATGGTAAATCCTTCTTGTAGGTATATTTGATGCCGCAATGCCCGAGCTTGCTATTGGCAACACAATTTCACCTAGTTGACGAAGCCTTGTATGTAAAGCACAATACAAAAATGTCTTGCAACTGCCCTAGGGCCATCAACAAAAAAATCACTTGCCTTCTTGTTTTTTACATGAAATGTAATTTGTTATAAGCATATCTTTGCCCTTCATCAAGCTTTTTCGAGCATTAATGTATTAAATGGGCATCACAACATTAAGTTAATGTATTAAATGGGCATCACAACATTAAGTGCATCTATACATCCTGTGTGCACTGATTGTCATATTCTTGAGAAGCGAGCAAATCAGCTGGCCTAAAACCTGAAAAATTTATCAATACTGGCAAGCAATTATTGAACATTTCCTCCTATGAGTTTCATGACCAATTGAAGATTATTGGGATCCGTATAGCGAAAATATTTCGATAGACGAGGATAATATGTACTCCAGAATTCCCTGGGAGTTGGAGGTTCATAAAACACCAATAAAGATGTAAATAATTTTTAGAGGGTACATGACATCTCAGTATCGACATTTTCTAAGAAGCACACAATAATCTCATGTTTCAGAGTTGCCTCTTGGAATGAAGAATAGGTGTAGCCATTAACAGTAAGGCAGTCAATGAAAAGTTTAGGGCCTTTGACTTGTGTTAGCAAGACTCGTACATAGTACCGTTCAACTTCTGGTGGGGCAGCATGGACAATACATCCAATTGAGATACCTCTTTGGCATGCCTTCCATCCGCTTTTTCGTCCCAAACAAAAATGCTCTGGGACCTTCGATGACAAATACTTCTTGGAATCTGTTGATTGAGAGTTCCTAGAGAAAAATTATAATAGCTTGGTTTTTGTCCCCAAGTCATCTGATGCAACTTCTTCTAAATCTTAAGAATCATCAAATTGCATAGACTGCATATGCTGAGTGTGTAGTGACTCTATAAGAGGATTCATATCATAAAGATCAAACTCAAAAATTCTCCATGCAGCTTTTGGAGGTGAAATCCATCTTGGTGATTGATAATTTTGCATCATCATCACTTTCATTATCATAGTAGCTCTAAATGAAACACAGTCATGTCCCTTATATACATATGTATACAAGTACTTCTAGCCTTGATAGTAGAGCATATTTCAACGTTCAAATGACAGTCAAACTGTAACACCCCCAGCCCTTAGGGCCGAAAGCATTACGTTTTCTTAACTTTTTACTTAAATGCTGGGACGAAACAGATAGAGTTTCCCCTAAAACTAACCGTTTTCATGCTAAAAGCCTTATAATAAATCCCTGCAAATCAACGAAAGCATAAAACTTTTAAAAGAAGCTCAACGGCTACACGCCGGAGTTCATAACTCAACCAGCCACTCGCTCGGAGTACACCAACCAGAATAGTTCATTAATCTAAGAAAAGTAAAAATTACAACCCAACGGTTCACACAACCGGAGTATTGGGGTTTACATCCCAAAACATGACTAACTTTGATCAAAAAGACATCTAACTAATTAGATGGTTGGCTCATATGGCTATACAGAGCGACTTATAAACAATATGCATTACATGAACTAGAATACTTATTTACAAACGAGTATAAACTAAATATACATAACATGACTTTGTTAAACACGTAAGATCCCTTCCAATGGGCACAAATGACACCTTGCAAGCAAGAACAGATTCCAGTTGATTCAACTTCTTCCTGTTAAAAAGAAACCTGGGAAAAGGGGAAAGAGTAGTGGGATGAGCAACCACATGCTCAGTGAGTGTCCCCCGACCCCCTTAAAACCAAAACCGTTTCAGGCAATAATATTCATATTAGTCACATATCGCGTATTCATACTTTACTATCGTATTAGGCATTCATAAAGTCCTTATGGAAGGATTGCTAACCATAAACTTCATTTTAACCACTCCTAGGTCCCCATATGACTAAATTCCTTTACTAACAAGCAGTTAAGCACATAAACAAGCATCAAGGGGTAAGCATAGGAATCTTTCTTTTTCATAATCATAACTTCTTAGCATTCTAGTTCGCAAACATAACTTCTTAGCATTCTATTCGAACTATGCATGAAACTCTATTCACATGATGTGCACATACGGCTATCTCTTTTTATAATCATACCTTTCTTGGCATTTCATTCATATGAGGTGCATAAGACATAACACTTTTGATAGAGTATGTATGAACTATGCTCATAAGACTTTCTTTTTAGTAAACGTATCTTATTTAGCATCTCATTCACAAGTTATACTTGGAACATGCACATAACACTTTTGATACTTCACTTAGATCTCATTCATATGATATGCACAAGTCATGCATAGTAAACGTTCTTTCTTTTCTTTGAAAACACTTCATTTAGCCTCTTGAGGCTCACAAAAACTTTTCTCTTAGCCTCTTGAGGCTCATATTCTTTGAAAAAATGTCTTTCATCTTGGTCTCATAATGACCCTTAAAAACTTTCTTTCTGAAATACTTAAAAAGGCGAAACGCAAACTGCTTTTCTCATTTAATAAGAAACTACTTCTGGGCATAAGATCATCATAAAGTGCTGGTTGGGAGAGATCTACACTCAATCCCAGTGAGATTAACTCAGGCTAAGCTCTTACTCCCGAGATGGCAACTAACTTTTGGACCTTCACCCTCGTCAGGGTCTCTAGGGACTACTTCCTAGGCTAGGGATTCCCCCGTTCAAGCAGATTCACTCCCATCTATTGTCCCTAAGCACTTATCTTAGCCATTTAAACTGGTCATAACGACTAATAAGTTTGCTGCCTCTCACAGCGAAATCCTTTATCATGCAACTCACGCTTTGCCAAACTCTTTAGTGATTCCCCCGTTCAAGCAAGTTCACTCCCAAAACTATATTCATTTAGTTAAAATAGGCCATCATGAATTAATAGTTATGACTACTATCATTTCAAAACATGAAATCTTTCTTTGAAAAACTCACCCTTATGCACATAATGCAATTTGATGATATCGAAGGGAAGAGGGTCCACATATATCACATTTAAGCACTCCATAACCAATTCAACACAATGAGCCACACATGGCCTCGCAATCCACACGATTGCGGTCAATTCACAACCTGAACTCCCTGCTCACAAGCACCGTACCACAAGAACCTCGAACCACTCATAGTTCTTCCTCAAACCATCCAACTACCATCTTGGTTTCAATTTCACAATTTAGTATTCTAATCATCATGATATACTAAAGAGCGATATGTAAACTTGCGTAACTTACTAATGCTTAACCGGCCGAACCAACAAATAACAAATAGCAATGCGCTGCAACCAAGGGTTATAACCGTACATGCATATGTGCATATATA
>JACYFF010031952.1:85595891-85607048 GCA_017589665.1 Selenicereus undatus | reverse complement strand
TACTGTAAACACAAATTTCGAGTCTAAAATAAATAAAGACAAGAAATTCAGAAACTAATTTAATCTTTTTATTGATGTAATATGTAGGTACAATCTCTGAATTTAATACAGTAAAATAATCCTCTGATTCGATCTCCTAATGGCTTGAATACTCCGAGGGCGTGATACTTGATCTCGGTTGGTGCAAATCAGCTGAAAAACTCTGAAGACTTGTTCTTGATTTTGATTTGCAAGTGGCTGATTGTAGTTTCTGAAGCTCTGCAAATTTTGATCCTTCTCGCTTGGTAGCTAGATGCTCCATGCTGTTTGAGCTCTGAAATCTACAGATGCTGAAAATGCTCTAAATGAAGGGAGAAAACTCCTATTTATAGGCACTGCCAGCTAGGGTTAGAGTCGGGTTTTGGACCTAGGCCCAGTAATTATTTTCTTATTTTTAAAATAAAAAAAATAATTACTAATTTCTGCATCATCGATGACACGTGGCGGTTTTTAATTGGCTGGACTTAATTTTGACCAAACGGGTCCACCAAAGTCAACATGACACATGACACTCTGTAGATAGCTTTTTTTTTTTTACACGTGGCACCATCCGATTGGTTGCAGAATTTTTGCCTTCTACAAATGCCCCCTCGAGAGTCGGCCGCGTATACGAACTTGGGGCGTGTGTTTCTTTTTGAAGCGGCTGAGTCTCAAATACTTAATTGATGCCAATGATCAAAGGTTTAACGGGTCAATTTTTTATTTGCCAAGTAATAATTTTTTTTTTGACTTGACATTTGCCTGATTTTTTTTTGAAATTTAATGAAGTATGGCTTGAGAAAATAAATTCGGATCCAAGAAAACCCCTTGTGTTTTTTTCCCTTTTTTTTAAAAAAAAAAGTGATTGAATTTTTTTCTTTTTTTTTGGGCACGTATGGCTTCCCCCTTCTTTTTGACCCTTCTCTTTTTTCTTTTCTTGTTGCTTTTTCTTTCTTCTTTTTTTTCTTTTTTTTAAAATGATAATTTCTGAGTTTATAATTTGTGATAAAATTCTACCAACATTTCTAGATAAAATTTATCAATAACTCAAAGAGATAAAAATTTATCAATATTCGAATTGGAGTAGGAGTAGGAAGCTTCAATTGCCTACTACTATATATACTCATCTACAAGTGCCTCCAATTCACCAATTTTTTTTTTCTCTATTCAGTGCCTGCAACTTTGAGGTAGTTTTTTTTTTTTGCAGAATTTTTATTTGTTCGACTCACGCTTGTCTTCTTTCCTGGCCTGTTCAACAATGCCTTCTTCAATTGCTTTGTCCAACCTTGTCTCAAATAGTGTAGTGTCCCAAATCACTTTCGCACTCTCTGCAAACTTGCTTCTATGCTTGACCCAAATTTAGTACCCTGCCCAATATGACTCCAGTAACTCCCAACGGGACCAATGATGGGCTTATCATCGGGGTTCTATCATCAGATGACAATAAGTCATCAAACTCATCATCACTGCCTCCGTAACTTTGGTGTCTATAATTTAGTGGGTATGAGAGAGAAGGAGCAGAGGAAGGAACGTAGGAGAGAGAAGGCAGCCATGGCAATGCTAACTATGAGAGAAACAGAAAGAGAGAGAAAAAACAGAGGCGCGAGAACGAAGAACAGAGCAACATGTGTGTGCCCAATCCCTGTTTTTGACAATTTAGAGGCAAATTACCTCAAATTATTGGTCTCATCAGAACCAACACTCCATAGCAATTTTGCCATCTTGTCTTTTCTTTGATGCTGCCAGTTGCCACTAACATTTTCCTCTCTTTTTTTTTTCTTTTTTTTTAATCCCATGCTTTTGCTTTGTTTTTTTTTCTTCTGCCCGCAACATGCAGACTCCCCTTTTTTTCTTTTTTTTCCTTTTTTTCTTGGATTCCTTTTTGTTTTTTGTGCTGTTAAACCATGGAACTTGTCATTTGCGTAAGCTAATTTATATTTGACTTTTGGGGGGGGGGGATTTTTCATCAATTTTTGCTTTTACTTAGAGAATTTAAATTTATATTTCTCTTCCCTTTTTTTTTCAGGAAACTGCTTAATCGACTTGAACTTCTTTCTCCCAGCCACGACTCCTCCGATTAGGTCGCGAAGTGAGGTCGATTTTTAAGACGAAGAATCGTTTCTCCCTCCATATTCGATTCGTCGCAGGCGACTCCCTCACTTAATCTAATTGGGGTCGACTTGAATTTCATCCTTCCAACCACAACTCCTCTGATTAGATCGTGAAGTGAGGTCGACTTCTAGGACGAGGAATCGTTTCTCCCAGTAGATTCGATTCTTCGCAGGCGACTCCCTCATTCAATCTAATTGGGATCAACTTGAATTTCTTCCTTCAGCCACGACTCCTCCGATTAGATCGCGAAGTGAGGTCGACTTTTAAGACGAGGAATTGTTTCTCCCCGCAGATTCGATTCTTCGCAGGCGACTCCCTCATTCAATCTAATTGGGGTCGACTTGAATTTCATCCTTCCAGCCACGACTCCTCCGATTAGATCGCGAAGTGAGATCGACTTCTAAGACGAGGAATCGTTTCTCCCCGTAGATTCGATTCTTCGCAGGCGACTACCTCATTCAATCTAATTGGGGTCGATTTGAATTTCTTCCTTCACCATGGTGCATTTTTTTGGGCTCATCATCCAATCCCAAGAAACCAACTCTTACCATCCTGGACAGAGAAAACGATCCAATTGAAGAAGACATGGCTCTCCGTGTAGATATGCCAACACCGCTACCGTCCAGACGCTCTTTACTGCATAACTACCTTGCAGATTCATGTTGGAGTGTGGAATCTACCCGCGAAATACAAAGATCAGATGGAGTCATCTCGACTTTAAAAGTCTTGAAGCTTGGCTTGTCATTATTTGCATCTTCAACCCCTTCTCAAGTAGCAACACCGTTACTTCGACATCGTATCATGGATGGGACACTATCCTGGGGCAGCTTTTCACCTTGTTTCTCTGACAATTTCTTCATACCGTGCTATTGGGAATGGCTTGAAGACGTTCTTGGCCGCAACAAAGACAGACTCAAGGAATGGAGGCTTTACGATGGACTGTATGCATCCTTGCCCTCTTATGACAGGAGTCTCACCGTCTTCAAAGCATTCTGCAAACTGTGGTGCCACACTACCAACACCTTTTGCACAGAGAGAGGCGATATGTCAATCTCCTTATGGGATTTACGGACAATAAGTGGACTTCCAGCTGATAGTGCTTACTACGAAGAAGTCATTCCATCCGCTAGAGAACTTATTTCTGCAGGATGTGGAGACAATGGTATTCCAGCGACTTGCACGTTCCTCTTTTCTGCATTCCACAGACTATGCCAAGATGTTCATGGCATTGTTCAACTTCCTGCTTCGGAATGGATATGCTTCTGGTATAGAGGGCGACAGATTTACACACCTCCTCCCAGCCGTGACAACAGAAAGCGAGTTAAAGCTCCAACAAACACATCATATCCATCTGGCTTAATTGCTACTCGCATAGGGCGAACGAAGAGAGAGAAAGATCCTTTGTGACGCTCAACATTCCTGAGGCCCTAATCGAAGAGACCTACCTTGCTGCCCTTATTTCCTATTGGTGCTGCTCCTTTGCGCTACCAACTGAAGCGGCGTGCCTTATTCGCGCAGCTGTATTTGTAGCTGCAAGCAAACTGGCTCATGGGGAATGTCTAAACCTAGCAATTCCTGCTTCGGCTAGCATTTATCAGGGGTTGAATAGAATTTCTACGGCTCGAAACCTAAATAAGTTGGAAGTAATTTTCCCCATTCACTACGTTTATGGATGGTTAGGGACTTACTTCCAAACTTACTTTGATTATCCTCATCATCGGCACGGCCACCCAAAGATGGTGAAGTTCTCTGGTGAAAAGATGAATCGGACTCCTGACGTACAAGAAGCTCGAGAGCTATTGAAATGCAAGGATCCGTGTATCATGTATTCTAATGCTCTTATGAAGGATACATCGATCACCTTGATTGACACCCAGAATTTATCCTCAAGCTGGAAGCATATTTGATTTGCCTTCGCTCTGAGTTTTTGACCTTGTGACAAGGAAGAACAATTGTGAGTGAACCATACTTCCCATGCAAGTTTGGGCGACAATTTGGCTTCTATCAAGATGTACTAAGTGAGCTATGAATGAATGACCGAGAGGGCACCTTACAGGACGTAGCTCGCTATTGGTTCAACCTTACAGAACACATAACAAGGTCCAGCGTGACAATTCCTGCTCCTCCTGAAAAGAAGTCTACACTAGTCACTATTGCATATGCCAATTGGTGGCGATCTTCACAGGGTGATCTTTTCTCTCAAGGGCCTAAATATACTAGAGGCGAGGTTGTGCAACCACGAAGAGCTTCTAAAGCGAGAGTTGTTGATGATGCATCCGCCTTAGTCGTCACTTCCGATAAAGTGAGTGCACATATGCCAATCATGCAGCCGCATAATGAACACGCCTTATCCCCTGTTGAGCTTAGAAAAGAGAGAGGTGATAGTTCCTCATTGGGAGCAGACACGTCTCCTCAGAAAAGTAGAAGTTGTTCGCCTGGGAAAGAGAAGATTGAAGCTTTGAGAGGTTTGGGTGTTAGGTCTTCTATTAGTGGAGCGAAGAATCTGTCAGGCTCGAAGAGCAGACCAGACGTTGCAACCAAGCTGCCTAACTCCAAGAACAAGTTTAATAGTGCGACGAGCTCACTGAAATCAGAGAACAAAGCAAAGGGAGAGGTGCATCTTGTTATCCTGCCCCCTTTCGCTTCCCCTCTTTTTTTTTTCTTTTTTTGACTTAATCCTCCTTTTAATGTAGGGATATACTGTTGAAATTGGAGACATGCTTAAGGCCGCATTTGGTGACAAAGATAGTGAAGCTACCTTGACTGTGCCGCTTGCCAATTCAACTGAGGATGATTCTATTAACATAATGTCGTCGCTAGTGAAACGAGCAGAGCGCTGTCAATCACCTACTGCTTCTGTTGCAACCTACTTTCCTGGGAGAATTGCTTCTGGCGTGTTGAATGATCTGGCCTTGAGTGTCAAGCAACGCTTTCAGCAACAGTTGAAAAAGTTCGTCCCAAAGACAGAAGACGACCTTGCAAACATTCGCTAAGAAGCTGAGTAGATATATGAAACCTTATCATCCTTCCAGGCAGATTATTTGGGGCTAAAGAATAGTGTCCAGGCATATTTGAACTAGGTCGGGCAGTACCTAAAGTTGAAAGCCCAATTAGACGATCGGACTCCTACTGAAGATGTGCTACACAAGCGAGTAGCCTCAATAGACAAACTTGGGGAGGCATGAGCTTCAGTGGAAAAGGCTAGTGCACAGTTTGATGAGATAACTACTGCTATCAGCCAAGCTCATAAGCGAAGGAAGCTACTTGAATCAGATCTTGAATGAGCAAACGCGAATGAGCTGGAATTGTAAGATAAATTTGTAGAGTCTGAAGCTTCATTGAAGAAAGCCAAAGACGGTGTATCTCTTCTTGAAAAAGAGGTTGCTGATTTAGATGTTGCGCCCCAAGTTACTGCGGAAGAAATGCTCAAGTTGAAGCAGCAAGGCAACGGGTCCAAGAGCTTTTAGGCGCACTGGCTGCTTAGACCATACCCAATTGTTTTGTTCTAGATTTTTTTTTCGCAATTTGTTGTTTCTTTTTGGACTCAGTATGGTTTAATTGGAATTGGTTTGATATATTGTAATAAGATGAGTCTTTCAATTCAAGTTTACGCAATAATATGTAGATATAGCCAACGAACGAAACCAATGAGTACCAACACAATTTATTCATCCATTTTTTTTATTTTTTTTACGACTGTACTTAGCAAATATACCCAAGTTGCCTACGTACCTAAAAGGTATGTAATATCCTAAAGGATCAAGCCATACGTAGTTCAAAACATAACATTTTTTATTTGTTTTGTTTTGCCGTTCACAGTTTAGACTCTTGCGGGCCAAGAGTATTACAAATGAATTTTTCTTGAAAAAACGAGCAGTTTAGGCTCTTACTTAGGAGCTTTACAACATTATATTTCAAGGATAATAGCGCTTCAAGAACTTGCCGTTTATGGGTCCTACGCGCACTCCATCACCACCAATTATCTTGTAGGCTCCATTTGTGTAAACTTCTCTGACGACATATGGACCATCCCACTTGGAGGTGAATTTGCTTCCAGATTTGTGGGAGACAATAATCGGTCTTCTTACTGCCAACACCTGGTCTCCAACTTGGAAAGATTGCGGTCAAACCTTTTTGTTAAACGCTCTTGATAGACGGGCTTGGTAGCATTCTAGCTTTTGTTGTGCCTGAAGTCTTCTCTCATCAAGGGCCTCCAGTTCAGCTAAGCGAACCTTATGATTTTCGTCTTCTATCAAACCTTCCTGTATGGCGATGCGAAGTGGTGGGATTTAAAGCTCTAACGGTAGAACGGCTTCCACTCCATAGACCAAAGCGAATGGGTCGACTGTGTTGGCGTCTTGTACGTTGTTCGATATGCCCAAAGAGCTTCCCCTAATCTTTCATGCCAATCCCGTTTAGACTTTGCGACAACCTTTTTGAGTAAGTTGCAAAGTGTTTTGTTAAAGGCTTCTGCCAGGCCATTTGCAGGGGCATTGTACATGGAAGACTTATGTTGAGCAAACTTAAACTTCTGCACAGGCTAGTCATCAGGCTGTTGAAGAAGGGCTTTCCATTATCGGTGATAATGTACCTCGGCACACCATACCGATAGATAACGTGTGTCCTTATGAAGTCGACCGTATTTTCTTTTTTGACCTCTCTTAGTGGGATTGCTTCCGCCCATTTAGAGAAGTAGTCAGTGGCAGCTAGGATGTAGGAGTGACCAGCAGACGATTTAGGCGTGATTGGTCCAACGACATCCAGCCCCCATGCCTCAAATGGCCAAGATGCAACTGTTGGATGGAGAGGTTCGGGAGGTTGATGTATGAAGTTAGCATGGAATTGGCAATCATCGCACCTTTTTGCATAATTTATGCAATCTTGTACCATTGTGGGCCAGTAGTAGCCCATCCTTTTAATGCGATCATGTAGCCTAGGCCCTGATTGGTGTGCCCGGCACACACCCAAATGTGCTTCCGTCATTGCTTGCTTTGCTTCTTCAGCGTCCAAGCATCGTAACCACAGACCAAGAAATGAGCGTCAATAGAGCGTCCCATTGTAGTAAAGGAAGCTTGCAACCCTTCGCTATATTTTTGTCTTATGCCTTGGGTCACTAGGTAGTTTTTCATGCTTTAAGTACTCAATTATTAGTTGAAGCCAATCCTCTACATCTGTTTCAACAACGCATATCATGTTGACGTCTTCCTCTGAGTTTTCATCATTCGGCGGAACAACCCAGTGACTACATACTGGAATAGTCATTTCTCTTTCTGCCCCCAGTGCTAAAGTGGCTATGAGGCTTGCTAGTGCATCAGCTATCTTGTTGGCACTCCTTGGCACGTGCTCTAACTTGACCATTTCCAACTTATTTAACGGGCGTAATGCTTGCCTGTGATACGGGACAAGGTCCTCTTTCTTAACCTCGTATTCGTTAAGTATTTGATTGATGACCAACTGCGAGTCACCACATTTGCTGAGATCAGTGAACCCCATTTCAATAGTCATTTCAAGGCCCAAGTTAAGCGCTTGGTATTCTGCCACATTGTTAGAGCATAACTGAGTAAGCCCAAATAAGTACGGAAGAATGTGCTTTTCGGGGGAAACGAAGACCATTCCTGCACCAGCGCCATCACGCCTAGCTGCACCATCGAAATACATTTCCTAGGGAGGGAGGATATCGATGTAAAACACGCCTTCTCCTGGTAAATCATCATTTAGCTCCCAATCATCGGGAATGGGATGATCTGCTAAGAAATCTGCCAACGCTTGTCCCTTAATCGCTCTTTGGGGTACATAGATGAGATTGTACTGTTTTAAGATGACCGCCCATTTTGCCAGTTGCCCATTTAAGATTGGCCTAGACAAGATGTACTTGATGGGATCAGCTTTGGAGATCACTTGCACTGTATAGGCCTGCATGTAATGCTTGAGTTTCTGGATGGCAAAGATGAACGACAAGCGCATCTTTTCAATGGGGGAATACTTCAGTTCAACGCCGACCAATGTACGACTTAAGTAGTACAAGGCGACTTCTTTCCGTTCCTCGTCTTCTTGTAGACACAGTGCCTCTAAGGATTTTTCCTGAGCTGCAATGTACAGTCGAAGGGGTTTACCAGGGATGAGTGCTCCCAACACAGGAGGATGGGTCAAGTACTCCTTTATTTTCTCGAATACCGTACGACACGATTCATCCCACTCAAACGGTGCGCCCTTTTTCATAAGGTGGCTGAAGGGATGGCAGCGTCCTGCAAGATTTAAGATTAATCTTCGGATATATGCCAAGCGACCTTGAAGTCTGCGAAGCTCCTTGAGATTCTTAGGCTCAGGCATTTCTTGGATTGCCTTGATCTTTGATTGGTCGATGTCAATCCCTCTGTGATGAACAATAAAACCCAAGAACTTTCCAGAGTTGACACCAAATGCGCACTTGAGTGGATTCATCTTCAATTGACATTTTCGTAATCGTTCGAAGATGGAGCGAAGCTCTTGTATGTGGTCCTCCCTCTTTTTGGACTTCACCACCAAATCATCGACATAGCACTTGGGTTTCTTATGGAGCATATTGTCAAAAATTGTTTGCATTGCCCTTTGGTACGTTGCTCCTGCATTCTTAAGTCCGAAGGGCATTATCTTATAGCAAAAAATTCCTTTAGGTGTGCGGAAAGCTGTGGCCTCTTGATCTTCTAGCGCCATTAGAATCTAATTGTATCTCACGGTACAATCTATTAATGACAACGCTTCATGCCCTGTGGTTGAGTCGATCATGAGCTCTGTGACAGGCAACGGGAAATTGTCTTTTGGACCAACGTTGTTAAAATCCCTGAAGTCCACACAGATACGAAGTTGCCCATTTTTCTTCCTGACAGGCACGATGTTTACAATCCATGTTGGGTACTTGACCTCGCGAATGAATCCTCTCTCTATGAGTTTGTTGACCTCCTTTTCAATTTCCGGCACAAACTCTGGGCGAAAACATCATCGAGATTGCTTCTTAGGCGAAATAGCCCTTTTGATAGATAGACGGTGGACTGCGACCTTAGGATCCAACCCGGGCATTTCTTTATAGCTCCAGGCAAATACATCCTTATACTCTTCGAGTGTGAGTGATGAGCTTATGTAGATAGGGCGATGCTCTTCATTGGTTCCAAGATTCAACTCTTTCAAATCATCAACTATAGCCCGCCCTCCATCTTAAAAAGTCTTAGGAGTTTCTGCCAACTCTATCTCTGAGTCTGAGTCATCACATTCGTGGATTGTGATATGATTGGAAGAAACAACTTCTTCTTCCTTCGCTTCCTTATTAGAGTAAGAGTTTTTTCGCTGACCTGTGAAGATCACAGTACGCCTCTTTACTCTTAATGAACCATCTATTTTAACATCCAGACTAGAGAAGCGCTTCATGCGAGAAGGGATAGAGCTTTGAACTTCATTTACCACTCTCAAGCGGCTAAATGCAGAACTTTTCTCGTGCTAAAGTTGTGAGTTCGAGGACTTTTCACCAGCTCCTATTCTGGCAAAAACTGAAGGCTTTGGCTGGGGATGATCTTTAATTCTGTTGAAAACAGAGCTTCTGTGATCTTTCCCTTTCCCTATACGGGCAAATACTGACGGACGTTTTTTAGAAGTTGATGATTGTAGCCTATCAAACACAAAGGGCTTTGGATTGGGTGAAGCACTTTCATCTTCACTCACATCTACTTCTTCAGCTGAGATGTGTTGAATCGCCAACTTCTTGTCCTTTCATTGACCAGAGATTCTGACTGGTTGCGGTGGCGTGAAACCCTGTCCAACTTTAGAGACACCTACTGAACCTCCCTGCTCTTAAATCTTTCTCTGAGTTTCAGTAAGGCCATGAGGCTTGGTTTCGACTACCTTTCCTAAGGCAGCTGGATTTTGAAAGTCGTAACCAGCCCTCTCTATAAGCTTGTATGCATTAGGATCAAATCCCTTCCTAGTCCGTACACTTGGCACGTCATCGCCTTCTTTAGAAGAAACGACAAACCCATAAATAGGGGGCCTACTCACCTTAGCCTGCCACATTTTTAGCATTGGAATTGTTGCACTTCCTTTTAAGATGATTATGCTAGCTCCATCGTCCTTTTTAGTAGCTTTGGTCTCAATGCTTCTGCTTGTGCACTCGCTAAAGGGTGATTCACCTTCCTTACGACGAGACCTAGGTATGTACCTTAAGACTGGTGGCATTGATCCTGTTGACGCAGCAACCTGTTTAGCAACTTGCTCAACATAAGAAGTGGTGCTACCTTACTCGCTTAGTTCTTTCTCGAGCTGCTGCTTAGGAGCACTATCTTTTGTTGCTCGAGGAGCCTTCTTTGCGACACCTTTGCCTGTGGAAGAAATGGTTGACGGCATGGTTTCTTTAGGTGCAGCACCCTCTTCAAAGAACCTTGTGTCTGCAAAATGAGACTCAGCCTTAGTGAATGGCTTGACATCCCCGTTTATTTTCTTCTCTCAATCATGGTAGTACTTAAGGCATTGGTGTAAAGTGGAAGTCACTATCCCATGCTCATGAAGCCATAGTCGCCCAAGTAATAACCTATAAGAAGACTTGTTCTTGATTTTGATTTGCAAGTGGCTGATTGTAGTTTCTGAAGCTTTGAAAGTTTTGATCCTTCACGCTTGGTAGCTGGATGCTCCTTGCTGTTTGAGCTCTGAATTCTGCAGATGCTGAAAATGCTCCAAATGAAGGGAGAGAACCCATATTTATAGGCTCTGCCGGCTAGGGTTAGAGTCGGGTTTTTGGGCCTAGGCCCAGTAATTATTTTCTTATTTTTAAAATAAAGAAAATAATTACTAATTTCTGTATCATCGATGACACATGGCGGTTTTTAATTGGCTGAACTTAATTTTGACCAAGCGGGTCCACAAAAGTCAACGTGACACATGACACTCTGTAGGTAGTTGATTTTTTTTTACACGTGCCACCATCCGATTGGTTGCAGAATTTTTGCCTTCTACACATACATACATACGTACATATATATATATATATATATATATATATATATA
>JACYFF010031952.1:85550543-85595491 GCA_017589665.1 Selenicereus undatus | reverse complement strand
TTTTTTTTGACGGGAGATCAGTAATTTCTATACTAAGCCCATTGTAAAGCAGGCAGGAAAAAAAAAGGAAAAAAGAACTACTTGTGTAACCATTAATAAAAAAATTCAAGAATAAGGTACACTTTGTTTGTCACCTGTTTAATGTAAAATAAATATGTTAGCTATATTATAAATAAACTAAGTACAGCTATATATATATACACTTTTTTTCATTCCACCAACTACTGGCAGCTAACGTAGGTTGTCAAATGCTATTAACTTCACATTTCATACACTTGGTACGCACTTTACCTCATCAACACACGGTTTCTTCCATCTAGAAAGAGCTGAAAAATTATATGTACTGGAACTATTCTCTTTTCGATGCAACGATTGAGTTAAACAATATGTTAAATAATGTTTGTATTTAGCGAGCTTTTAGGTTTACGAATGTGTTATTTTTACATATGCAAGTAAGTGTTTAATAACAATTCTAAATAATTGATTATGGAAAAGATGAAAGGTCTTGTGGCGAATATATAGAAAAATAAAAGATAGTATACACATATACATATACATATACATGATAAAAGACACAAAATCAATTAAGATAGTAGTTAATATCTTAACCAATAAATTTTTGACACTTGACAAAAGTATATGAAATCACTCAATTTTGTATATGGTTATATAAGTTAGATACAATAGCACCATCCTAAGCATCGTATCTTAACCTCTTATGTAACTAAGGTTTACACAAACTTCATTACAATTATATAAAAAAAATAGAGTTAAAAATACTTGTAGATGTTTGGAGCAGTTACCAGTTGTGAAAGATGTGAGTAAATGAAATATATAACATTTTGTCTCTAAGGATTTTGACCTAGTTGAATAAAAGTTGCAAATTATAAACAAGAAAGAAATGAAACGATGTGTACTTTTCAATAAAAGGGATAATCATTGGATTGTTTAAAAGCTCTTATAGTTGAATATGAAATTAATCTTTAATAAGACCTACCTAAATTGTTTAACTTGTCTATAGCAAAATATCAAATTAACTATTTAAGGCTTTTATCTCATTGGAATATAACATTTGAGAAAATAATTGCATAAAGACAAGAATTTTGGTTAAAAGTCAACCCATGTAAACTGTTTAATAAATAGGATTTTGTCTTTCACAAGCACCAAAAAGATTGAATTGATTATCAATTAAAAGGAGCAACTTGAAGTCGTAAGTTGAGATTTGACAGCATAAAAATTTATCTCTCTTAATGAATTCAATGGGTTGAACATAGAGAAGCTCCCCTCAACTTTCCTAACTCCTGTGTTTTTTGAATGATATGCTATTATAATAAGACATGATCCATAAAAAGTTATCAAGGTATACTCATGGACACCCGCTAAAAAATTGAAGGTTACAAAAGTAGATAATTATGCACTAACATGTAATAAAGAACATCATATGCTTATCATATACCCCTCGTAAAAAGCCAAAAGAGACAATGAGACTATGTACTAAAGAACAACATCTGCTCATCATAACATTCACCATTATCTAAGGTTGTCCAATAAAAACAAACGTTCACGTGACCGTTTTTGCCAAAAAAAATTGGTAAAGTTCTAGATAATAAAGTACACTACACCATGGCATTACATTGTCACCACTTATGATAGAGGTGTGCCTAAATAACTTTTTCTTAACAAAAATGCCACATTTGACTTTGGCAAGCTAGAATGTCCATCGCCTGTAATTATGTTAGGCCATGTGAAATTCATTACACTAATCATCTACTAAGTCTAATAATGGATCCCACACTGAGCATTTAAGAATCCCCCAAACTTACAATTTGATTAGCAATGTATCAACTATGGAATGCTAAGCTGGCTAAAAACACCAAAATTGGCCAAACACGTAGCGAACTATTTAAATAGGCCAACTACAAAGCACCAAAATACTTAGCTAGCACCAAAACTCCCAAGAGGTCCATCCAAACCTACAAAATTCCGTAAATAGCATAACAAAGGTCCCTGTATGGCCAACCACTACCAAAAGTTATCCCCCACCTAACATTCATGACTAGCTTGAAGGATGCCTTGAATATATACATTAATCCTTCGAACCTCCTAAATTCTCTATGGCCAATCAAATGAAACTCGTGTGAGAAACCATTTGAGCAACCAATCCAAGAGCAGGTGCCACTTCAACATAGAATTTCTTCTTCACCAATTCCACGCCAATTTCACGTTAGAAATGATCATGCTCCTACATTATAGAAGTAGATCCAAGAAAGTACTTAGTTTGAGGCAATTGCCTGTATGATTCTAGGATATCGGGCACACCTAAACACACATACATGAATATCTTCTTTCTTAATATTGCATCTAAATCTAGTTAACAGAAGTAACCACATAATGAGTAATGAAGGAGGAAACCTCAATCTAAAAACCAATGAAAGCCAAATTACAATTAACTGTTTAACCTAACAAGTATGAATTGCATACTTGAGAAGACATCATACATATAGTCAGCCAAGGTTCCGAGTATTTTTGGGGATCTTCTGTAAAAGTAGATAGCTTCACCATAGCTATGTCATCCATGAATTGAAAAGGAAGTGTCATCATGTCCACAAGGAATAAACAAGCACTTGGGCCCAAATGTGCGTAGCTTCCCCTTGCGGTAATTACTTTTACATGTAAATTGTTGAAAATCCTATCTAATTCAATTACTTGCCTACAAGTGTCACACCCAAGACATAACCTTATCCCCTTGTTGTCCACCTTAGCAATGTGCCCATACAGGCAAACTTTTTCATCAGTAATGATTTCATCACCCTAACACATGGGACAATATTATAGTTACGTATCCTAAAACTGAAGACCAAAGTTAGAAAGTAGCTAACGACGTAAACAATAGATATAAATCAATCACCTGCTTGTTGTTAAGTTCAACCACCTTCAACTGCTTGTAGCCCTTAAACAGAAGAATCAAGTAGGAGGATAGAGAAGCACATTTAATGTATCGAATGTCTTTTAAAATACTCGAGTACAACACAAACCATTAAGTTAATGTTGTAGACTTGTCTCCTGAAGCCTCAAATATGAACTACATTGACAATGATGTTGAAAGAGAGAAAGCTATCATAAGACATCTTAGTCAACTACAGGACATTGTTCCCAATGCATAAACATATTCATTAGTGCAAAGCAAAGGCAAAAAGAATTCCATACAGAAATACATAGCTTTAAAGACAGACCTTTGCAGTTGGCCACTCTTAAAGATGTAATGCAATAACTGTGGTAAATTCAATAAGTGAAGATACCCACTCACGCTCTTTTCTTTTGCCTACTAGGTCAGCCCATACACATATCATCATCGTGTGCTTGACATTAAAATTTAGATTAAAAGAAACCAAATAGTTGATGAAATACAGAAAAACTTGAATAACATATGAACCTATCATCAAATATAACCAGTTCATGGACATCGACATCCACAGACCCATCTCTCTTCGAAATAGTATGGTTTGGCTTAAGAAACAGCATATTCCCAACAACATCTAGCATTTTCATATCTAGACAATATCAAGGAAGATAAAAATATTAAAACAAAAGGCCAACTAGCTTGCTTAAGGCGCTTCCCAAGAAACTCAATACCAAAAATACTAAAAACACAAATCACACATAACCCATAAAGCATAAAGAAAATCAATTAGAAGAATACCATGCAACTCTTTTGTTTATGAAATAGGCACGATTGATGATATCGTGATGCAGTTAACTATGGATTCCCATCACAAACACCAAATAGTGGTCGTATTACTGTGTAAGGAATTGCATCTCAAGTTGGTCAGGCCTCTTCTAAAACTCTTTCTTTACTAACTTTGTCTTAGCATTTCAAATTTTATATTGTCCATGTTGCTTGATAGTTTTTTATACACATCAACATCCTCTTCAAATACAGTTGTACTAATCTCTTCGCCCTATCTAATGGAGTTAAATTGTCAGATATATATATTAACTGATGACAATAATCGATCAACACATTTATTAACACACCTTTTCATCTTGCATGACATATCTTTGGTATTTTGTCTTCTTAGGTGAACACATAGGCCTAAACTTTTCAACAACCTTCATCTTTGCAATGCCTAGATTTCTCTATCAACTCACCAATTAATTTCTTGAAAGAGCTCATGGCATTTAACAAACAATCCCCAGCTGCAAAACTTCCCATTCCACACTCTTGTAATTTTTTAAAAAGATGAGTACAATGTGACCTATTATTGAAGTTGCAATAGAAGAGACTACAAAAATAGCATAAAATACATAAGAATACAAGCAAGCACTTAGAAGCTACTTAAGCACTACCTAAATGAACTAAGTCGATCCCCCATTTTTTATTTTTTACTCCCGTAGTTAATAGAAAGCCCCCAATGCTAAGCCTTTACAAATATCACAATTTTGAAAGAATTTGATAAGGCCAAGGAGAAGATCCCCTTTAAAAGAGCAATAATTATACAACAATTAAGTGCAAGCTACAAGATCAATCAAATGGAATTGAAATTGTAGGTTTCATAAAATTCACCTTGCTCATGCTTAATGCACTTGAATGCTACAAGGCTTAAAATCCAACACCGATTTTGAATTGTTGGTGATGATAGCTAGTCACTTATTTCATATATTACATGAAAAATAGGCTAGGCAGCATAGTTGCTATATGATTTTCCACATTTCTAACGTGCAACATAAATAGTTTTATAAAGTATTTATGGATCACTATATAGATGGATAATAGGCCATGGAACGAACATACGTCTCCTCTTAACTTTGCTATTTGCCTCAACGATCCTACTCTAACGAACTATGCACAGCTTTACATGGTTAGAAGAATATCGACTGAAATTGATAATTGTGGATGCTAACTATTTCGAAGTCATTAGTTTAGTATACACCTTCTGCTAATCAAGTTTAATAACGTCTACCAAACATGACAATTGTTCTTCGTAGCAAAGGTTATGGTAAAGGGTAATATTTTGGTTTTTTAATGTTCCTAATTGTAATCTTGGACTCATATGGCGATTTTCACTTATCTATAACACGGATAGTGACTTTCAACCAATTTTTCAAGAAAAGAATTATTGCTCACAAATTGTTGCATCAACACAAAACTGAGCAGTGCAATGACCATGTCAATGCTCACCCCTTGTTCCTCTAACACACCAAACTTGTAGCTTAGGAGAGCTTCAAAGCGGAAAAGGATCACAAATTAAGAAATGTAAGGGTCCAATTTTCTCACAAATATACCTAAGTATATGACTAGAATTACAAAATCTGAATAGACAAGAGTAATTATCAAAAGCACATTAGTGCTAATCAATGGACTTACTCACAAAACCCTAACCTGATAGACCCAGCATGTACCTCGGGTCTCACTACTAGGTTTTCATGCATAGTCTTATAGTTTTCCATCTCCGTCATCATTGTTGCAAGTGGTTACTTACCATATGCTTGTTTTCTTAACTTATTTTCCTTTATGCATGATTTACCATCTCAAGTAAAGATTTACATGCTTTCATCACTTTTAATACTATTTTTGCGCGTTCAATTCTTTCTTTCAATATGGCCCTGTTACCTACCAATGTTTTTATTTTTTTGAAAACTACTATGAGGCTCCTTTCACTCGACAAACTTGAGTTCAAACCCATTTTATACAACAAATGAATAGTCTATACAATTCACATGGATCAAAATACAAAAATATTTATACAGTTCATGCATTTGCATACACATATAAAATGGGCTAAATAAAAGTTTGGTAAGCAAAAGGGACCTCATATTACTTTTCCCTATATTTTTCACCTGTTATACTCTAACCCTTTTTCAATTTACTTTAAATAGTTCCAGCTTGATCAAAGTATTTTTGAAAACGTTACAAAATTTCAAAATAGAGACCCTGCTTATTAAGGGTAATATTACTTACATCTACAACCCTTCAATATTTACATATGTAGGATCCACCTAGGGGGTAGGGAGTAGCTGTTACTGCTACTGTGTCATAAGAGATGAACTACAAGAAATAAGCTAGAGAGAAATGCTGCTAAATATAGTGTTTAGAAATGAAGGGACATACTAGAAATGTTTTCCATCCTTCTACACAGGAAAATACTAATAATCTAATAAAGAGAAATCCTGTAGAAACCAAAAAACAATAGCAACATAATCCTCCCTAAGAAAGAAATGTTTTTAATCTCATGGCATCAATTTTCAAATTTCCCAACACACTATCCAAATAATTTCTTTCAAAAAGTAGGCCCAAGATCAATCCAGCTACTCCACATGCCCATGCAATTGAAACTCAAGTAATGGAGTCAGAGTAATTTCCTTGAAACCTTCTACCAAGATCTTTAATTTGCTTATTTGGAAGTGGTGTGCAAAAGGGTAGGGGAAAAACTTATATCCCACAAAATTAGAGCTAATAGGGATGTGCACAACAATATTACATGACCATAAGTTATCGAGAAAAACATGTGCTTTTGACTCGAAATTGGTTTGAGCTTTTTTTTTTTTTGTGATCATGTTATTAAGTGTTTTTCGATAGATTGAAACGGCCATAAATAGACATGATTATTAAATGATCCAACCTGAACCAACCTGTTTAGTTGGTCTACATACAATCATCATTTCATTAACATGCTTATTATTTGTTTTATTCATTCAAGCAGGTTTGTGATGAAACTTTTCCACTTTGCTTTAATAACTGGCCAACCTTAATGTACATGTTTGTCATCTGCACATACAATCCTTATTTCATTAGCATACTTACTATTCATTTTATTCATTTATGCAGGTCTGTGTTTGAAACGTTTCCACTTTCCTTTATGCTTTGTATATATCTTCTTTTCTTATAATCACTACCAGGATGTCACTTTTTTCATTTTGGACAAAAATCTTGGTATTATTTACTACTTTGATACAATTTCCACCAATAGGATGATTGTCATAGGTCGCAAAGGATTTTTGGACAATAAAAAACATTCTGGAGTAAGATAATGTAAATGGAAGCATAAGGTCAAAGATTATATGAATCAAAATAAGGCATGAGGATGAATCACTCCAAAAGATTGATAACAAATATAATTGTGAAGTGTATATAATGAAAGAAAACATGCTCTCTAGGTGAAAGATGGAAAAAAGGCCACATAATCATAACATTCAACATAATAAGTTTTTAGGTCGATAGTATCCACGACAAGTTATAATTTTTTTGATAAAATCATCTTTGTAGAAAGACTGCTATGTTATGGTTAGGATCCCCCCTAAAAACAAGAAGGGTGGAATGTTTATAAAGTACTCACCATAGAGTAGTTGACACTACCACAAGCACACAGGTGTTGTAGTATAGTTTAAATATCATTCCCCCAAGGACCAAATGTAATCTATTGAGTTTTGACCTATTATGAAAGGCTAAGCAACCAAATTCCAATGGGTTGCTTCAACTATCACTCTTTAACTATTGGGAAATTCAATCAAATTAAAACATCTAAGGAATTGTTTGCCTAGTAAAGAGTTGGATCGTTGGACTTAAATATGCACTTTACCTAGATCTGGATGGTTTAAAGGAGTGCAATCGAACTAAAAATTCAATCTTTTCTTTCGAAACAAACTAAATTGCCTAAACTAATCCAATTGACATTCTTTCAAATGTCCTTGTTTTTAGTCTTGGTTATAGATTTTTAATTACTAGGATTTCCTCTCAACAAACAACTCTCTTTCAAGAATCATTAAATTAAGTTCTGACTTGTTGTTCTAATAGTGAGTTTCTCCTGTTAGTACTTCACTCAACTATCTAGTATAAGCAAGTAAATCTGGCCAAAAGTTTACTCAAAATAATTTATTCACAAGATAGAATTCAACCATACCAATTTAGGTACAACACAAATACTGAAAATTAAAGATCTAACATCAATACTTTGGCTAGCAAGTCCCTAAATTGAATAAAACTACTCCCACATAATTGAAATTAACAGCATATAACCAAGAGTTTAAGAAGGGATTAGAAGGAAAGAAAGCTTAGCAACAATGGTGGTCTTCAATGGTTTCCCAATCTCCAAGCTTCCAAGTGCCAATCTTCCATTTCAATTCCCTCTCTTGCTCTAAAGGAAACTTAAAAATCCTAAAATTAATGATAGAAATGAGATAAAGATGAATGATAGATGTCTTGACTCTTCTTCTTCTACAATTAAAAAACCCTTTTTAACCACGAACTCGAGCGTCCTTAACCACAAGATGAATGAAGATGAACAGGAAAGCAGTTTCAAGCTCACCATAGAGCATCCATGGTTGCCTCCGTCTCAAAATTCTCTGGCTCTTCTTTCTTCTCCACGGGCATGGTGACTTGAGGGCATCTGTAGAGAGTCAAAACATACTCAATTTGGGTCAAAGCAAGAGCAAAAAGGTCTGAAAACTTGCAAAACACAGAAAAGAACCATACCAAGTGTAAAAACGGGAATAGGAGTGTATATTATAACATGAAGTTCATAATTCTCCCTAAAAATGCAAGCAAAATGACCCTAAAATGAAGTATACTCTACGCATTTGTCAAACTCCCTCATGCTTGAACCGTTGTTTGTCCCCAAGAAACTATGAAAACCAAAACTATAATGAAGAACCTCCTCAGGTAAACAATAGCAGCGTCCTCAATAGCCCAACCGACCTAAGAAGCTAGCCTAAAAGTGACTGAAAACATTGTAAAACAGATAAGAGTTCATGAAGTTTTCGAAATAAGAGCAAGTACAAATGGCAGAGCTAAAAGAACTGGTAGACCCTCACTTTAGGAATGAAACACTCATCACTCATATGTTTAAAATATAATGCAGTTCTCTCAATTCTCATTCCAAACAATCAAAATCTACTGTAAGCTTGACAAGACTCTTGAATTCGCCACCACTAAAATGCAAAACATACTAAGCACTCATGAGGGCTTTGATAGGGTTGTAATAGGGCTATGGGTAAAGGTAAGAGGAGAACTAATTTGTTGGGCTTTGTGGACCTCAATGCGCCAAAGACTATGAGAATAAATCATCTTCGCCCAACTTTTCACAAAAATAATCCTCACGCCAAACACCAATACATCTCAGATACACAAAATTACCCCTAGTTGGTCTACAATGTGAGAAAGTGTTGAAGTATATCTAATATGAAATCTATACCAAATCCTGGTATTATTTTGCTTCTCTTTTTTTTCAACATTCTTTTTTATTTGTATTTTTTGTCTTTTTTCTTTTTTTTCCATGTTGATTCATTTTTTTCTTGTTCAAAGAGAAGGATTATAACAAGAGAAATTGTGCACTTTTCAATACTTTTTCTAATTAACATCAAGGGAAATACTGCATAAATCTATCGCATACAAACAAACCACACCAAACAATAATGCCATTATACACAAACTACTCCCAATTACTTATGAGACTCTATAGTCTTGGTTAAAAAGGTAAGATATGTCTTTGGCCAAGGTTCATTATTATAGGTTTGCATTAAAATAAAAAAAAGGTCAAGACTCAAAGTGGGTAGCAAGGGATAAATCATTCATAATAAGGGTGGCTATTTGGTCAATGTAGCTCATAAATTCAAAGAACGCCTCCATCATATTACATAAATATGCATGCTAAATGTGATCTTGAACAAATGTCAAAGCAAGTTCTAGGGATTTGAAATCTAGGAAGAGCCACACATGAAAAAAAATATGAGACTAAATTGATGAATTAGTCTAATCAAGCTCAAAATCTTATAGGGCAACTACGAAAGCTCAATTAGCTCATTAGATCACATGTGCCAAATATTCATGCAAAGAATAATTGAATAATCGAATCGCAGTTAACATGATGGGAAAAAACCTGAAGCACATTTCAAAAACTTATAATCAAAGATTTTATTCACAAATGGGCATAACAAAAACAGTCAAAATAAGCCAAAGAAAACTACTTAGTCTAAGACTCATCATCGGAGGATTTTATTACTTTCCTTGTTTTTTTTCTTTTTTTGTTTTTTTATGTTTTTTTATGCTAACCCTAAAATGCAACTAAAGATTGGAAATACCAAAATAAAACTAAAACTAAGAAGATGAAGCTAAAAATAGAAATAAAAATGAAATGATTAACTAAAAATGAAAACTACTCCAAAATGCATGATCTAAAATGCAAACTACTCACACATCCACACCACATAAACATAGTCTCACACAACTCCCCCGTGCTTGGACAAAGTATTGTCCTTAATGCAAGGATGTAAGAAATAAGATGGAAGAAAAAGAAGAACTAAAAAGGAGAAGGAGGGTGCGGTTGACAAATATGTTTGTCATGCCAAGTCTTTAAACAAGCCCTAAAGTCATGGAAGTAATGGTTTTAGGAAGCAATCATCCCACAGAGCTCATCATGTCGCTCCTGAACAAAGTCACCGAGTGCGTTATGCTCAGTTTGAATATAAGCTCGGAGGGAGGCTTGCTTCTCTTAGATTAACTGAACGGTAGCATGCAAACCAACATAATAAGAGAAGGAGAATGGTTCGGATGAACTAGAAGCCCTTAGGTGAGGAAGGGGAGGAGGTGGTGCGGGTTGTGCCAACTCTTCATCACCCGGTACAAAGTAAAGATTGACATGGTTCAAGAGAGAGGTTCTATCACATTAGGGAGAGGCATGAGACGGTTTCCAGGATAAATCCAATAAACTCACCTAGCCTCCACCTTACAAAACTTCATTTATTCAAAAACGGCTAAGTTCAACCGCTTGGAACCGAGAACTCTATCATCGGGGTTCATCTCTATTCCAACAGACCTAGCAATGTGGGTAATGAGGCCCCCAATCACATTCCTCTATGTGAAACTAGTGGCCGCACTATGTAACTAATTGACCAGGAATGAACCGTGGTCAAGGCAATCACCTTGGAGCGTGCTAAACAAGAAATATAATTTAGACAAGGAAGGCACATTCAAACTATCCTCCCTAGCAAATACAAAGGTTTCTAATAACGGTACCTTTGGAATTGCTTGTATCATACTGATAATCCCCAGAAATTTTATTCCAAAAAGCATTTGGGTTAAATGTTTTGGGGACATGTTGATAAGGCAAGTCCATACTCAGTGGAAAACCAAATATGCTATTAAAGTCACTCAAATTAAGCTCATAAAACTCCCTACTGAGATAGAATGAAATGTATTGTTCTTGGCAACAAGGTCCACTCGTGACCTCCACATGCAACGTACTCAAAAACTCAAGAGTGAGGACACGAAGTGTGGTCCCTAACCTCTAAAAATTGCCCCACACCTCCTCGAGCAGATAACCAATAAATGTCATCCAACAAACCCAATCGAGTTAAAAATTTCTCATCATAATAACAAGTAGTAACAACTAGTTTACCACTTAAAACATTGTATCTAGCAATATGGATGTGTTAAACCAAAGGGGGTTAGAGATATTACCTCGGTTTCTTGTGTTGGTTGAGGTTCAGGAAGTCTAGGGTACATGTTGTGGTGCTTGACTTGACATCCCCTCCTCTTGAGTGAATCTTGGCTTCTTCTTAGGTGCCATGGCAAGGAAGCGTGGATGAGTAAAAGCTCTAAACACTAACTAAAGTAAAATAGGAAGAAAAAATGGCCAAAAATGAAAAATTTGTGAAAATTAAGGTGAATGGGGAAGAAATATGGAATAGTATGAGAAAATTTCGAAGAATGGAAGGTAAAGTTAGGTCATTGAAGGTTGTGGTATGAAGATGGGTAGAATATGAGAGAAAAAAGGCAAGAAGAGAGATTTTAAAGCAGATTTGGAGTGAAAGTGAAGAAAATAAGAAGAAAGGGAGGAAATTTGATGAAAAATGAGTAAAAATGGCAGGTTTAGAGGTGGGTGGTTATGGAGGTTTTAGAGAGAGAATGAGAAAGTTTAAAGAGAGAGAGTTGAGCGATTGAAGAAGATTAAAAATTTTAGGTCAAAGGGCATGCAAAACTCTTGACCACAGATGGAGAGACTCACCATGGACCGTGGGGTCTACCATGACCGTCCGTGGTGAGCTCTCGGTCAGGATGTTTATAATTTTTATGGCCGATACCCCACGGACCGAGTTGGGCACCACTAGGGGTCCGTGGTAGCTACTGGTGAAGCTACTAAAACTCTCTTTTTTCTCAATTGTTTCCTTCTTTTTTTTCTCTCTCTTGTTTTGCTCTTTTTATTGATGATTTTTTTTGGGTTTGTTTGTTTTCTTTTTTTCTCTTTTTTCTCTAAAAAAGAAATGCACTATATATAATCCCAAAAAAGAAAAACAAGTAGAGAAAAAAACTTGGGTTGTCTTCTAAGAAGTGCTTTTGAAGGTAGGGAAGGTAGGGAGCTTGACCATCTCTTAGGGGTCAGAAAGATTACGAACAGTAGGCTTGTCAATGGGTTCCCCAATATCTCTTGACTTTCCTTTATCACAGACCTCAAAGTCAAACTCTTGCATCCACTAGAAGGTACCATCTCAAGAGCTCAAGATAGAGGTCCTTCTCTACCATCAAGTATCGCCAACTAGTGCGATCTGTGTACAAAATGAACTTGTGAGCTCCATCAGACGGACCACTACCAAACTCAACTCCTAAGTCAAAATCAGACTTGATATCATTAAAATGAGGCATAAACTGCACTACTTGAGCAAACCTACAATAATCGCTCATAGAAACTTCAGTAATAGCGCAAGGCTCGTCCTTGGTTACACTAGGTGGCGTAGGTGCATTAAATTCCACCCTAGCATAATTAAGGTCGAGACCTTCAGATGTAACACATTCAACTACAAAAGGGTCAACATGCCACCAATCATCAAATGAGCCAATCTCATAAAATCTTAATCTTCTTCAAAAGCTGATGTAGGAGAGGCAAAATTTTGGTTTTCAAACAAAGCAAATTCAACATGACATTCCCTCACATCAAATGTTAATCCTCTTCCTTCCCCATCAACCTTGCAACCAGAAGTAGCCAAGAAGGGTCTCCCTAGAATAATCTAGACATATGCGTCTACGACCATATCTAAGATGACAAAGTCATCAAGCACATAAAATCACCTACTTGTATGGGAACATTCTCTAAAATATCCAAAGGGCACTTTATGGAACCATCCACGAATTGAAGTGAAATAGGTGTTGGATGCAACTCACCTAAACCAAGCTTCTTAAAAATGGAATAGAGCATAAGACCAACACTTGCACAAAGATCACATAAGGCCCTACCAATCCTCACACTACCGACAATACAAGGAATAGAGAGGCTACCTGGGTCGTTGAGTTTAGGGGCAAACTCTTTAGGTACCAGTACATTACTCACCCCTCCAAAGGGTACGGTCTCAATCTTAGCATTTTTCACCTCACTCTCACTTCTAGGCACCTCTTCACCCTCCTCAGGCTCCATACCCTTAGAATCCTATAACCTCTTTTCAAGGTAAGACAGTTATACTGCTCACAAGGATTCGGCTCGGGCTTACTAGGAAGTCTACTTGGGGGTGTAGATGAAGAGGTAGCTTGTTGGACAATTTGAGCATCCAACATATTATTATGAGTAGTAAGCACATCAACCTTAGAGGCTAATTGCTTAATATACTTATCTTGCTTTTGCTGCGCCAAAAGCATACTCTCCATCATTGTCTGTAAATTGGATTTTTAAGGTGCTTGTTAAGGGCAATGTGATCTTTGAAATACAGGGGGTGGTTTAAAATTCATTTGAGGCATAGGAGGGGCATTAGACCTATAGGAGAAATTGGGGGTGATTCCTCCAACAACGATTATATATGTTAAAGAATGGGTCATTAGTCGGTCTAGGGTTATAGGTGTTAACATAGTAGACTGAGTCACTAGCATCTTGGGCAAATAGACTCCGGACTTGACAATTCATAGTCAAATGATCAACAGACCCACAGATTTCATATGATAGGGAAGGGATACTTGAACTAATAGAATTAACTTTCAATCGTTCTAACCTTTGAGAGATGGCATCTATTTTAATAGAAAACATAGAGATAGCATCAAGTTCTAACTTACCTCCAACCTTCTTAGGTCGGCTTCTTTCATTGGACCGCTGGTAGTTATTTAGTCTCATCTCCTCAATAAGATTGTAAGCCTCATCTTCCGTCTTGTTCATAAGTGTACAACCTGTCGCCACGTCTATAGTAGACCTTATCGGTTGAGTGACTCCTTGTAAAAGGCTTGCACTAACATCCACCATTGGAGCCCATAATGTGGACAAAACCTCAATAGGTCCTTAAAACACTCCCAAGCTTCATGTAGCGACTCGTCCACCATTTGAGAAAACGTGGTGATTTGGTTTCTAAAACTCATCGTCTTGCTAGGAGGAAAGAATTTTGCAAGAAAAACCTTTGTGAGCTCATCCAATGTTATGATGCACCCAGAAGGCAAAGAATGAAGCCATGCTTTCCCTTTATCCCTAAGTGAAAAGGGAAATAGCCACAATCGAATAGCATCAACAGAAACTCTGTTAAGCTTTAATGTGTCGCACACCTCTAAGAATACCAAGAGGTGTAAGTTGGGATCTTCTAGTGGGGTGCCTCTAAATTAGGATTGTTGCACTATGGAAATAAGAGCCGGCTTGAGCTCAAAGTTGTGGGCTTCCACATTTGGTCAAGCAATACTAGAGGCAATGCCTTAGACTCTCAGGGTGACAAAATCTTGAAACGTCCTTATTTGGTCATCCTCCTCTTCCCTCCATCATTAAAGAGAATTCTTGAGCTTTGGCTCTTCAGTTCTCTAACTTCAACTTCTTCCTCATAGAGCAAAAAGTCCTTTCTACTTTTGGATCAAATTCAAATGGAAAGGGACTTCGCATATAAGTGGAGAAGTCCTGCAAAGATTGCCACAGGACGCTACCAACGCAAGTCTAGAAATTACAAAGAAAAAGAAAAAGATAAAACTGCCTAGTCAATCCAAATAGGCGAACTCAACAACCACAAATTGGTCCCCGGCAACGGTGCTAAAAACTTGACACTACCACAAGCACATAGGTGTTGGAGTATAGTTTAAATATCATTGCCACAAAGACCAAATGTAATATATATTGAGTTTTGACCTATAATAAAAAGCTAAGCAACCAATTTCCAGTGGGTTGTTTCAACTATCGCTATTTAACTATCGCGAAATTCCATCAAATTAAAACATATAGGGAATTGTTTTTCCTAGTAAAGAGTTAGATTGTTCGACTTAAATTTGGACTTAAATGTGCACTTTACCTAGATCTGGATGGTTTAAACAAGCGCAATCAAACTAAAAATTAAATATTTTCTTTCGAAACATACTGAATTGCCTAAACTAATCCAATTAACATTGTTTCAAATGTTCTTGTTTATAGTCTAGGTTATAGATTTTTGATTGCTAGGATTTCCTCTCAACAAACAACTCTCTTTTAAGAATCGTTAAATTAAGTTCTAACTTGTTGTTCTAATAGTGAGTTTCTCATTTCAGTACTTCACTTAACTACCCAGTATAAGCAAGCAAATTTGGCCAAAAATTTAGTCACAACAGTTCATTCACAAGATAGAATTCAACCATACCAATTTAGATACAGCACAAATACTAAAAATTAAAGATCCAACATCAATACTTTGGCTAGCAAGTCCCTAAACTGAATAAAACTACTCACACATAATTGAAATTAATAACATCTAAACAAGAGTTCAAGAAGAGATTAGAAGGAAAGAAAGCTTAGCAACAATGGTGGTCTTCAATGGTTTCCTAATCTCCAAGCTTCCAAGTGCCAATCTTCCATTTCAATTCCCTCTTTTGCTCTAAAGAAAACTTAAAAATCCTAAAACTAATGATAGAAATAAGATAAAGATGGGTGATAGATGTCTTGGCTCCTCCTCTTCTACAGCCGGGAAACCCTTTTTAAGAACGAACTTGGGGGTCCTGAGCCACAAGATGAAGTAAGACGAAGAGGCAAGCAATTTCAAGCTCACCACGGATCGTGGCCTTTACCATGGAGCGTCCATGGTTGCCTCTGTCTCAAAATTCTCTGCCTCTTCTTTCATCACCACAACCATGGTGACTTGGGGGCATCCCTGGGGAGTCAAAACATACTCAATTGGGGTCAAAGCAAGGGAAAAAAAGGTCCAAAAGCCTATGAAACATAGAAAAGAACCATACCCGAGTGTAAAACAAAAATAGTAGTATAGATAATAACATGAAGTTCATAATTCTCCCAAAAAATGCAGTAAAATGACCCCAACATGAAGTATACTCTAAGCATTTATCAATAGTACATGAATGCATCACTTTCGTAACCATTTCTCTAGCATATCATGCTACCTACAAAGATATGTTTAGGTCGTGACTTGGTTAATTATATAACTATGTTGCAAGCCTTGTGGGAAAAACTGCCTCTGACATTTAAAATTTCATGTGGGCAGGCATTGCTTTTCATTTGCTTATTATTGACAAATCCCAATCTTGATGATCCCTTTGTGTTAAAGATCACTCACATGTACAAGACTAATTAGGCTAACACAAGAGCACAATAAGGAGTTGGACTTAGAAGTATGCTACGGACTAATTAATAATCTCATCACGTCACCTAAAGGAGGTTAGAAGGCATTGTCGTTTTTGATAACTATTTTCTAAGCATTATGTAAGTGGGTAATGAATCTTTGATAATGTGTGTCTTTGATCCTGAAAATGGACGAAAAGAACTGTCCAAAAATTAATCTCTCTTAGACACCGAGAGAACCTTTAGGTTATCCTTTCAATGTATGGTCAAAACTTAATTCTCAAGCTGTGAAATATGATTCTAATTTAGTGTTATCACGTCTTCTTTGTTACTCGACATCCCTCACATCCCCACCATAAATATGTCATCACAGAACAACATAAATTGGGAAAGAATTAGCAAACAAGCCATAACAAAGTTCAAATAAACTGAGACAAAAATGCTACCTATATAGTCTTTCCACAGGCAGTCTCACCATATATAAGCACCACATGCTTTAGGACAATAGTAACAGCATGTGTAATACGATTAGAATTACAAAATGTGAATAGACATGAGTAATAGCAAGATGAACATAGTCCTAATTAGCAAACTGACTCACAAAATCGTAGCCTAATAGACCAAAATTCACGAATGACTATACTGAAATTAACAGGATAAAAACAAGAGAAAATGAATTCCATGAAATTAAGCAACAAGCCTTATAGTGGCAAGTCCATTAGTTAACCATATAAATTGTGAAACAATTAGAAAACAAGCCATAAGGACAGTCAGGTAAACTAGCACAATTCCAAAGGCAGTAGATGTAAATTCTTGAGATTACAAGAGAAAAGCGAATAACATACTTATACAAATGCAAAGAAATAAACATTGATGAAGACAATAAATATACTAAATGTTGAAGTCAAGGAAAAAAAATAAAAAAAAGGAACTAATATTCAACCTAGCAATCATAGAGTTTATCCTATAGCTAGGCAGACATGAAGTCAGGGAAAATAATAAATAGAAAAACAGAGTGCACAATTCATGGGAAATTCACCCAAACTCAACCTTAGAGGGAAAAAAATTTGAAAGAACCAAACTTCAACCTATCTAACTCAACCTTAAAGGCAAACAATAAAAGAAATAAACTTCAACTTGGAAACCAAAAATTACCCTACAACTCTAGAAAAGGGGGGGGGACAGTAGAGAGCTGGTGAAACATGAAGCAAAGGGAAAGAGAAAAAAGAAAAGAAAAGAACCCAACGTTCACATTATCCACACCAACCCAAACTCTGGTCCTCAAACCTTACCAATTCCATCTCATTTAGGGCACCAATTCAAAAAATGGTATTTTAGTTTAATTGACTCTACTAATAGGTCCTAAACGCCCCCCCCCCCCAAATTTCATTAGCTCAAATAGACTTTCATGGGGTAGAAATCAAAACACTAAAATTGTTGTGAAATATACATTCCTACAACACCTCAAAAAAAAATCCATAAAATTTGCCAGAGGTCAACTAGAATAACCAATGAAAAGTCCTAGAAATTAGCACAAAGAAAAACTTACCATTAATTGAGCAAGTGGAAGGAAGGCAAATAGGAAGTAGCAACCAAGAGCAAAACCCAGATACAAATCATGGGGAGCGAGCCAACAAGAGGTTCACATGAAGAAAAGAGTGAAAGACAGAAAGAGAGAAGGCAATAGTCTCTGACTCTCTGTACATCCAGCTATGGGAAATGATGGATCCAATTTCCCTCATTAGATTCTTTATTAAATGAACAAGTAGACCCCATATTGAAGTTAAGTACGAATTTGTCACCATCTTTAAATCTACAGTCACTCCTCTTATCTATTTTTAAGTGTTAAACCAGAAATTATGATATTTTATACCGTTAAATTATGTAATAATTGCTCAAAATAAATTGGTTTATTAGAATTTTAATAATATTTTTTGTTCATTTTGTAGGGATTGAAAAATTTGAAAAAAATGAATAATGTCCTCAAAGTTTGGACCAAGAGAAGAAAAGCAAGC
This sequence comes from Selenicereus undatus, assembly GCA_017589665.1. Lineage (NCBI taxonomy): Eukaryota > Viridiplantae > Streptophyta > Magnoliopsida > Caryophyllales > Cactaceae > Selenicereus > Selenicereus undatus. The sequence goes on along the minus strand of JACYFF010031952.1, from coordinate 85,576,995 downwards.
TAGTAAGGAGCAAGCTGGATCTATACCGTTTCCCTCACGTTTGGCCCAGTTACAAGCCCAGGCCTCGGACCAGTTCTCTCTGTTTTCTTCCCCTTTCTTCTCTCCTTGGGCCTGCCCAACCAGCTATTAAGGAAAACCCTACTGCAACCGACTCTGCCTTCCTCCGTGAGCCAACCTGCCTTCTCTCTTCATTTAACCTGTCACGTGCATGGCACATGAGTCCTTTCTTTCCTCCCCCATCGACTTTCTTCTTCTTCTTCTCGGTTTCTAACCCAGCAAAGACCGAAAAATAGAGCACGACAGGGCTCTTTATCTTCCTCATCATAGCCTTTGCTCATTCTCTCTCGCTCCTCTTTCATTTCTCATCAATATTCATTGCCTCATTCATCGTTACTCATTCGTTTTTCTTCTTCCTCGTTGCTTCAGCACCCAGAAGACCCAAAAACAACAAGGCATGGCGACGGTTCGTCTTCTGCCTCAACCATAATGCTTTGTTGCTTTGCCTTCCTCCTCTCACCCATTACCCACAATGCCATCATCGTTACCATCACAAATCCGACGGTTACAGGAAGTAATTGGAGAATTAAAAAGTAATTGGAGAATTAATTGAAGAATAAGGCAAAGGATTCGGACCTTTTGGGGGGTGGTTCTTTCGTCGGGTTTTAAGGGAAAAACATAGCATAGAGGAATGGCATAGCGTAGAGTAGAGTGGAGAGTAGTTTTTGATTTCAGATTTTTACGTTTTTTTTCGTTTTTTTTTTTTCAAATGTTCGAATCTTGTTCTTGAAGCCTCAAATTATTGTAATTGGATTCCAAGTTGTTTAACTTGAGTTGAAAATTGTAGATTGGGTTTCGGTTTCTTTTAGTTTTTGAATCTGTAGTTATTTGGTTTGTTTTCGTTTGTTTCGATTTCCTGTTCTGTTTTTTCGCAACTCCCAGACTCAAATTTCATGTTTCTGAATTTGTGATCACCCTGGGCAATCGATAGTTCAATTGAGGGAAGAGTTTGGATTGAATTTCTGGAGATTTTTGGGTTCTCGTGGTTTGCTCTGTTCTCGTGGTTGTTCAATCGGATTACTCTACTCGCAAGGTGTTCTTAGTGTATGCCTCAATTTGCTTGCTCTACACTTTATCATTTGAGTGCTCTTCCTACTTGTTGGTGTTCTGATGCTAATTTCATGTTAACTACATTACTAGATTATAAATTAAAGGGTTGTCTAGCAAGTTTAATTTAGTTGTGTAGTAACTCAATTTCGCAACCATCCCTAAGGACGACGCTTGTAATTCCTACACCGATAACGGTATACTTGCGGGATTTACAACATGTTTTTGGCGCCATTGACAGGGATGACATTATGAAATTTGGTTACCTTGAATCGTAGTTTAGTTATTCAAGTCGTTTGTGTCATTTTCATTTTAGTTTTGTAATCGTAATTTTTAGTTGTGCTTAAGTTGTTAATTTAGTTTTAGAAATTAAGTTTTAGTTTATTTTTTATTTTGAATTTAGTTAGTGCTTTGATTTTTGTTCGTGTTGAGATAGTTTTATTTTTAGAGGTTATTTCTTGCTTAAAAAATAGTACTAATCAGTTTAGTTTATGTGCAGTACAAAGCGATAACGTAGAACTGATCCGGAAAAAAATCACATCAGTGTAGAGTTTTCACCAATTTTGCATTCTTTTTGAATTTTTTGGAGCATTTCTAGTGTATATTTTGTTGTGCTGATATTTTTCCTAGATTCAGCATAATTGTTAGAGTTAGTGTGAATCTTTCTGGAATTTTTGGGACTGATGGGATTTTTCTTCGAATGTTTGGCTTAATAATCTGTTTGCTTTTTTCTGCACTGTTAGGGGACAGAAAAAATTCGAGAAAAATTATATTTATGTCCCTTGTGATGGTGTGAATTTTTATGTTTATTTATTGCTAATTTTAGGAGTTCTATTTTCTGTTTCAATTTTATTTGCAGAATTGGGTTGTTTTGGTTTAGTTTATTTTCTAATTTTCTTTTAGTTTATTGGTGTTTGTGTTTTTGTTTTATATTTTGTCATTTTCTGCTTGTATATTGTTTTTAGGTTGGATTCACTTTGTTTGTTTTGTTTTGTGGTTTAAAAGAAACAAAAAAAAATCAAAAAATCAAAAATCCCGAAAACAAGATCATAAAAAAAACGGTGTCCAAGCTTTGTGTTTGTGCTCCTCTTTGGCTTTTGGTGTTAGGACAATTCTTGATTGAGTCTTTTGTGTTTTTCTTTTCTTTTTGTAACATAGTTTTATTTTTGTTAGTTTATTTTGTTTTGTTCACTTGATTATTGCAGTCTCTTCTTTTTGGTTTAGTCATTAGTTTGTAAATAGTGTCCCAGATGCATTTTCTTTCCTTAAAAAAAACCTTTAAAAAAATCGAAAATTGAAAATCCAAAAAAAATCGAAAAAATTCTTAAAATCAAAAAAATACCAAGAATGCCAGTTTTCAATTTCCCACAATTCGAGCATGAACCTTTCTGGAGTTATTTGTCAAGACTTAATAATTATCGTGCTCAATTGATCCAAAATTTTCAAAAATCCAAAAATTTTGTGAGGTCATTGTTGTAGGTCTTAATGCTAAATACAAAGGTTATGTTGAGTCTATTTATCCTGGGGGAATATTAGGATTATTATCTAAAACTCAAGATGAAGTTTGGGATTTCGTTGAAAAACTAGCTTGGGATACCTATGCGTTTGAACAAGCTAGAAATAATTTTGGATACCCAACTCATGGTGAGTATGCTTTTCATGATAATCCTTCCCATCAGGACTACTTTTATGAACTCATATGATCCATGTGACTCTGACTCTTATATGGCTCCTATTTTATGTGATTATTGTAAATCTTCTGACCATGATGTTCATACTTGCCCTTTTCGTGCTTATGTTGATGCAACATGTGCAAGTGTTGAAAAGAAGATCGATGAATTGACTGACAAACTAGTAGAGATTATGAAAGAGAGAATTGCTGAATATTCTTAATGTTTTAATCATAGTAGGGAGGATATTCACTTGCATGAGTTTGACTTTATTTTATGATCTCCTACAACTGCAATGTAGAGCAAGAGAAGGACATTGAGCCCTTTTATCTCGCTCAGCCCGATTTAAATAATGGCATGCCTTTGCCTAGTGTAGAGCAACAGAAGCACTTAATTTCCTAATTCTCTATCGTCTGACCTTGCACCCCACATTAGCTCACCTAAGGATGTCGTTGATGATATCCTAATTTCCTCCTACCCACCCACCTCTTTTTATGAATCTTTCGAGTTTGAGGGGGAAGAATCTGTGTGAAATTGTGCGTTAGATATGAGTGTCACAACTGATAAGCATCACGATTTAGATGAGTAAGCTTTTTGTTCACATGAGTCATGTGAGGAGGACGTTGAGCCCACTGCTTTCGAATTCAATTATAATATTCTTTATGCAGAATATGAATCTTTTTCATGTGGGTTTGATGTTACTGAAGGTCTTGATGTGGGTTTTCATGCTGAATATGAATCATTCTCTTTTGATCCCATCCCTCTTAACCTTCTATTTAAATTAGATTATATTCTTTATGTGGAATATGAATCTTTTTCATGTATGCTTGATGTCAATGTGGGTTTGCATGTGAATCTGTCTGCTCAGTATGAATTTTTTTCTTTTGGCCCCATCCCAATTGACTTCCTTTTTGAATCTCACAAGTCTAAATTTGTTAAGTCTGAGGCCATTGTCATTGAACATTTTGATTTAGACCAGACTCATACGCATATTGAACTTAAAGGACTTGCGGACTCAGGGCAAACCAATTTTCCTAGACTGCTCATTTCTGATGACAATCACATTTCTAGGCCGATGACCAATCTACTGGCTACCTTTAAATACATGTGCTTGTTTGATGTTTGGGCCCAACGGTTTGACAAGTTGAAGCGGGCCCTTACCTGGGCTTTATTGCCATGGTGGATGTACTTTTTATGGATCCAACTCTTTACTTTTTACTATTTCTTTATTGTTGAGAGTTGGTCTTCTATGTTTGATAAGCTACTTCGTGCTCTAACGAGTTTTGATTTAAGTAACACTTTTCAGCTTGATATGGAGTGGCTGATGCTCCATATGCCTCTATTTAAGCGCATTTTTGAAGACTATAGGTGTACTTTTGCACCTGACCTGGTATACTCGTTTCTCTTTTCTTTTCTTTTTGTTTTGTCTTCGTTTATCAATATTTGTTGCTTTATTTTATTTTTTATTTTTTTTAGTTTCGAGTCTTGTCATTTTCCTTTCTTTTTGAGTCTTCTTTTTTTTATGTATATATTCTTCTTTTGGGTTTTTATGTTTCCTTTCACTCGCAATGAGCACATTGCGAGATTTAGGAGTGGGGGTGGGGAAACCTTGAAAAGAAAATTTAAAAACAATTGAAAATTTGAAAATCCTTAAAAAAAATTTGAAAAAAATTTGAAAATCTAAAAAGATTTTTGTTTTGTTTTTGGGAGGCTTCGTGCTATCTTAATTAGCTTAAATTTCCTGTGCTTTGATTATTAGCCTGTATATAAGCGTGATATGCAAGATAGGTCTTCGTCCTCAGTGTGTCATTCAAGTCCTAATTCTAACCCCAATTGTTCATTGTCGCTGTGTAATCTAATCCTTATTTACACCATCAACATTATCTTAGGGTCTTAGTCTTCCATGATTGGCTCTCCCACTTGTCTTTGATACGATTACTTTGGTTTTTGTTTGCATTCCAAAAAAACCAAGAAAAATGAAAATGAAAAAAACAAAGAAGAGGAAACAAATAAAATTTGGAATGATAAGTATCCTTTTGAGGCATGCGCTATTGGGTGTTACCCCTTAAGGCATGTGTTATTGGGTGTTACCTTTTGAGGTAATACTGCTACTGAAAAAGCTTGCATTCTATGTTAATAAGTCAATAATGAAGTTTGTGTCAGTTAAGTGGGATTGAGTTCGATGCTGATAAACCTAAGCCCTAAGATGATGATGTACTTGCACACAAACACTGGGATGGATTCAAATTCTTGATGTGCAGTGGGGTGAAAAGCTAGTGCTTTGATGTCATCCATGGCCTAGAGAGCCTTTATGACTACATTCTGTTTATATGTAGGCCAATATCTTTGCTACATGGGTGATTTGGTTAGTTGGAAAGTGCACAGCCTTATCCCTTGCATATTTATGTTTGTAAATCCAAATTGTTTTTTCGTTTCTATTTCTCTTTTCCTTTTTCATTTTCTTTTGTAGATTTTGTGGGTATATCTTCTGCAAACCGTCACGATACCTTACTCGTCTACTCAGGGTAACCTAGGGGTTTAAAAGGCTTGTTGCACATGCTAAGTACAACCGTGATTCCTACAAAAGTGAGTTAGGATTTTATTTTTTTCTCTAGGATTTTTTGTTTTCTTTTACTCGAGGACGAGCAAAACTTTGGTGTCGGGGTATTTGTTAAACCATAAATTATGATATTTTATACTCTTAAATTATGTAATAATTGCTCAAAATAAATTGGTTAATTAGAATTTTAACAATATTTTTTGTTCATTTTGTAAGGATTGGAAAATTTGAAAAAAAAATGAATAATGTCCTCAAAGTTTGGACCAAGAGAAGAAAAAGAGGCTAGTAAGGAGCAAGTTGGGCCTACACTGGTTCCCTCACGTTTGGCCCAGTTACAAGCCCAGGTGTTGGACCGGTTGTCTCTGTTTTCTTCCCCTTTCTTCTCTTCTTAGGCCAGGCCCAACCAACTATTAAGGAAAACCCAGCCGCAGCCCACTCCACCGTCCTCCATGAGCCGACCTGCCTTCTCTCTTCATTTAACCTTGAGTCCTTTCTTTCCTCCCCCGTCGGCTTTCTTCTTCTTCTTCTCAGTTTCTAGCCTAGCAAAGACCAAAAAACATAGCACAACAGGGATCTTCATCTTCATCACCGTAACCGTTCCTCAATCTCTCTCTCTCTCTCCTCAGTCATTTCTCATCAATATTCATTGCCTCATTCGCCGTTACTCATTGCTTTTTCTTCTTCCTCATTGCTTCAGCACGTAGTAGACCCGAAAAACAAATGGGCATGGCAACGGTTTGTCTTCTTCCTCAACCATAATGCTTTGTTGCTTCACCTTCCTCCTTTCACCTGCTACCCACAATTCCATCATCATTACCATCACAATTCTAGCGGTTACAAGAATTGGAGAACTAATTGAAGAATATGGCAGTGGATCCGGACTGTTTGGGGGGTGGCTCCTTCGTTGGCTTTTAAGGGAAAAACATAGCATAAAGGAATGGCATAGTGTAGAGTAGAGTGGAGAGTAGTTTTTGATTTCAGATTTTTACGTTTTATTTTGTTTTTTTTTTTCAGATGTTCAAATCTTGTTCTTGAAGCCTCAAATTACTGTAATTGGACTCCGAGTTGTTGAACTTGAGTTGAAAATTGCATATTGGGTTTCAGTTTCTTTTAGTTTTCGAATCTGTAGTTCTTTAGTTTGCTCCCGTTTTTTTCGATTTCTCGTTCTGTTTTTTCGCAACTCCTAGACTCAGATTTCATGTTTCTGACTTTGTGATCACCCTTGGCAGTTGATAGTTTAATTGAGGGAAGAGTTTGGATTAAATTTCTGATGATTTCTGGGTTCTCGTAATTTAGTTGAGTGGTAACTTAATTTCACAACCAATCCTGAGGACAACACTTGTAATTCCTACACCAATAACTGTATACTTGCGGGGTTTACAACATTAAGCTCTTAAGATATGATTAGGGTTAGGATTATAGAGGCCTCATGAATTCCTTTCTAGATTGGCGAAAATTACATGATAGTGGCACTTTAAATGGCCTAAAACAAGGTCATTAATTATGCAACAATTCAGTGTTAAATTTGGAGGGGGAAAAAAGAAGGGCAAATAAGAAAGGCAAATGGAATGACAACAATGCCCCTATTGAGTTATGTTGAGATTGATCAGGAACATTTAGGTAGGGTAAGCTTTTTGTGGAAGCAATACACATGAGGAAGAGGGAGGCAAGGGTAGAGATAGAGAGGGGGTGAAACTGAAAGAGGAGTAGCGGATGAGAAGGGGTCAAACGCATTAGTCATTTGGCGAGGTGATGAGGATGGTGATAATGTCGGTCATCAAGAAGCCCTAACCATTGTAATTGCACAAGTAGTGGAAAGCATTGGAGCAATTTCTTGGCAAGCATTGAAAGAATTAGTGCAATTGGTATCCAACCTTGTAAATGCAAAAGATAAGTTAAAATTTTATCCAAAATTCATGAATTTCTAAGATTGAATTGTAAATCAGTAGTGTTGGAGTGACAAGACTAATCCAGTTTTATTTCCATTCGGGTGTAGTTCATTTAGGCATTTGCATGTTGCTCTCTACAAATATCTCTGTGAAACGCTCAAGAATGGGATATGCAAAATGTAGTGGTGTGTTCTATTTGCGTTGGTTTGGTAGAACATATTGGCACTTAAAACTGATAAATATGTTTACATGGTCAAGTGGCATATTGAATATGAAAGTATGAAATATAATCATAGGTAACGAAAAAAGGAGAATAGGTAGGCTTTATACCTCGGTGTCATATATGGGATTGTAATGCTTGCGTAGATATGACTATAGGTATACCCATGCATACTTGTTGTACTAACTAGGTAGATTGAGTTGTAAAAGGAGAAGGTATTTAGTCGTTGGATTATATTGTAATTAGTATATCACATGGTACACATGATGGACTTAATATGTAAACAGAGGGAAGCTATTTCAGGGGAAAGTCTTCCACTATATATAAAGTTACAAGTGAAAGGTGCATTATTGATGATAATTTAAGTGCCAATGAGTTGTTTTAGAGTTAAATGATGCCTAATTTAGGTAGTAAATGTAAGGGATTCAGTTATTAACCTGTATTACAGTTAGTGTATACCATGGTAGCCATGATGGACTAAATAGGTCAATGGAGGGAAGCTATTTTGATGCAAATCCCTCCCCAAGTTTATGGAGATATAAGTGTAAGGTACTTAATTTGCTGATAATTTAACTATCAATGACCTACACATTTGAAAGTCGCTTAAGTTACGCATTAAATGAGCCGGTATTTAGCTTTTAACCCATATTGCAGCCAATGTATACCATGGTAGACATGATGGACTTAATAGGTCAATGAAGGGAAGGTATTTTAAGAGAAACCCTTCCCCAAGTAAATAGAGTTACGAGTGAAATGTACATTATTTCATGATAATTTAAGTGTCAATGAGTTACTAAATTAAATAATGCTTAATTTAGGTAGTAATGGTAAAGGATACGCTGGTTACCCTGTATTCGATCAATGTATACCACGGTAGGCATGATGAACTGAACAGGTAAACAATGAAAGCTATTTTTATACAAAACAGCTCCCCAAGTTTATAGAGTTATAAGTGAGATGCAATCGAAGAAGAGGTATGATAGAGATAGTGCACAAGGTAAGGTGCATAATCATGTAAGCAAGGAATGAAGCAGACAGTAGATGAGGGCGACAAGGGAGAGAAAGTGGAGGTGCTTGGGCATGTGGTGGTAGTCGAGGGCAATGCAAAGTTGCGGAAAGTTTGGAAGACAAGCACCCTGCCTAAGTGAGGTGAAAAGTAGGCAAAGGCAGGTGTTGACGTTGTCATTATGCATCGTTGCACACTTGAAGCAGTTTGTGCTCTAAATCATGAGTTGGATAACAAACAGAAGCAAGCTATTCGGGAAACTGTATGTAGTCCTATGTTGGACTACGGGCCATTAGGAATAGACCAATACCTTATTCAGAGCCTCACTTAATGTTGGAACCTAGATAGGATGTCCTTAAGCTACGGTGAAGGGAGGTACCGTTCCCATTTTATGATGTGGATTTGATTACGAGCCTTCTTCCTACTGGAAAGCCTATTTTGTTCTAGCATAGTGAGGGTACAAATGAGGTGGAACAAGTATTGAAAGAAGCAATAGCTCATCATGTCTCTCAAAAGAGGTGGAAGTGAAGGATATATAGTAGAGAAAGATGTGCGCACTTATAGGAACTATGTGTCGGTGTCATTGGAACTGTACAAGCTGAATAACATTGGAGAAGGTCAGTACGTTGACCAAATTATATACACCATTTGTTCTTAGTGATTTTTTATTCCATAGTCGACCTGATCAATGGGTCATGGCCCTGCCCGACCTGACCCTCAGAAATGAGAATTAGGGTCGACTTTTTTGTGTCCAACCCGCCCCGACCCTGAAATTAAGGGTACCTGACTATGATAAAATTTAAGACCAAAACAAGATACTTTGGGTTTTGTTTGTTCAAAACCTTTTTGCTTTCTACTTTCTCGTCTCCTCTAAGCCTCTTCCCATTCACCTCTCCAAATCCCGGTTCGCTTGTAACCCTTAAACGCTCCTTTTCTAATTTTTGGAGTATCGTTTCAGTGGACTAATCATTTTAATTACTAAACAACACATTAGAATGTTTGTAATTGTGATACATTTTATTGGAAAACTCTATTATTATTTGACCTTTTATTTTGTACGATGTTTAATGTTGAACTTTTTAATAAAAATGAAACTTAGTGAAAAATCTCATTTTCTATTTAGAGAAGGTTTGAGGGTTAGCTCTGGCCCGATGATCCGAGGGTACCTACAAGATCAGGGTCAAGGGTACACCGACTAGCGTGAGAATAGGATATGTTTAAGGTCGAGAAAATCCTACCTACTAATCCTCATGACCTAACCCAACCCTGAATTTGATTAGGTTTATTCCATATATGTGTTGGAGGTGTGGCATGAGATTTGACATCTATGGTTGAGGATGTGAAGGGTATGGTTGAGTATAATTGATTGGAGGCAGCTTGGATGTTCCTAGTAAAGGCGATAGAGGAAACTCAGAAGAAGATGCATACGACAAGAAATTTACAAATTAATAGCTTCGCAATGATGTCACAGGTACAAAATCAAGGTAACCAACTATGTTAACGTTTTTGACTATGATGTTTTGCATTTGAAAAAAATATGACAATTTATGTTGTAAAATATAGGTGTGGTTTTATGAGCACACCAAATATATATTCTACTGCGGATGACAATTGTGTGCAATGAATTACAAGTTGGGTGTACTCGTACAAAGTAAAGAAATATGATGCAAGGATGATGGTTGCTAACATTAAGGAAAGCCAGATATGGACATGAGCGAAAGTCTTGGGTAATGTATGATTTTATGTTGTTGGTTAATTATGCTTGAAGGAATTAACATATCAAATTAAGCGTAAATAGGCTTACCATTATCATTCAGTGGAAGACGATTGAATCTTGGCTTTGAATCAGTGGTCGAGGAAGGAACTCATAATTCAAAGAACCTTCACAATAGCACAGCATAAAGCCCTAGGGTTTTGTGCAGAAAACTCACTTTAGAGAACCTTGGTGTTTATTGTGTGTATGTCCTCTTCTACTGTTCTTCTTTTATATTACATAAACCAGTCAAGGAACTAGAGTTTCCAAGGTGACTAAACTGTCGACTTATTATCATTATTGGGCTTCCACCTCTTATAGGTGTATCATGCCCTAAGTCCAACATCTCCCACTCATACATAAGGGAGCACTTATTTCCACCTTAAGAAAAACTTTTTTTTTCTTTATTTCTGCATAATCTTCATGCTGGGCAAATAGACCGTGCAGCCAGCATACTTGTGAGAGATCTATGTTACAAATCTATTAAGAATATATAGCCTCTCGTCGAGAACCTCACATGAGTGGTTGGAAGTATGCAAGTACCCTAGATCATTTCAATCTCATTAAGATGTTTCACTTTAATCTCATCAAACCATCATATTTCATATTCACAATAATGAACCATATGTCATAACTGGTGCACTGGTGAAAAGAAATTAATGAGATTTTTTGAATGATCTTTCCCCTCTTACGAGACTCTTGGTTAAATCCAACTCGTTTTTCTAGACATGTCCCGCCAGATCGAATCATTTATGATCTTTTGCCAACACACTAAGATAACGAACATTGAGTTGAGTCCCAAACTACTGATTGGATTCCTGAGGGTACAAATATAAGGCCATAACCTTATCAGATCTCACATAAATTTAAGCGAGATCTAACTTATATTAACTTGATTACTCGTCTCTTGCTGGTATGAAACATGTGTTACAACATTCTTTCCTTTCCCATAGGAGCGTGTGTCGTTTTGGTTCTTTAACTAAAATGCTATATAGATGATATTTGGACATCATATTGTCCAAACTGAGTTCCCAAATCTACTCATTAGCTTGAACTCACATATGGCCTCTTTCATGTAGGCCAAGTAAACTTCACTTTTTTACCCATACATTGTAATGACCTTCTATCATTATCAATGTGACCTTCATGATTTTAAGATAATAGGTTCTCATAATTATCCTTGTGATAATTTTACTTAAAATCGCAGCTCATCTCCCATTGATAATCAAATCAATGGAGATGGTTACCCGTTTGAGAGGGCTATCCTCAACTCTACCCAACATACTTTGTACATTTAGGAATGCACAACAAGTGTCCATGAATATGAATGCATATTCAAACATTCTAATAATAAGTGTATGCAAAACAACTTATTTGAACTTCACAATCACTTGTGAACATTAGGAAAATAATTGGTGAACAACATGCCAAGGAATAGTTGTCATTTACGAAGACTGTTAAGCCTTTTTTATGCTCAACAAGCACACTCCCTTATCAGGGCTAGTTCAATGGCTCCACACCCATTTCCTTCATAGGAAAATACTTTACGTTCACTCCCTTTGTGTGTCATCATGTCATTCACAAAACTAAACTTTATGTTGAATCAGTTTGGCCTTATGATAATACTTAAGGCTCTTAGCACGTGTGATCTCAACTTGTCCCAGTAAATCATTAATAGATAGTACTATTTTATCCACGAACCAAATAATCCAAGTACCTTTTTAACCAAATAGACTCTTGCGTTTTTAAGGAGAGAGTCATAAACTCTTCTCATAACAAGGCAACATATGACTAGTTGTTGCCACTTTAGCACCATTGCTAAGTAAGAAAACATAACTAGAGGTTCATTTCTCATCTAAACCCGCCACAATCAAGACCATTGCCCCCTTTTTGATATAAGTTGTTGCCTATGTACAAAAAGCGCATGATCAGTGGTTCCATTTAGGTACCTCATGACTTAAATGTATGCCACTATGCTAGTCTCATGTCCAGTTGAAATCTATTTAAAGATACCAAGTCTAATATGCACCATATCATACATTAGACTTCTAACCACACCTAATAAAGTAAATTTTGCTTAATAGTCCTTTTCTAATAGTGTGTAAACACATTTCACTATAAGGCCTCACCTTTGTAGATGTGAGTACTAATAGGGTTATAGTTGTAAATATTAGATTATTCAACGACCTTTTGATGTCATTCCCTTTAGGAAAAATAATAACCTCTTTGAATATTGTCTCAAAAGCTTTATTTCAAGAGCATACCGCTACTTTACCTATATTAATCATCTCAAAGTTAGATGATGACAAGGCCTTTTGCCTTATTTAGTAACTTAACACCATTTCTAGCTATTAGTAAGTCATCCACAAATAATGACTTGACTACAAAATTGTTTTTTGGACCTTTAGGTGTCATTCATAATGTAGCTATTAAAGATAACTACACTATGAAAAATAAGTATTCCAATTCGTTGAAGAGATGTTAAGGTTACAATTGATCTCACATGTCCACATAGCTCACATTTGTGACCCTTTTCAATGGAACGTCACATAGAATCTCCTTTGGGATTGGTATTTGCACATCCATATGATTTGACTTTAGTCTAAACGAGCAACAATAGCTAGATAAAGCTAAAATTAAAATAAAGTACACAATAAGAGGGAAAAACTCTTCATATTTTATTCTATCCTATTATGTGTACCCTTTTTGCAACAAGTTGAGCCTAATATCAACTGTACCATTAGCCTTACAATTTAAGAACCGATATGTACTCAAATAACTTCGTGTCCTTCTAAAGTGTCAACCAACTGGTCACCTTCATTTATTCCATTTTACTTCAATTTCCTTAATCCACTTGTCCTTAGAAGGGTCAGAAAGGGCATCCTCACTCATTTCCATTTTGTAGGAGTGTTGCAAAAGGTTCATTTACCTTATTTCCCAAATGGCATGGACGAATCCTTATCAAGAACCGTGTCTTAGCAGAGATTCATATAATCTTAAATCGTTCCTCTTTGGATCAATTCTAGTCCCACAAAAACCAAGATCAATCATTTTACTCTCACTTGAAACAAGAATATGATCACTTTCATTTGCTCTTAATGATGAAGGTGGACCTTGATGATAAACTTATTCACCATCAATTAAAATCCTCCTACTCGAATGAAGGGATCTAATTCGGTTTGGAGAACTAATAGAGATAAGTCTTAACCTATCTCACCCTTCTTCGGAAATTCATTGTTTAGAATGTGATATATACTGGTTAAATTTTAGTTGCACTCCCACTATCTTACAGCCTACTTTTTAAAAAAAAAAATACTTCAAAGTTAGAGTATCCCATAAAGACGTTGTTCCTTCCCCTTTTGGCACTTCCATAGGAGGGGTGTGTTCATAGGCCGTATACCCTTGAGGTCTAAAGAATCTCATCCTAGGCTATAATCCATAACTGATATAGAGTGGTGATATAGAGTGGTAGCAACTTACATGACAAGCATAAGGTTAAGATCATAGATTGTAACAAAAAGAGATCTCCTTAACAAGAGATTTACAATTTTATACAATCGTTGATCCTACCATGTCAAGGAGCATTCTATTTTCTTTCTCCATAACAATATTTTATCATAGACTTTTAAGGATAGTTAGCTAATATACTATTCCCCTTCATCACAATATCCACTAAATAATGCTAACAAATATCTTGCAACGATTTGGTCTTTGAGGCCTTAACCTCTTGGGTTTAATTTGATTTTCAACCAAACTCACATGTTTTCTGAAACAACTTATCACTTGAGACTCATCTGAGGTCAAATAAAAAGTTCAAATCAAGTGAAAACATGATGAAGCATAGAAGTTCTATGTCTTATCATCACATTCATCAGACCATAAATGTTCCAATGAATTGACTATAATGGAAATGAGGCTCTTAGTGATCTTTCTAAAATTAAACGGCTCTCCTGTTGTTTTTCTTGCTAGACAATGTCCACAAGTGGGCTAGTCCACTTGTCTTTGCTAACAAATCTTATTTTGTCAGCTCTTGCATATACATGCTTTTGATCCATATGTCCTAGTCTATTATGACAAATAAACATTTTGCATCATCATAGTTATGTGAATATGGAAAAACAAACACTTGAATTATTAGAAAAAATATCAATCCATTATAAGCATACCACTTCTAATAAAACAGAACCAAAACTAAAGGTGTTCTAAAAAAATAACTATTTTTTAATTCCATGAGCATATTCAAATAAAACCAACATAGCAACACTATTCCAAGGAATTACAAGTAGGATTTCACATAGGATAGACTATTGGACACTTTGCAGGACTAGCTTGCATGTTTTAATTCCTCTATCAACCACCTTGTCGTTGTATCCACATATGCCCTTATCCAAATATGTAAGAACCATTGGAAGCCGAGTAAACCTTCATGGTCCATTGCTATTTGGTTCGGATTCCTGAACCCACAATCCACGCAGGATCAGTTTAAAAAAAGAGATATAACTAGCAACACAAAAGTCACCAAGAGATATTGCTAATGACCTTCTTGGGCTCAATGCGATTAAGAGCATGGTGACCTATTCGATTAGAGTTGAAGCACGTAGCTTGCATTAAGTCCTTCCATTGACATTTTTCTTCGCCTTATTGGTCATGCTCAGGTCCCTCATTTAACTGAGTCTTGCCGATCTAACTCCATTGGTTCTTCCTCTTAGAACCATTCCTTGAATAAGAGGTTGACATGTGCACTTTTGCACATGTCATTTCTGTGGCCTCTTATCGCTCTTACTCTAGCTCAAGTCGTTGCCTAATGTCCTCAAAAGTAATGATATAATTAGTTTGATACAAGACCATCTTAATCTGAGTCATTAGACAATGAATGGAGCACAACATGAACTTGTTACTCATTCGTCAATTCATAGCCAATTTCAGCTAATTCACTAATCACAGTTGACATATTCCTCAGATGCTCCCTGATGGAGACATATGGATTCTGCTTATAATTTCAAACCTAACAACGATAGACCCACGTTTAGCAATTGCGGTAGCTGCCATGTTGCTTGTAAAACACGAAAGTTCTACAATCAGCACAAAAGCACACATACATATAATATTTCAGCAAACACTTATGCATGTAAGTTGGCAATAACCGACAGAGTTAATATACACAAACATAGGCCCTAGAGTTAAAAGTTCACATATAGTTCCCAATCATCGATGTAGGAATGAATGTTTTAGAGTCATCAACTTTGTCGCTTCATTCCAAGTTACGAGAACACTTAACACTTAAGAAAAATTCTCGAATTTCTTATCAAAGAGGATATGATAACCTCAAGAATATTTCAAGAAATTCCAACATATATCCACAAATGTATGAAAATGAATTTAATCTTTTTTGTATAATTTTCTTATTGAATGAAATTCTCAAATACATATTTTAAAGAAATTTCATTTTATCAAATGTAACATATTCAGGCGGAATACATATTTTTAACATGCAATTTGGAAGGTAACATATGAAACATATTCTCATAATATGTAATATAACATTCATGCATTTCTATCAAGCATATATACTCCTTACATACCACAAGAAATTCAATTAACTATGGTCAAATAAAATATTGTCAAGGAATCATGTAATGTTTCACCAAAAAATAATGATGTCAAATATCATATATAAACATATATACTCACAAAAAAGAGTATTGAGAAGTAACAAATCACATTGTATATGCCAAGTATTAAATAAATAATAATAATAACAATAATAATAATAATAATAATAATAATAATAATAATAACAACAACAACAACAACAACAACAACAACAACAACAATAATAATAATAATAATAATAATAATAATAATAATAATGACTCCCCACATTACTAGAAGAAACTTTTGCGAATTTATTGGTCAACGTCATCAACCCTCTGGTCAACCAGCCAACCTTTCTAGTCAAATATATGCCAAAAATTTTCAGCGAAAAGGAATTTTTAAATAAAAAAGAACTCAAGCAATGGCAGTCACGTTCCTTACACGTGATAGGTCCCCCCCAATTCTCCATCCATAACTCGCAACCTCAAAAGTAAGCAAAATCAGTCATCTTAACCTGTCGCACAATCCAATTGCAAATTGCCATTTTTTACTCAGATGGATCCAATGAAGACAGTGGGATTCATCCTAAACTTTGTTTAGGACCGATCTATCACTTTAATTACGAAAATCTACTAAAAATGAGCCGCAATCGAGTTCAAATTCTTGAATTGTAATGGATTATCACCGGTAGCTTCTTCAGCAATTTCGAGTTGTATTCCAGTCAATTTGCTACGAGGATGGAGGGGTTATGCTGAAAATATCATAGAGGACAAAACCCACATATTAGTTTTGATACAAATTTTCCCAAAAAAATCGAAAAATAACCCTAAAGAGCAAACCCTAACCTGGAAATTTCTTACAATAATTTGCAAAATTTTGGCAAAATTCTAGTGTATTTGCAGCCAATTTTAGAGAAATTTTGCTCAAAATGTCATGGGCAATAAAAAACATCAATCAATTGCAAGGAATAAAGGCCAAAAAAAGATCAAAATTGGACTAAAATCACAAACCCTAACTGTAGCATTCCACAAAAATAGCTTGCAAAATTCGACCCAAAAATAAGCTAGATTACTTGAATTCTTGAGGATTTTTACACAAATCACAAGCTAAGTAAGAATTCAACATCAATTGTGAGAAAATTGGACTGAATTTACCCAAGAATGAGTTCTAGTACTCGATAAGGAATCCCAAAATTTGTTGCAAATTCTTTGCCACAATTTGAGCAAAGTTTGATCAAATTAACTAATAGATTGAGGGCTTTTGGGCCAAATCGAAAGAGACAAGCAGCCCATGGATCAATTTGAATGAAAATGGCACGAAATAAATGGTTCAAGAATCAATTCTAAATTTCAATTTGCAAAATACGCACAATATACTCAACGAAAACATGCATACGATATATTAAATTAAAGCTCTCATCATACTCTACTTGAATCTAGAATTGCACAAAATTCATCAAGAAATTGCACATGAAATGATAGCATGAACTTTTGAGTTCAAAAGTAAATAAACCGAAAAATAAACCTAATCTTTGGCACAAATTTCAAAAAATAAATATAAGTAATCCAATCAGGAAATAGGCTTATTTGCTTGGATACCAATGAAGGCATTAATATATGGAATTAAGAGTAAACATATTTACCTTAGTCCTACTGCAGAAACGATCAAACCTTGGCTTTGAATCACTAGCCAAGGAATGAACTCACAATTCGAAGAACCTTCACTACCACAGCCTAAGAGTCGTAGGGTTTTGTAAAGAAAACTCACTTTAGTGTACCTCAGTATTTCCTGTGTGTATTTTCTCTTAGACCGGTCACCTTTTTTAAATTAAATGGACCAGTCCAGGTACTAGGGTTTCTAAGGTGGTTAAGCCGTCAACTTATTATACTTATTGAGCTCATACCCTCTATGGGTATGTCCTACCCTATGTCTAACAATATTGATGTGTTATGGAACACATAAACCCAACTCTTGAGGTCAGGTAGCCGGAGAGAACAAAAGTTGTAGTGAAGGCTTTCCTTGATACAAATGAATACATTGCGTCTCTGGAGGACGCCGAGGTGTGACCAGTGAATATGTATTAGTAAAATATCTTTTTATTATAGTTGAAGTCAAGGAATGAATGTATGGGGGGTCCCTATATGTGGTAGCTACTTTTGTAAGCTGATACAAAAGAGTTCCATTTTGTGGTGTGGGAACCTTTGTAGATTCTTATTTTAGGGATATGAATTAGGTTGGATTTCATGATATAAAATCATTGTTAATTATACTTATTACAAACATGTTGAAGGTTGTGTATGTCACTATGTGTGATGGAATTGTGTTATATGTTTATTGTTGCATGGAGATATAAGCATTGAGGTTTGGCTAAGAAGAGCAAGAGAGCAGTACAAAAGGAGAAAGAAGCCCATGCAGCCTCGAAAAATGAGTTGGCAGTGATGTAGGTGTTGCTTGTGGGTAAGGATATGGAGAGGATTTCCTGGGGGGGAGAACAGATGGTATAAGTTGAAAATGTAGATAGTAGGGGTGAAAGCATGGGGGATCTTGGAGAAGGAAGCCATAGAGTAGTGCTTAATTATAAGGACAATATTGTGGAGGAGTCTCAATCGTTT
This sequence comes from Selenicereus undatus, assembly GCA_017589665.1. Classification (NCBI taxonomy): domain Eukaryota; kingdom Viridiplantae; phylum Streptophyta; class Magnoliopsida; order Caryophyllales; family Cactaceae; genus Selenicereus; species Selenicereus undatus. The sequence goes on along the minus strand of JACYFF010031952.1, from coordinate 85,558,586 downwards.
ATGGTGGCGTGCATTGAGTTTATAGGGGAATGTAGTTGAATCTACAACGTTGATCCGATGATGAAGTTTCCAAATGTATAGCCTAAAGATTAGACAATTACATGTTTATTGGCAGGCAGAGTGGGAAAGATATGGGTTTGGAAAAACTGGCCAACAAGGTACTGTGTCACCCTCATGTGAGGATGATATACAGACAGGACATGATGGAGAACGAGCAAGATAAGGGCTGTCGAGGAGCAGATTCAACAATTGCAGACATGGTAAAGAGACTTCCTCAATATCAGAACCCATTTGCAATGCAGTCTTCTCCAAACCTAAACCCTGAAGAGGCGGTGGCAAAGTGAAATGCAAGCGCAAAAAGGTGTACACCTCTTGAAAGTGATCGAAGAAACAGGTTAAGATCACTTTAGAAGGACAACTTATTGACTACCCGAAAGTTGGTGGAGAGGATAACAATTGATATGGTGGTCAGGTGGCTAAAAATGGGGAAAGTGAGGCACAATCCGCATCCATCAAGGTAAATGACTAAAATCTAATTGATTGTGAGTAAAATATAGCCAAGTATGAAGATTGAGATGGTATGAGATTTGTACATAATAGTTAAATGTTCATGGTTGTAGGGAGAAGATGAAGGGCAGAAGAAATATGCATCGGCGTATACAAGGGTGGAACAAGTGGGAACGTTATTAGATGAGGGAATTCCCAAAGTGGGAATCCTAAATGTGGAAGACGGATGCGTCAAATCATCCAGATCAGAGTATCTTAAACATGACGACATTATGTACAATGGCACGGAACAATTTGAAGAGGTTCTGAGTCTATACTTTTTTAAACGATTAAATATATAATCATTCAGGTAGACAATTACTCATTTTATCCACAAACCATAAAGTCTAAGTTGAACAAGGAAAAATTATATGAGCGAAATTTATTTGGATATTATTGACAATGCTACGGTAGCAAATTGTGTTAAATGTCATATTAGTAAGTCATAATTATTTTTTTTCGTCCATGTAGCAGGAATTTTGAAAATTACCATAATATTGCAAATGATAAAGGGTCAAGTAACTAGCAACTAATTTGTTACAATTTGAATGTGAATTAAGTGGCTATGTTTTCAATTGCATACAGAATGTAATATGTGTATCTTATAATAATTCATGAAATGAAAATTTTAAAATTTGTTAAATGTGTGTAATATATGGCAAATTATGTCAAGGTTTGCTAGTTGGTTAAGTGAAATGTAGTGTGGGTTTAAGGGTGTCACAGAAGATGTATATACTTATGTAGGTACATTATTAGAATATTAGCGAGGGGAAGACATAAGCACTTGTGTATTTGCAGCACATGTTCATAACCAAGGAAAGTATGTTGTCATTCTTGTTTCGATATATACCAATGTTGATTCTTATAAATTATGCCTCTTTCATGGAGTGTAATATGTGTTGTTGATTTCAAATAGACCACAGTTCCTATGGCCACGTATGAATAACTAGGGCAACAATGAGTAATACTTGTCAGTTGCACTCGTAGGTGTGTTCTGAATATTCCTCGATGATGATTTCACCACATGCCAATCAATTAGTCACTCACCTTTTTGGTAAAGAGGAGAAGAAGGTGCTGAAGATGCCTCTAAGGATTCCGCCGGTGGAACTCTATTGTTGACCAAGGAGGAAGGGCCCACAGTGAACATCAACAACTTAGGATCACTAAAGTTCTGAACCTCTTTATATTAGGCTAGTTTAACATAATAAGTACACTTGCATATAGGAGACAATCATTGAATTGGTTATAAATTTCGAACAGCACATGGATGTTTTTTAGTCTGCCATTTAACAAAGTAAGGTTGTTCAAAACCTGTTGGTCCTTCTATAAAATATAAAGGCCCTTATGTGGATGTTTAGGACCTCCACTTATGCAAATATATCTATATTTATTGTGGTCATTACCCAAAGAGGACATGATAGTAAGAGTTCTCCTTGTCAGGTGCTGGATGGTGGTCGTGCACTAATGACCTGTCAACTTGAACTTGTGGTCGATAACGTAATTCATATGTATGTGGCCACCAACCCTGAGAAGGTAGGTGCAAATGCATGTAATTCAAAGACACATGTCAATAGAGATTGTTAGGGCTTGGGATGGGAAGGTTCCCAATTGTTATTGTGATTATCCATTAAGCAAGGATAGTTGTTCCTATGTGTGTGTTAATTCTTATGTGCATGTATTTCACCACCTAATACACATGACAGTTTCACCGACCTAGGTCCATCGGATGCAAGCTCCCCCTCCAGGGAACCCAACCCTGATGAGGCCAGTAATACATAGTAATTTACATTACAATGTGAGCATATGATTACAAGGGAGATTAAACATTTACAACAAATGCACCACTAAATACTTTTGACATTTAGGGTACGACAATTGTAGGTGGGTGTTACAAAAAAGCTTGTTGGAAGAGTAATTTTCCTGTTATTAATTGCTAAACTATTTCAAATTGGTCATTATTTACTTTTGTGGAGTATAGCATGCCAATTATGTTTTGTGTAGGGTGGAGATAGAGGTGGTAATATGGAGAAAGTTGATAAGGGAAGCCCGCATTCATTTAAGGAACATGAACCACCCTGGTTGATGTTGGCAATTGTACTCCAGTCGATGCACATAGTAGCATGGATACGGTGAGTAGAACACGAGAGGTACTTGTGGAGTGGCATGTCTCACTGTGTAATATGATTGCTTAACCTGACGCTTCAATTATTGGCATATGGTGTAGGTTGGACTACCTACGTATAAATTGAATGGAAAATTATTTACATTATGCTTGTGGACAGACCTGATATTGTCTAATAATATATAAACCTTTGATAATAAGTTGGTGTTACTTGTTGTTTGCCTCAGTTCACCCGTATCTACAAAAACTACATTGTTCGTAATCATTGACCACCTAACCAATGAGGCATTATGTTGCCTTACAAAATTGGGCATGGAGGGGGAAGAAATTTGCCTTTTGTTAACAGCTAGTTCACATGATGTGGACTTTAGGCTTGGCAATTATCATAGGGTAAAGCACTCATTGTAGTTCAATCAGAACCTATTGTGAAGATTAAGTGACTAAGTTTATGTTTAATTTTTTAGGGTGCTCCCGAAGGTGTGCGTACTATGCCAAATACCATGAAGGTGGAATTGCAATGGTGAACAAGGCGGCCAACCTTGACATCACAGTTAAGGTCACTACTTCTCCATCTAAGTCTATTTTAGCAGAACATATGAGTTAATCCAACTTCTTAATGTTAATTACGAAGAAGGATTAGTTGAGCATGAAGTAGTATGAGTCATTTGTCTATGTAGTAGACTAGTGGACTTGTTCCTACAGTGTATAGTAAATTGAGGATGGTAAGTTAATAGTATATATCTTCCCATTCTCTGAAGTGTTTGACATTAGTTATTTTGGCATATGCTGTGAATATTTGTAAGTCTTTGTGCTGTATGGTGCACATTAATGTGGTATTGATGCCTACAATGCGTGTGGTCGTCGGAGTCGTCAACCCTTTGTGGAAGAGGAAACAACACCGGTCGTGTTGGTTTAAATTTTAGTTACAGCCTCGATAAGGTCAGTGACACCACGGTGTACTAAGTGCCACCACTTAACACACTTAGTAAGGGGTTTTGAGTTCGAGTTGTGTAAAATGTTTACCATGAATACGGGTTTTGTATTAGCCGCCAATGACAACTACCCACATTATGACTTTTTGCATCCATATATCCCAGAGTTGCTCATAAAGTTTGCATGAAGTTATACGTGTAGAAAGAACTACATCATTGTGTGCACCTAGGCCAAACATGTGGGATTAGCATATCTTTATGGATGATTATGTCAAAGTTTATTCGTAATAAATTGTCTTCAATATGTTCTCTTCATTTTCTAAGTAATCTAACATGTCATTGTTTTCAATCTTCATTCTGTGGGGTTGAGATAAAGGTGGTAGGAATGTCGATAAAGTTGATAACCAAACCCCCATCAATTAGGGAACATGAACCAAGTCTGGATAATGCCTCCAATTCTACTCCCCCAAATATAGGTAGCACAGTTGATAAAGTAAGTCATTTACAACTGTAAGTCTACAATATAATATACCTTATATAGGTTTGGATTTGGATGTGGAAAAAAGTCCTATCACCAATATATCTCAACTGTCCGAAATGTGTTGTCCAGGGCAACATTTTATGCAAAGGTGCGCTAAATTTCTTACATTGTTTAGCATGTCCTCGCGCACACTATTGGACGCATTGGTCGGAGTCAAAGGTGGTACTGTAACTGATAATGTTCAGCGTCATATTTCGGTGAGCATGACAGACGAGGGACGCATACCAGTTGATATTGTCTAATATATTCCTCCTACTGTGAAGAACACCATTGAACAGATAAGATTACAAGTGATGAATATCTTCCCTATAACAATCAAAGTGCATAATATCTTATCTTTGCACAATGTGTGCACTTTGTGAAGCATGTTATAATTTTTTTTCTTATGCTTGGGTGGATTTTTAGCCCAACCAGAATTCCTCATGAGAAAACAGCCATATATGATTATAAAAAGCCCACTGCAGAGCCCAAGGAGTAATAAAGCATTCTTGTAAATTTCCCATCGGTAACTAATACTTGATCATGTTGAGGTATTTTGTCATTTGGGTAGCCTTTGGGCGAGGTCGTACAAGTTCACACGTTAGGATTGAATCCGGTTCTATTTTTCCATGTACATTCAGTTAGATTGTATATTGTTCCCAACCAATGTATGGTCCATTACATTTATAACAGTTACTCAAATCCTCCTTTTACAAGCATGATACTGATATTTTGTCTTTAATATCAGTCAAATTGCTATTTATGTATATGTATGGTTCCATTATTGGATGTGACATATGTACCTAGGAATGTTTAGTAGATATATGCTTTGTCATAGGAATACAAGTACCAATCTAATATCATTGTTACCTGGTCATGTAATGTTTTACTATTATATGATGCATTTTAAATGTTTTAGTTAGTGTTTTTTTGTTGCGCATATGAATATGCAACTCTTAATTCATATTTTTCAAGTGAAGTTTAATTTTCTTGCATAGTCATTGCACATTTCACCAAATTGGCGAACTATACAATTGATAGTATTGTCCATTCACCTATGTGAGTGACATTTCAGTCTACCAATACTAGGGCCGGATAATGCCACCTGTACTTGAGCTATGTTAGGGGGAACACTAGATGTTCTCAATATATTGGGTATTGAAAGAGTGATTAACCTCATACTATGTAACGTGTACATGTACATATTGCATAATATATTTGTAATAAGTTATTCTCTTATACACATAACTTAATATTTTGTTTGAGTTCAAGCTAGAGATTTCATGCAGGAATATATAACATAAGCTCGAACCCCTATAAGGATGGGGTTGGCATAGTGCGTATTGGATATAGTGCAGATCTAGAAAGAGTGAACCCTTTTATTAGTGTATGTTGTTGGGTAAACTCACTTATGTGGAGGATGCATATGAATACACAAAACTCAAGCTGAAAATTAAAGTTGATCGCATGACCACTGCCGATAAGATGCATCAACCCAGTAGGCGTCATGCAATGATTCCTTCTCCCCCAAGTCAGGGTTGCGGGAATATGTGAGACTGAGATTTCCATCATTACTTTTTCACATATTAACTACTTCTGGTGATCACTGCCTCTAGAATATGAACAAGCAACAATGGTTATGTATGGTGAGTACACAATGAAATAGGTTGCACATCACACATTTAACCGGTTCTTGCTCCGTTTGACATGATGTTCATAACTACTTGCTAATGAAGTTGTCAATGGAAGAGGAGACTTTACTCGGCGATGTTCACAAATGGTGAAAATCTTTTAAGAAACCTTCATATTGGTGCGTAACAATTAATTCCGATTGACTATGTATGAGTAGCTCATCTCATACCACCCAACCCAATGGTTGACGGTGTTACATGCCTTTACGGAATGCCAAATGACTGATACAAGATGGTGGACCTTAAAGAAGGTGGAGCTCACAATATTTGTGCAGTTGACGTGAAAGGTTTGGTCAAAACGATGCCAAAACATGGTCCAGGGTTTAAGGCATTCGACTTTTACATCAGTGGCTTTGCCATTAATCATTACAGTACATTGCTTCATGAATGTTAGTGTAAATACCATAGCTGGTGTTGAAGGAAAATATTGATTAAGACAAATGAGCTGGCAAGATTTAGATTCAAGGGTCTACCTTTCCTCCTTGTAATTAAAATGTTCCCAACATCGACATATGTCACTCGCCCCAATCACGTTTGCTTGCACTGAGCAACATTCTTTGTACTTAACTGACAGACATAAAGCAAATTGAGAATAATGGGGTACATGCTATCGGGAGATATTGATAAACATATGTCTGACTGTGTGACACAGGTATGTGATGCAGTCATTGTTGGGTACGACCCGATGCTTGTTTAACACTTGTACTGAATGTACGTGAACATTGTCCCCATATGCAGGTGCCACTACAATTGTTTGATGGACATGTGAAGTACTGGTTGCTATTAGCAATTGATTTGAAACAAAGACATGTGTGCATGTTTGATTTGTCATCCTAGAAATAGAGTGACAAACCAGTGTGAGCATTCTCGATTGATTTACCATGTAGTTAAGCTCTTCCCCAACATTCCAATTGAATTATTATTTACTACAATGGTTAGTTTAATGTAAATTATTCAATGTGCAGAAGGTAGCGATAAGCCTAACACTCATAATTCATAAAGTATGACACTTACATGGACATTATTGCTTTTGACATAAGCAAAGCTACGTGTCCCGGGCAAATAGTGTTCACCTAATATGCATACCATTCCAACCATGTTCGAAGTACTGTGGTATAGGACATGAGTATGGAGCGTTCGTTATGGTATTCATGGAGCTTTTAGCCTTTAATGTAGAGAACATGTGGTTCATGCACAATGATATCAGACAACTACGAGAAAAACGCTTGGCAAACATCCTAACCAGAAGAATCAAGAACTTCACAGCATCAATTATATCATAGTGGCGACTATGATATAAACGACCATTTTTGCTAGGCAGCATATGTGTACCAAAGTTTGTCACTTATATGTTGTAAACAAATATGTTACACGAAATGTGTTAGTTGTTGCCAATATATATCTAATTTATGGCATATTGGGAAAAGTGCACTTTTGTGGCTATCTTGCCGTTTTAGGGGTTACCTTATTAGTGTGTACATAATGTTTGTCGCACATGGTGTATATCACATGCCCATTTATTACATGTATAGAAAAAATGACCACTGAAGGATAAGATGCGGAAAACAACATATGTACAGTGGCAGACAACTTTTGTATGGTAAAAAATATTTGTATGCTGGTAAACATCCGCAAGGAAGAATAGTTGTTCGATGATAAACGTGACTTGTAAGTTGTACGTTGGTGAACAGCATTTGTAAGAAGAGTTGTTTCATGGTAAACATCATATGCACAGCGACAATAGCTCACCTCCTAAATTTTATGGTGGTAAACACTATTCCCATGGGGGTATGCGCATCCATCTCCACGCGCATATTTGTGAAGGCTACATTATGACCTTCAAATCATTTACCATTGAACCAACAACAACATACACTGGAAAACCACATAGTATTGTGTGTATGCTATGATGCAGTTTGCGAAATAAGAACAAGCATAAATTTGTGAACTTCATATTACGTTGTTCTGTTAAGGACTCACACATACATAGACAATTACTTTACACAATTAAACTTTATAAACATAATCGCTATAACGAACCCATTTACACTTTACATATACGTCTGTACACAATATAAATTGCAACAGGTAAATGATCAAGTTTGAGAATAGGCGGCCACACGCTTGAGGTTCCTCAGCCCAATTATGCATAAATGTACGTAATATCCCTTATGTGAAGCTCACATACGAATCCATCTGCATATATATATATATATATATATATATATATAG
>JACYFF010031952.1:85480674-85525543 GCA_017589665.1 Selenicereus undatus | reverse complement strand
CACCACAACTTACCATCCCACACTAACATCATGTTATAGGATAACTTCATTCCTTAAGATCCATATTGCATAACTCACTATGACCATTGTCATGTCCCCCATAAAATTAACACGACGTTGACAATTGCAGAAATGGTAAACCGTCCCTTCTACTTCCTAAATCTGGCCCTTATCTTAATATTTGTTGCCCTATCTTCATGTTGAACAAATTGATCATCGTTTCTTTCGACTCGAATAGTATGATGCACCTACTGAAGCTCAGCTGTTAACTCACTTATTACTTCCCTGGCTTGTTTTGGATAATCATGACCAATTATGTTCAAGAATGGGCAAGCATTCTCATTCTACACATATTGACATACAACGTAGTAGGCATTGAGTGGGGTTACTAACGAAGAAAGTTACTTGGGAATTTGAAGAATATGATAAACAAACGGTACCGTGTATATTAACTCATGTGGGCATACAACAAACCGTCACCTGTAGTTGCCATCGTTTCGATGATAGTAGCTTCTAACTCACAACAACAAAAGTACTTTTGACCACTATTCAAATAACTTAGAGTGGTCCCAAAATCTGTAGAAGTGTGGTTGTATGTCCTTCTCGTTGAGGGGACTACCATGTGACCTTCTTAGGGTGTTGTTGACATAGACAAAGCAACTTTGGAACTCTATAAATGAAGGGAAGATGTTGCCTTCCTTTTAATATTGTGACTGGGGCATCCCATTGGTGCACAAGTCAATAGTGTGTCACTTGTTTAATATAAATGCACCGTTAGTTCAATATTACATACATTGAAGTAGTTGAGGCCTGCTTGATTAGAAATTGCAAACTTAATGTACTACTCCCTAAGATGCAACTAACATATTCGTCATAATTGAATATATGAAATAGATTACAAATTTTGTTTAATATTGATTTACTAAGCTTGTCGAACCTCACAAGCAACTAACATTTTCATCATGTCACTTGTGTCTTCCGTTATCAATCACAATTTGAGATCACAGTTGTGAGTATCGTAGTGCACCTTCGTATATGTAGATGTTTACCGCATTGTAAATGTCATGCGACCTAGCTAAATAGGTCAATAAATGTGGTAAACCTCAAGTTAAGTTCTTGACATTCACACCCATGTACTACTACTTAAAGTGTTCAACCCTAGAAACAATACCCCTTACCTTTACGTACACAACATGGAAACTACTAACACAACCATATAGATGACCTTAAGTGCTGAACTTATATATTGAATGGAACATTGCACTCAGTCCCATCTATTACAGTTGAATTACGTGAAGTACAAATCACAGTCACCTACTCTAACACCTTTTGTAATGACCATGCACTAGATGTATCAGCTCATATGGCCACTTTGGTTGGATTGAAGATACATACTTCATTTCCATCGACAACCTAACTTTAAAATCTTTTAAGGACTTCCCCGTGAAAGATTGCATGACCTCAGGTGCATGCTTCCTTCGTTGATGTATATCCTGGCATAGATCCCAATCATAAAGGAATTCAGTCACACGTGGAGCAAAGGACATCATAGATCAACTTGAACTGATGGTCGATCACTCTTACGAATTGAAGAGGTTCGTGCTACCAATGTTCGACATAGATCCCATTCCTAAGACCATCAATTACCCCACTGAGGACATCATTCTATAGCAATATGTAATGACACACGAATTATATGACTAGAGTGACGATGCATACATGCACATCCTTCAGAAAGGTCAAGCTAGGGCACAGGTGGAAATAATCTCCACGCTTGTATAAGATGGCAATGGCAATAAGTACACTATATAAATAGCCCACATCCACTCATGTATTGGCATCCCTCCTTGACTCAACGACTGCTACCTGAGCGATCTTCGCATTGCCATTTGGAATTACAGAGGCATTGCACGAGCATCTTTCCGACAAAATCTAAGGGAATTGCTGTTAGTAACTCGAGAGCTCACTAACATAAGGGTGGGAGATGAAAATGTAAGGGAGAAATTGTACAAATAAGAATGAACCATGGTTTCACAGAGCCCACCGACTTCTTTAGTGGAGCTTGTCTTGTATGGGAAGGTGTTCTTGGTGCCACATAGGTTTGAGCTCAATCACATAACTTTTGTAGTAAAGGCAACAATGACCTCACTATAATTTCAATTGTTTATTTACTTCATTTCCTTATGTGCCTTAAACTGATTCATGCAACTGAGCGGCTAACTTTTGCTCATATGTTTGCATGGAGTATGCTAATAACGGACTAAAACTACCTTGAGCGGCTATGCAGCTACTCTATACCGGCGTCATCTATCTCATTGATTACTATGTTATTATTTAATATTCTCTTACGTTTTGTTAGTTTCAATGAACATTTCCTTCATGATTTGTGTGCATTACACTAATAATCCGTAATTATGTAAACACATTTTTTCACATCCTAAAACCCTTACCAATAATCCACATTGATATGTTTACTTGCAAGTTTGCATTTTGTTATCAGAGTGAACTTTACTATATGCGTGGTAAACTATAGTTAATTAGGTATACCCTTTTCCCGGAACTAGCGCCTGCTTTACATCACTTCATCTCTCCTATGGTTGGAAATATTAGGTTTCTTATGTTGTCCATAGGAATCATCCCATGTTAATGATGACATTAAGTTTGGTGAATATCAACTTTTGCACATTTCATTCTCATAGTTAATAATACTTCTGGAAGAAGCCATGAAAGGAGCATCTTACAATTTACAATAACAACTGATAATCAATTGGTCAACTTATGACCAATTGGTCCAAGTAGCAATTCAATTAAGAAACCATCGCACCCACTAAGGGACACGCATAATTTACATATCACTGAAAGGATTTCAACTTTATTATAAATGTCATAATATTTAATTCCATACCCAAGCATACGCTCCCATTACACTTCTTCTCACAACTAGAATTTGTTCCCATTGTTATGGGAATTTCTAGTTTACCACGCAAATGCTTATAGATTACCATTGGTACGCAAATATATGAGATGCGGTAAATGGGAACATTGGTCACAAAGTTTACCTTCGTTCTATATCATCAGCCAACACCGGCACCCATATGTCATGCACAGTCACACATACCATCCTTTTACTCCTGAACAAACAATCTGTATACCAGTTTTTATTCTTAGTTTACCGTGGTAAACATGGCACTAGGATTGGGTCAACAAGTATTGTGACTGGAACCAATGAAATACCACATAACATGAACCCCCCTCACCCAATTTGTTGCTTATTTGTCAACCTTTAAACATTTAATCACACAATTTACCTACTTGCACATCATTAGCTGATAGTTACACCTACCTCGGTGCACACCCACATATACTGTGCATGTACTCCAGGACAAACAGTTCATATACTATTTTTTATTCATTGCTTACCGTGGTAAACATGGCATTGGGTTTATTTAACAACCAAGGTGGCCTGCTACCAATGACAATGCAAAATATGAGTTTTAACATCAACCTAACATGTTGATTGTGTTGTGACATCTCTGCCACTATCACCGAGTCGGACAATATACACTACAATCACATATAATTAGTACACCTCATTCATCTTTGGGTAACAAGTTTGTGTATCAATCAAATTTTGGAACAAAGCATCATGTCCTCCTTATGCCTGCATCATACGAACCATCCATTAAATCTTCAACCTGCACAACATCACCTTCATAGCTTGCATCAAAATCAGCTCGAGGATTAAGACATGTCGTCCTCATAGGTATAACTTTGCCGCATTTTAAGCACATGCAAGGTTTTGTGCCCAGGGAATGAGATTCCTTGTGCTTTGATGCTTTGATTGAGGCATACCAAGTTGTTGTCCATTATTTGGGGGTAATATGCATCGGTTGTACTCCTTATCAAGCTCTTCTCCACCAACTACAAGCCATATCCTGTCATCAATTTTACCCATCTTGTATGTTTCCCATCGGATGGACAAGCTACTTATATATGTGATATTGGGTTGCAACCTTATATATTGAATGCACATAGTCATATAGGGCTGAGCAAAAAAACCGGTTACCCGAACCCAGACCCGGAACCGATTTGGACCCAGCAGGTCCGGATCTGGACCCGGTCCAACCGGGACCGGGACCGGTTCTAAAATTCAGGATCCGGTGGCAACCGGTTCCGGGCCTGGTTCCTAGAAGTTTGGAACCAGTACTGGTCCCGGTACCCGGTTACCCGGTCTAATTACCCGATGACCTTTTGCAGGCATAGTTATTAGTTAAAGTTCGAGGCTTTTTCTTGTTTTTTTGTGATGTTTGCTTAGAAATGGAAGTACTAACGTCTTTAGTGCTTAGTAGTTGTTAGGCTGATGGGGTACTTAATGGCTTGGTTTCTAATAAAAGCTAATTTTAAAATGAAATTAAAAAGTCAAAAAAAGGGCACCGGGTACCCGGTTACGGAACCGGTCCCGACCGGTTCTGGGACCAGTTCCAAAAATTTTGGAACCGGTTCAACCGGGACCGGGACCGGTTCCAAGAAATTTTGCTCACCCCTATAGTCATATACCCATAAGTTAGTCTGACAAATCATAGCCATCGCAGGACAGCAAGGAAGTCCTCGCATTTTCCATTGTCTACAAGTGCAAGTGTTTTTACTCAACTTCACTACTAATTTATGGTTGTTAGCCAACTCCACATTGTATTTTTCCACCATGATGTTGTAGCATTTTACAACTACAATATAACCCATCTTCTCATAAGTGTCAAATAGCGTCTTCTTTCTCCCACCCTCGTCATTTGTTCACTTGTTAATCTCCTGATTGTGCCTATCCATCTTCTTCCCAAGCTTTTCGAGGTGTCTGTTTACATGCCACGACATTGGCACAAGTGTTGTAGTTATATGATCCTATTTTTCAAACTTTCTATCACGTTGTTGTTCATTCTTCCCTATCTCTCCTTACTAAATTTAGATGCAGCTCATTGCTCAGCTTGTTGTCTTCCACCCAGGCAACCAGCTCTGTCTTGTAGCACCTCAACTTTTGTAATGTGGCATTGTATTCCCTGCTATTAGATCGAACGCCACTCAATAGAACATTTTTTTCACAATCTACTTCATCGCTTCTTTTCGAATACTGTGTTTGGTTGCCTTCTCCAAGAAGTTCTCCACCAAGTGATGTAGGCCGTAGATGTGGTACTCCTAACCAAACACTTGTGCAATAACGTTGATATTCCCAGGGTTCCTATCTGAAATTATGACAGGCTTCAAACACCCCCTATGCAATCTGCAACCATTTACAAGAACCAAACATATTCTTCAATTTTCTCAGCTGACACTATATCATAGGCAAAATTCTTATCTGCATCTAGCATACAGGCAGCAAGCATAATCCCCTTATAAGGTCCACTCAGATGAGTGATATGCATAAAAAGTATCATTCTACATACAAATTTAAAGTCTTTTACATTAGCAGCATATGTAACAAACATTCGGTTAAACCTCGATCCATCAACCTTACAAAATGGCATAGACCCCAAATTTCCTCTAATGGTGGTAGCACACATCCAAGGCAACAATTTGTAATGATCAACTGGCTTACAAAGCACCAGCATGTGCAGGAATTCTCTTGCCCTCCATGACTGCATATATGTCCTCTAAATCCCTAACTCCAACTCCAAATTATGCATAATGTCTCTGGCAAAATAATCATGATACAACTACCTTTTTACCTTAAATAAGGTGTGCAAGAAGTTCGACTTTAACTTGTCGTTTTTTCCATACACCCATCTGACACCGTTCCCTCATATTGTATTTATGTTGGCCTCTAAAATCTTTCAAATACATCACCTGTGTATTCTTCCCGTCTCTAACACATATGTAGAATGAATAGTCAATTGTGTCGCATTTAACTATAATTGTTTGATTGCAGTTCCTCTCAAATTGATAGTTAAATTGGTTCACAATTGTATATTTGAACGAAATTTATGAAAATGTTTCTACCGATTGAAAGGTCTATCCCTCTCCCCCGATTAATTTATTGCAAATGCTAAGCTTGCTAGTAGTAACTTTACACTTAAAGACCATAACGTGGCCAAACATTGTCACTTTCATTAGTCCCTTCGTCACACCCACTTTCTTTAGTCTTTTCATCACACACTTCATCTGATGCCACGGACATTTCATCGTCATTTGACAATTCGATGTTTTTGCCTCCCAGTCTCAACCTGGTTTATGGTTGCTCAACTATACTACCGCCCTTTTCCGTGACCAAATGACCTGTAATTTCAAGCACAAGAACAAATAAGTCACTCAGTTTTATAAACTTAGTTAACTAATCTACTTCATTGTATACATCTTTACAAATGAACCACCTTTTCACTCTTTTTTGTTTGGCATCTCCCTTCCGACCCTCTTGTGCAGCAACATAATTGTTTCTCCCACTTGTGTCGTATACCACGCCATCATCATGAGTGTGCGTTCGTCCTTTATATGCTACAATACCCTTCTGTATGTGCCTCCCTGAACCATCATTGCCACCCACATATAAATAGATATGTCCTTCATTTCCCTTGAAAATCATCCCCACATCCACATCACCCTTAACTGTCGTTAACATCTACATGTCCTACTTCAAACTGTACCATACGTTGTACTTGACAAATCTCTACCTATAATCTCCTCCACCATTCTTCACACCGCCTCTACCCTCATTCCCTCCTTTACCACCTCCGATGTATGTTACTTTTCCATCTCCACCTTCCTCCAACTTCTCCCCACAACACATGCACAACTAGTTCTCTCCCCCACCACGATCTCCTGCAATGGCATCGTCTACATCCATTTTTCGTAATCATCACAACAACAAATACCTTCAATCCCTACTGTACTAGCCACTCCCATCAACCTCCTTAATATCTTCCCAATTGTCTTGCATGTCATATGATAAAAGCATTTTTTCATCTCAAACAAAAGTACATCATTTACTTCACATAAGTATCTTACATAGTCCCGAACCACAACATTTGGTATACCTATTCAGTATGCTATTTCTACCATGGCAAACAATAAACGTACCCCAGGTTTACCAATTCCCCATGATAGCCTTCCACAACATGATCACCCATTGATAACATCATCAACCTATTTTACTGCATGCTAGATTGTACCCCTAGGTTATTACTGCCTACTCTAGAACATATGCACTAACAATACCATTGTCATAGGAACCCTCTTTACCTTGTCGTGCCACTTTATTTATTTATTTTTTTCCACTGCTTTCCTCGTAAATTTTGGTTTATTCATAAAATTTGGTTTATTCAATAACAACAGCTCCATTACCCTGGTAAACAATGAACAACAACATCGCATATATTTAGACCCAAACATTTACCCTTCAAAACACTAATAACAATGACAACAACATTCCACTAACCAAATTCTTACATTTATAACCGACTATGACTTACCTATTGTTTACCAACCGAGCTACCTATAGTCGTCTACCCCTCTCATATCTTTGCAATCCTTCCTCCATCACATTCACATATCACCTTCACCGTCACGTATCGACCATCAGCAAACACTACCAACTCAGCTTCGGTCTCCCCCTACTCTTTCTCTATTGAACAACTATGTATCTTAATTCACCCTATTATTCTCCCCCATTTACATATTTATGCTATAAATCGTGACATTTTGCCCAGATTTCACTCACTTTTGAAGAATAATTAATGAGGTAGAGAGAGGTTAAGAAGTAGATTGAGATATAGAGATGGAGAGAGCACACACCATATTAGGGATAGAGATAAAGTGAGCAACAGCTAACCCCAAAGGAAGTCTCACTCTATTTTTGAAAAAGGGATGACTAACTCCCAAACTCAAACTCAGGGCAACATATCAAGTAGAGAGAGAATGAGACAGACAGAGAGAGAGAGCAATATATCAATAAGGGCAATTTCTTCATTCAACAATTCATCGCATTCTAGCCTACTCACTTTTCCCTCCAAAAACAACACCTAATTGTTGCAAATAAAATCACTTAGTTGCACCCCTATTAATGTCGCACCCCCCCCCTATAATTTTACCTCTAGCTTTTTGGTTTCACCATCTTTCTATTTTGTGATTGCTTTTTCCATGAATAACAAGACCAAATTCCATTAGTATGTCAAAAACATCAATCAAATTTGCTATGATTGTGGCATGTTTTGCTAGAAGAATGTTTATCTTTATCATATTTTTCTACAGTTTGTGTGCTACTTGATGATCTTAATGTTGAGTCATCTTTTTGATTTAGGAGGATGACAACTTTTTGAAATTCTGATGATAATGTTGAGTTCATAATAGAATTCAACTCAACGTGACACATGGCAATTGGCTTGAGCTTACGCCACTAGTGAATCAATGACTTCCTAAATCCCGACAGAGCCGCAAAAACTTTACCAATTTCTCAACCCAAATAAAGGAAAAAAGAAAAATAAAGCAGCCATCTTAAACTAACCCAATTCATACCTAATTCCAACCGCAACTATTAAGACACTCATGTAAACCAACCCTCCCTCCCCCCGCCCCCAATTGTTAAGAGACCGACTTGGTGATTGACCCGGTCGGATAAGAGGCCAATCGATTGGACTGTTAGAATCAAGATTGAACTAGTTGGTCCGTTTCACCGTTATGTCGGATTGGACCGGCATGACCCAGTAAATTCTAAATTAATTTTTGCCTATATTTCCAAGATCGTCATTTATTTAACAAAATATTAGTGGGAGTATATTATTGTTGTTTATATAGAAGTATTCCTTGCATAAAAAAAGGGGTATAAAAATTAATCAACATCAATCATATCACATGACCCATCCAAATGCCGACCCATCAAGCCCATGTTACCAACAAAGCTTTAAAACGGTAAAAACCAAACGGAATGAGTAATAAATGAGAGTGGAGGCCCATGTGAATTACTAATTCTAATTCCTAGGGTTGTTTGTCTTTTACAACTCTAGCGTTCTTACATCGACGCTGCCTCTTTCCGCTACAAAAACGCAAAAGTAGCTCCTCAATCCTCATCCTCTCTGTCTCTCTCTCTCTTTCCACCTAAAGTAGTCGTTTGCCATCTTCATCCTTATAGTTCTGCCGGATATGAGCTTTCGAAGCCATTGCCTTACCTGAGAAAAAGACCTTGCCGAATCCGGTTGCTCACTCGTTGACCACGCGCTGTTTACATCGTTGATTTCTTAGAACAAGTAAAAAAACATGGGTTGACCGGTACAAACTGTTGGTTCCTGCGGGCAGTTTTCTGGGTTTAAGCACGTGTTGATTGGGTTTTGACCGGCTAAAATGATAGGCAGGTTTCAGCATATGTCCGGACCGGATCGGTCCTCGATTCCTGGTTGAACCAACCGGTCAGGTCCTGTTCTAATAAAATTCCCCCTAACGGCGCCGCCCCCCCCCACAAAAAGGGAGGAAGGGAAGGAGAAAGGACTTGGACGAGGGGCACCGAGAAAACATCACTAATTCCCAAATGAGATCAGTTCTATTGATCACTTTCTTGCTGGCCAAATCACTATCTCGTCCACGACAAACTGTTAAAAGCACCACATTCCTTTCAGTTGCTCTCAAGAACGGCCTTCAAATCACATTGCCCTCTGCAATTTGTACCTCACATTTCTATTGAGAAGACATCGTTTCGCTGTGCCTTTTTTTTGGTTGGGGGGGGGGGGGGCCGCGAAAACTATTGTCTTCCATTAGATCAGTGTATGGTTCTCAAAGGGGCAAAATTGATTCTATCGCAAGTTGCTAGCCTGTTGAACAAGGAAATTATTTATCCAAATCAAAGTTAGACTGCATCTTCCCGCAAATTTGGTCCATGCCATTTTGTAGTTACACCGGAACTCCCAAATCTGATAACTTCATCATCCTCTTTGTGATACTGCTTTTTTGCTGCCTAAGAAGGGATGTCACTGAAGCAACCTGAGAAAACATACGAGAAATTTGCATCAATGATTATCTACAAAGCACTGTGTCATTTTCCAAAGAAAAGAACTTGGCCATATAGGCATACCCCTAATATAATGACGAAAATGAACAAACTAGAACGAGCCATCTTGAAATGAATAGATGTCTAGACTGTAAACGTGCTAGTCAAAGAACAATTATTTCGAAACTAATGCAAGAGCCCCAATCCTCGATGCTATGTGCAAGTCAACGAACAATTGTTCCAAAACTGATGCAAGAGCCCTTGGTTCCTCAATATGCCCAATCTACCTTCCATACAGAACTCCCAAGTATAAGCTTTTGGACTATAGATTCCCATGATGGAAATCACGTAAGTGTGTCCTTCTCTCCCTCCCTCTCCCCAGAAAAAGAAAAAAAAAAACCCAAAAACAGACGGGAGGGGGGAATCTTGCTACCTTCAAGCTAGTAGTATCCACTAAAGGCCCACTGAAACAGAAGAAAATTTTGGCACCATTCTAATAGAACTTGAAATTCTTATTTTGGAAGGAAAAATGGAAACTAAAAATTGCTTTGGGACATCAAGAATAGCACATGAAAGTGTGAAACTCAAATATGACATGTTTATTTTGAAAACCAAGCATAATTAGAGAGAGAGACAGAGAGACAGAGAGATAGAGTAGACAATTGTATTAGGGCATCAGAAATACAGTGCCTGAAATTAACATTCAAATTGGCAAAATTTGTTACGAACTTGCCTCCGCTCGAAGCCTCAATGCCTCTCTGCCTGGTATCTCACGCAACAGATCCATTAAATCTAGAAAATAACAGATAGCAAAATCATTAATGAAGCTTCCTTCAGTACATCTGGTAAAGGCATAACAAGCACCACCCACTCTGAATACGATGAACAATAGGATCTGGGACGGAAAGGCAAACACATGCACCCTGACGGTGAGAACTAAAGGATGCTATATGAAGTGAGTATCAGATGCCCAAGTTCAAGTGAGCAAACATATGCACCACTTAAATAAGATTCAGCACATGCGGCATCACAACCATACTGCAACTCTAACAAGGGAAGTCCTTGGAGGGTAAGATCCATGTAGAATGAAGTAATGAGTCTGACACGAAACTGACAATGCTGGAAAAGCAGGAATCAATGAGACGCACATGCCCCTGAGGTGGTTGTAGTTCGTGTTTCAAGTATTGAGCTGTCCCAAACCAGGAAATTTCAACACTGCTCAAGAATTCACAGGTGTGAAGGTGATTACTCTGTGGCGCAGGGCCCTCTTTAAAGAACAGATTGCAAGGCAACTACTTGGCAAGAAAAGATTTGTTGCCATGCATAGACAGCAAAGCAAAAGCAATGATATGTTGTGACTGACCTGTGTACTGAAAAACATATGAGCCTTTTTCTTGGGTAATTTGTTCATTTTGATTTCTTTTTGGCCCATTAAAATAAACAGCAAACAAAAAAAATACACAACTTTTCAATTGAGCACCATAAAACATGTACCTGCTGCTTGAGCTTCGACCTCATCAACTGATCTGACAAGCAACTGCAGGTTTTTTCCAGCATTCCTACGTAAAATATTAAATGAGTGATGATAACTTAATCACTATATTTACAAACACTGTGTTTAAAGTCAACAATTACATGAGTTCTGTTCGTCCAGTTATCATCTCCTTTTCAGCTAAATCAGCCCTTTGAAGAAGTTTTTTATTCTCCTTCTTCATCAGATCAACAGAAAGGCTCAACATGTTCACATTCTTCTCAGCTTTAACAAACCGCGCCTGCACGCTTACACAAAGGGCATCACTCAAAGTCGAAGCATCCCCGAGAAAAGAATGGAAAGCCTAAAAGTGGAACTATTTCCTATTTTAAAGCCAAAATATGCAAATCGTAATCCAGACATAAGTGACCCGCATGAAATCCAAGTCCAGTGTGTTTAGCTTATTCAAATCATTTTTTTGACAAGGAAAAGATAATATATTCATTAGAGAAATTGAACAGATACAAGAGAGGATGCTGGAAAAAATTGCGCCAGAAGCTACTCACAACCCCAAAAAGATGCTATCCACAAAATCAATAATATCAAACGAAGAGGAGCAAAAAACCTCCTCCTTCCAAAAGAATAAGGTCTCAAGTCACTTGTCTTTCAACCGCTCAAGAGAAGTTTTGATCCCATCAAAAACCTGCTATTCCTCACCATCCATAAAATCCAATAGATGGCATGCGGGATTGCTCCAAAGGCTCTATATGTAACCTTCCTTCCTAAAAAAACCTTCCCAAGCCACAAATTGATGTCGCACCGTGCTCGGCACCACCCAATGAAGACTCAAACAACTCCAAGCCAAATTCCAAATGTTTCTAGCAAAGGGGCAATGGATAAGAAGATGGTCTGTGGCTTCCAAATCGGCTTTGCACATGAAGCTATTGACCACAATTTCGCGCCTCTTTTATAAGTTGTCATAAGTTAAGATCTTGCCGTGAGAAGCTTTCCACCCAAAAAAAAAAAGACACTTTCAAAGGAGCGAAAGACTTCCAAATAATATTCCAAGGAAAACCACAAACATAACAAGAAGACGATGCATTGCCAACAAGCGAAGAGAGGTGAAGAAAATAAGATTTCACGGAGAATCACCTAATGGCATTGAGATTCCATCGAACCATGTCAACTGGAGAATCATTGAAATGCACCCCGTGAAGCATGTTGAAGAATTGAGCCGCGCTATCATCCTCTTAGAATGCATCACGAACAAAAAAGGGGGACCAAACAAGAGAAGAAGAGTTGTGCTCCAAATAATCAAAGACATGCATCCCTATCCTCTCCAAGGACGTAGAGTGAAGGGAAGGGATCCCTCAAAAGAACTTCAACACACCATTTGTGATGCCAAAAACAGACGGATGAGCCATCACCCACCTCGAAAGTTATGTGAGTGAAGAATCTTTCCCAACCTCTAGTAATGAACTGTCAAAGACCAACACCATGAGTACCATTAGGCTTTGTTGGAACCCGATTATGATGCTGCACCCCATACTTGGTCTTGACCATGGATCTCCCAAGTCCCTCTTTCTCGTTCATAAACCTCCATGACCATTTACCAAGGGCCATATTAAAAATAGTCTAGTCTCTAATGCCTAAGCCAAATTTAGGAAAAGGTTCCATAACAATATTTCATTTCACTAAGTGACAGTTGAAATCGTCCCCAAAAGACCCCCAAAGGAGGCTTCTTTGAATAGCTTCTAACTTGTTCGCCACAGAATGAAAATGGGAAAGAGTGAAAGAAAGGAGGTTGGGATACTGGAAAGGACACTTTTGATGAGTGTCAATCTGCCCCCTTTATTGAGATACTTAGCTTATTCAAATCATATCATAGTCCAAATGAAGAAAGCATTCCAGCACTAGACTACAATTTTTACTATAACAAAATGCCTGGTGAAATTGTCCTCTACCTTTTTTGTGAGTACACAGTCAAAAATGTTTTTAATCTAGGGTCCAATAGAAACAACTTTGTAATTCATTTCGGGGCAAAGCTGCTATCTGACCCTCGACACCGTGCTTGAGTGTGACTTTGGACTAAGGACTGGAGTTTGGGTTAGAGTGACACGGATGTAATATGCTGACAAGGCAAGTGGCATACAAGTTTTTGGGTTCAGGATTTCAGTCACAAAGCAGCCACACTTCTCAATTCAATAACAAAAATAAAAGGCCCAATACCATACCATACCAAACTACCATCTCAGATCACACCAAAGGCTGCTAGAGTGACCAACACTTCAACCAACAAATACAGCACCAAACATACAATCCGCTCCCTAACGCAGATGTCTGAACATAACTCCAGCATCTCCCCTTGACTCTCTCCCTTGTCCCAGGTAAGCCCACAAATCACACAGTAAAGACTAAAGAGTAAATGAAATTTAAGACCAAGGCAATCCCATTAAGAAATGGCCAGAATGAAGAACAGTACTTTCAAGATGAACTAGCTCGGAGGCACACTGAGGCATGCGACTAGGCAGCAGCACATGGGGGGACTGTACCACGGGTTGCCTGAGATAATGGGGCCACACTTCTCGCTCAGGTAAGGTGCAGCTAAGGATTCAAAATGGGGTTTCAGTTATGATATGGAAAAATCTCTCTAATGTGGAAATCGCGTTCCATATCGCGCCGAAAACACGGTTTGGCCAACTCAAAAACCTTTCCGATGTGGCCATTTCGTCGCAGATCGGCCACATTTTGAATCCATGTCAATTTTCTAGGATAGTCAGCACTCAGAACAGCACGCAAAAAATGGATTCTAACAGGCACCTGTCACAAGCGGATTCCCTCAAACTACAAATTCAGCAGAAGCCCAATTTCACCATGATGATGAGACTTGAGCTGGGATTTTGGGGGGAGAGGGGGAGGGCATGGAGATTTCAAACAGTTTGTGTTCAAGCTTTACAATCATTAGGTTGCACAAAAACAAGATAATTACCTCTTCAGTTTGCAATCGACCTAATGTGTGCCGAAACAAGAACCTTCTGGGACCTGCAACCAGGAACGCAGCGAAGGAATCACTCAACACTGTTTCATTGTTTAAAGCAAGGGTAAGAACAATTTTTTTCAGTAAATTGATAAAAAAAGGGGGTTATTGGATTTTAATAATCTAAACTTTGGGGGGATTGGGACACCAATAATCTAAGCTGGAAAAACAGCTCCCAACATTCCACAACCACTTGAGGTATTTATTTTCACTATCGGGGGGGTGATTTTAATTTGGGTTTCTCTGGCAATTTGAACTTCTAAATGGATGTATGCAACTTAAATTTCATATGTCCATGTCATTTTCAGGGCAACATCATTTGGACTTGCCCAAAAAAATGCAACCTAAAATCACCCCTGTAATATTGAAAATTACACCTCAAAAGGTCAAGTGTTGGGAGCTGTTTCTCCTGGAGAGATTATTGGATCCAAATCCCCCAAAGTTCATATTATTACAATCCAATAACCCTAAAAAAATTCAATTTCTTATTATCAGATTAATGAAAGAAGAAAAGGAAAAACTGCGGAAAACTAATGCCATGAGATGAGACCCAAAGAACTGTGGAAAACTAATGCCATGTGACCCAAAGAAAGTCACATAAGGATGACTAGTTGAACATGTGAATCCAAACGACATCTAAGTTAACACATTCAAAGTTCAACAAGCACAAATCAATTAGTTTAGAGCATCCCATGTAGAAGTAAACCGCAGGAATGCTGTCATTAAGAACCTACAGAAAAATTAGTTTAGAGCATCCCATGTGCAGAAAAAAAATACTCCAGAAATTAACTAGACGACGTCCAGAAATTGAAAATATTGGCACAATACTAGGGCAAGGTAAAATTTGTCTTCTATTAATACAACAGATGAAAAGATGTTAAGCAAGTTCCTCTATGAGGCAATTTTGTTGAAGCCAGGGCACTCTCTCCTGAAACTATGAAAGATAGCACCAAGGATTCAAAATGCGGTTTTGGTTGCGATTTCGGTTTCGGTAGCGGTACGGCAAAATTGCTTAGATACGGCAATTGCATTTCATATTGCGGCTATCGCGACATGAAAAGGCAATTCGCCCAACTCCAAAACCTTTCCAACGCAGCCGTTTTGACTCGGTTCAACCACATTTTGAATCCATGCATAATTCTTGACTACCACAACTCTAGCAATGCGGGTATCACTCCAGATGGTTACTTTTTTGTTGTAGCAAGAGCTGTGTTTAAAAAAGCACGCCCGAGGCACGCCTAGGCTTACAAAAGCCCGAAGCCCACCCTCCTACACCTTGGAATGGGTCAAGCTCATCCCATTCTTAAGGCCCGCGCTTTTTTGGGCTTTTCTGGGCTTCAGACCGAGGCCCAAAGCCCATGAAGCCCGCGCTTTATAGATCATAACAGACCATTTGGGGGGGGGGGGCCCAAAGACCTTTAAGGGGCCTCGATCCCTCTTTTTGTTTGTGGAAGCCTTTCAATCAAGATGCTACTAGAAGTAAACAAAGCATCTTGCTACTACTGAACATAAGTTTATAGCAGTTTCCTAATCCTGGTGACAACAATCTAGTAAATGCTTTGTTTTCCTGTCTTCTTTCAGACTCCCTTCTTCATCCTCCTCGTCTGTTATTGGACAGCCATGAAAGATTTTTCTTTGTTTCCTTTTTGTTTTTTTTTGGCTTCAAGGAGGTCGAAAATGGTGTCTCCTCCAATGCTACGATGGTATGAAGCCCTTGAGCTTTTTTTTTGTGCTTCTTAATCTTTCTCCCATTCTATCTCTCTTGGACACACACACACACACTCTCTCTCTCTTCCTGGCATGCTGCTAGCATGTGTTATGTTTTTGGGGTTCAATTTATAGTAATCTAATTGAGCTTTGTTTAATGGTTTAATCGTAGTTTTTGTGTTTAATTGATTCTCTTTTTTTTCTGGTGATTTGTGAAAATCATTTATTTGACGCCATTAGCTAGTTGATTTTTAAAAAATATGGTTTTGAAATGATTTTCAAGTATTTCTTTTAGTAAAAGTGCGCCTTGCTTCTAAAAAACCCGCGCCTTCGCCTCAAAGCCCGTGCCCAGGGCCCTAGGACCCTTCGCGCTTTTTTGCGCCTTGGGCTTTTCTAATCTAAGAGCAAGAGAAGGCGGGAGTTAAGGCACTCTCAATTGAAGCCAACTCAATTAGAACTTTAAGCCAGAATATAGATAATTTATAATTTTTTTTTATCAGGAAAAGAATAAATATATATCATTAACAAAAGGCTGGATGCAAAGATAGCATCCTACAAAAGGCTACACACATCCCATATGCACAGTATTCACAGAATCTAAGAGATCAAGAGAAGAGTAACAAAAGATCCCTTTGTCCCAAAAATAGAGAGTCTTGATGAAATAATCTTTAAAACATTGAAGTGACATCTCCACACCCTCAAAGACTCTCCTATTTCTTTAACACCAAATGCTCCAAAAAATTGCATGAGAAAATAATCTAGCATTCTTCTTTTTCGCTTTCCTACCAAAAAAAACCCTCCCATGCATAGAGGTGATCCGAAATGGAATTGGACATAACCCATAAAACTCCGAAGCAACTAAAGGCTAGACCTCAAAGAGGTCTTGCAAAAGGGCAATGAAGCAATAAGTGGTTCACCGATTCTGCTGTAGCCTTGCATAACGGGCACAAGTTCACCAAGGTCTTACCCCTCTTTTACAAATTATCATAAGTCAAAATACTATCATGGACAGCATCCCAAACAAAAAAAGACACTCTAAATGGAGCCAGAGATTTCCAAATGATCTTCCATGAAAAACACATTCCCCATGTTCAATGCAAAGGTGTAGAAGGCACAGAGACAAGCCTCATATAATAAGACTTCACCGTGAAGCTCTGTTTAGGATTGAGATCCCATCTGACTGAATGAAGAGAGGATTGCCCGATAAGAATCCCATTCAGCTTAATAAGCAAGCTTATAAGGGAGGCGTCATCCACTAAGGCATCACGAATAAAAATAGGCAGACCTGACAAATTGGTCATTCGGTTCGGGTACGGGTCGGGTCAAATTTGGGTTGGGTCATGCTCGGGTTAAGTGACATTTCGGGTCGTTTCGGTTTGGGTCGGGTATGGTTCAGGTCGGATCGATTTTGGGTCAACTAATGTTTGATCAAATACACTAGTCATGCCAAAAAAAGCAACTTTGTAGAAAATTTCGGGTCGGATATGGTTCAGTTCGGGTCAATTCGGGTTTCGGGTCTACTTTCAGATCAGCATATTTCGTGTGCCAGGTCGGGTATGGGTCCAGGTTGTTCGGTTGTTAGTTTTGCCAGGTCTAAAAATAGGTGACCAAATGCACGACCCAGATACATTGTCACAATATGCAGCCACAGTAGCTTCTTTATTCTCCGCAAGAGTATAAAGAAACTGAAAAAGGTCCCTCAAAGGAGCACCTTCACACCAGCGGTCATGCCAAAACAAAATAGTAGAGCCAACGCCCACCTCAAAAGAAAGATGAGGGAAAAATCTATCCCACCCTTTACAAATAAACCTCCAAAGGCTTACTCCATAAGGACCATTTGGTCTAGAGGGAAACCACCCAAGCCCCTCCTCACCATACTTAGTACAAATCACCCTCCTCCAAAGGTTGGTCTTCTGATTCATGAATCTCCATAGCCACTTACCAAGCAAAGCCTCATTAAAGAGCTTTAGGTCTCTGACTCCCAACCCTCCTTCTAACATGGGAAGCTTAACAATATCCCAACTCACTAAATGATACTTGA
The DNA here is from genome assembly GCA_017589665.1 of Selenicereus undatus. Taxonomy (NCBI): domain Eukaryota; kingdom Viridiplantae; phylum Streptophyta; class Magnoliopsida; order Caryophyllales; family Cactaceae; genus Selenicereus; species Selenicereus undatus. Next base: position 85,507,329 of record JACYFF010031952.1, on the reverse strand, counting down.
AATCAGCACCGAAGGAGCCCCAAAGAAATTTCCCTTGAATGGCTTCCAACTTAGCCGCCACTAACTCCGGTATCGGAAAAAGAGATAGGAAGTAAGTGGGAATACTAGAAAGGACACTTCGAATGAGATTGAGTCTACCACCCTTGGAAAGATAGTTAGCTCTCCATCCAGAGAGTTTTTTCTCAAATCTTTCCACTACTGGCTCCCAGATAGATTTATCTTTGAATTTTGCTCCAAGAGGGAAACCAAGATAGTAGGTAGGAAAAGAATCCACAGTGCATCCTAACACACCCGCTAGCAATTGGATATTATCCACCTGGCCCACGGGCAAAATATATCTTTTAGCCAAGTTGACTCGTAGACCATCTCAAACCAAATGAGAATACAACACTGGTTCACCATCTGCTCATAATCATTGTCACAAAAAATGATTGTATCATCAGCAAAGAGAAGATGGGATACATTAATGGTAGTTTCGTTCCTTCGTCCCACTGAAAACCCAGATAGGAGACCTGCTGAAGTGGCTGCAAGCAACATCCTGGTGAAAACCTCCATGACCAACAAAAACAGAAGAGGAGAGATTGGATCCCCTTGGGGAAGGCCTCTAGAAGCCGAGAAAAAATCTGTAGGAGCACCATTGACAACTATTGCAAAGGAAGCCGAACAGACGCATTGTCGAATCCAAGTGATCCACCTCTCCCCGAATCCCATTCTACTCAAGACATTAATCAAAAACTCCCAATTGACATGGTCATAAGCCTTTTTAATGTCCAGCTTGTAGACAACTCCTGGAATCCCGGACTTGATTCTAGAGTCAATAAGCTTATTTGCAATGAGTATGGCATCCAGAATTTGACGACCCCCTACAAAGGCATTCCGATTCTTTGAGATAAGAGACCCTATCACACGTCTCAATCTTTGGGCAAAAACTTTAGAAAGAAGCTTGTAAATGCATCCGACTAAACTGATCGGTCAGTAGTCTCTAATATCCTCTGCATTGGCTTTCTTAGGAATCAACCCAATAAAAGTAGCATTGACGCTTGCCACAAATTTCACAGTGTGGTAAAACTCTGAAAACATCCTTAAAACATCACTCCTAAGCAAGGATTTAAAACGCAGATGCGGGCGCATTTGCGGTTTCGGTTGCTTTGGCACGGGATCGTTTGGATGAGCTGGTCACGGAACGAATTGCGTCCATCGCAGCGTGAGAAGGTTCACATAGTTGAATTTGTCATCTGTATTTGTATTTTAGTACCACAATTCGCTAAGTAATGTTGTTTTGCAGCATAGTTCTTATTTAAGTAGATTAGACAAACAAAATAAGTCAGAAAAGCTTTGACGCAAATTGCCAATTATCAAAATAATAACATATTTAATATAAATATCATAAATTGATTTTAAACTTAACAAAAAAACGCCATAATTAACATATAGTGACACACAACTTTCCTAATTAATAGAAAGGTAATATGATCATAAATAATATAAAGATAACTAACATACAATATGATAACAATAACATATTTAACATCAATAACATATATATAATTAACATAATAGTTAATATAAGCTTAACAAAAAAACTCACATTATTAACATAAGTAACATAAGAATATCATAATTAACAAAAAAAATCAATAACATATATAATTAACATAATAATTAATATAAGCGTAACAAAAAAAACTCACATTATTAACATAAGTAACATAAAAATATCATAATTAACAAAAAAAACTTGAAAAATTCAATCGGCTACTTTTACATTTATAAATTGCTTGCACCTGTAAATCACCTAGGGGCACTTCTCAAAACTATGCTTATATAGCAATAAATCAGGCCTTCAGAAACGATGTGGGACAGGAGAGATGAAAGCCAGCGAAAATAATTTCAAATGTGAGCCTTGGGTCCTGATTTCTTGAAGTCCCACATCGCCCTTCACTCTATTGGCATTCTAAGAACCCTATATAAATGCCTCCAAGAAAATCTTTGCATTCACCAAGTTGGGCTTTGCACATGAGCATAGGCTATAACTTGGGGAAAACCAGTCCAACCGCAGATGGGCTAAGCTTGAAAGAGTCAACCTAGTTGACTGGGTTGGCCAGTTATTTCGAACTTTACCTCATAGATAGTTGAGTGCAATTTCCGGCCGCCTTGCGTGTGCCTTGCTGAAATTAGACCGAGTTATTCGTCCATTTCACGTTCTATCATGGCCAACACGGCCGCTCCCAAGTGATGCGCTTGTCACACCGATTTTGCGATATTTTTCAATTCGTTGAAGTTGATTTCCATTTCACAATGGTCGTTCCACGACGGAACGGCTAATTTTTGAAACCCTACTCCTAAGAGTGTCCCAATTCGCCTAGAGGAAAGCCATAGTCATACCATCTGGGCCTGGAGATTTATGGCCACAACAATCATGAAGAGCTTTAAAAATTTCCTCCTCTGAGAACTCCAACTAAAGCCCCTCTCTAGCAGAGACTGATAAGGAGAGCATCATCAAGTTGTCAACCTTTGGTCTCCAAGCTTCAGACTCAATAAAGAGGGATTTGTAGAACCCATGGATGGAAGACTTCATCTCGTCCCAACCCTCAAAACGGTTTCAATCCGCAATCACAAAAGACATAGAATTGAATTTCCTGCGAAAATCAGTTTCTTTATGAAAAAATCTTGTATTTCGATCTCCAACTCTAAGCCACAATGCCCTCGACTTTTGTCTCCAGGATATCTCATGCATAAGGATGACTTTCGCTAGCTCATCTCCGTCAGCTTTTCTCTTCTCCAATTCCTGAGTAGAAAGACCAGAAGTTTCCTCTTTCACGTCAAGTTGGTTAATAGAATCCATGAGATTGTATTTCCGAATCTTGATATCCCCAAAGACCTCTCTATTCCATTTCTTGATTTCCGCATAAATATAGATAGTTTATAATTATTCTAAAATATAAATATTATTGAAATTAGGGTCAAATGCACCTAAAAAGCCAAGGAAATTCAAGTCTCTTCTCAAGATATTTTGTAATCCATATCACCATCAATATTGGGGAATCAACAAGGAACCAAGACCTAATGCAGGAGATTAGAAAGTGATCTCTGATCTTTTACTTTGTACTTTATGTTAATCTCCATACTCCTATCTTTTCATCATTAAATAATTTCTCCCCATGCATATACAAAACTTGGCTACCATTAAATCCCTAGCCGGGGCAATCTTTCCCCCTTTTTTTTGGGGCGGGGGTGGGGCGGGGACACTTGGCACAATGAAAATCAATGAAGCTGATGACGAACAAAGAGAACAGAACAATCTAGCTCGATGCCCCAGCCCATGTAGTAGAAAATTCCATCATTTTCTATAACTTTGAAAAAGCGTGCATTGCCTAGCTGACTAGCGATACATATTTGAGCAAATTTCCCCTTACGTAGTACAAGGATGTTTTCATCCTAAAACAAAAAATAATAAAAAAGATAAAATAAACTTTGATACAAGATAAGCCCCAACAAGGTTTGTTAATTGCCATCAACAAAAGTTCACTAATATTGACTTGAAAAGTCTGACACAAAGCCAAGCAAGTAGTTGAGCATATTCAATGACACAAAGCCAAGCAAGTAGTTGAGCTGAGGGAACAATATCAAGCATTTAAATTATGTAATGGCCAAAAGTGCTCACTGTGTCCTCAACCTCAACCTCTCCTCTTATTCCTCCGCCCCAACTTCCACTATATATGGTAGTAATACCACCAAAGAGGATACGGGGAACACCCGTAAGCTCAAACTACATGAATTGACATGTTTTCAATGTTACAATTACTATTTCTCTCCCACTAACCTAGAACACAATTCGTCAATTAATATTACACAATGAATTCAACTGCATCAACTTGCACTTGCGATAACTGAATATATTATTTCTTTTACTAGAAAAAGTATTATTCTAATGGGCAAATTGGATGTGCAAGGCAAGGACAAGGTCCTCAAAAATCAAAAAGGAAAGAAACAAAAAAAACGAAGCCTTCAGATGCACCTATAAATCAGCCCAGAACAGGCTACAAAAGGCCTTCTTAGCAAGGACAACACAACCAGTATGGACACGGAGATGATGAATCGACAGATTTACTGGAAACAAGTACTTCACCTAAAGCTTATATTTTATAACCATGTTTTACGACCCTATCCAACAATACTGATTACTGAAGATGGCTAAAGAAGCAAAGATCTATTCATCCTTACACCAAAAGCCCATGAACTGCGGCTGGGTATCAAATATCAATATCAAGTTAGACATATACGATGCTCTTCAAAAGGCAAAATAGTCTAATCCAAATGGGCTAATGTAAAATAGACGTCTGTTGTCTCCTCCTGTCAAAGGAATGTACCTTTTTCAACACAGCACATTAATGGTGGTAATCTCTGGTGTCAATTCTGTTAAAGGCAGTAGTAACCTCCGACGCAAGTACAGCTTTCCAAATGAAGATGCAAAGGGGACGAAAACTAAGCTGAGGCCCATTAATGCTAATAAAGTTTTCCAGGAGTGATTTACTCGTGAAATCTTCAATGCTTTCGATTCTCCAAATCTAGTTCCTTATAGAAAGTAAAGGAATCAAGAAAAGGAAATCCAGAACCACAATTCATCCATTATATGCATTCCACTAAAGACTTAAAAAAAAAAGAGAAATAGCCGCATCATAGCATATGGAATAAAGACAGACCATAAATCTGGGAGAAAATTGTCACAAAATGGAGGATCATCTTCAGAGATATTACCCAAAAACTAAATAATATTTCCTATCCCAGCTAAGGCCACCAGCAGGCGGGAAGCGACAAAATCATTGAGACAAGCACACTAAGGTCTTAATCATTTTGGCCCAATGACATTAGATCATCCACCATCTACCATCCAACCACATTAACCCTGATCCCTGAAGTTTTTGGCTTGAGTTTGAACAGAAGAGATCAGTACCTCCATTGTCTATTCAATTTTCTAGATCAAACCCCCAGAATTTAAAAAGGGAAATTACTTCATAGAAATGAACAATAGGTGATATTGGATTAAAGCAATCAATGCCCCCCCCCCCCCAAAAAAAAAATAGCACCCTTCCATCTATTGAAACATACAGACCTTTTTCAACCATTAGATCCTAAAAAAAGAGGAAAACGATAGATAAACACCAAAGGAACACCCAGGCATATACGAGGCCAGCTAAGAACTAAACAAGAGCCCAGGAACCAACAAATTGATAGCATAGCAAATCCAGGTAACTATGCATCCCTATCTTGGCCATAAACATAATAATTTAAGCCCAGGGAACTTCTGAATGTATTAGAGACTAGGAGTACTCTGAAAAGAAACCTGTAAAAGAAGAGCTCGACATCATGAGCAAACTGCCAGAAGAAATAACAATAAGGCCAACTCCCAAACCACTATCCCTCCATCATGCCTCTATCAACTCTTGAAACCATCCCACTACAGCCATTAAATGAGTTCAATTGAAGCAATTGTTAACCCAATTATGCCAAATCATTCTTATCCATCACCCTTCTTAAACACTTCTAGCAAACAGTGTCATCATCCCCGTCATTGTCCAGTTATGAACAGTACCTCTTCAGTCAACCCTATGATCCTCGTTGACTAAATAATTAGCAATTACAAGGGTCCTAGGTTTGTAGATTGTATCCCTACCACAAATGCACCGTAAGCAGAGGAGATCACACCACTAACCTATAAATTTGATATATTGGGCAATACCTCATTTATGGTCTTACCCTTATCAACCCTCTTAAACAAATTAGTACAGGCTTAAATTTCATATAAGTAGAAAGGATGATCTCGGAAAACTCAGTCAATCGTCAAAATTTAAAAGACCTTAAGCAAGGCATCCAACATGACATCCCATTAACTCCAAGGAAAAGCCACATCCAAGCCATCAGACTAGTGCCCATACCCTGTTTCACATTGAAAACAACTTGCCTTCTTCAACAAGATGGAAAGTTAAGAGAGCTCTAATTCCCCACAAGGCGGCGACGCACAGAAAACATTCCCAAAGTAATGAGTCCTGTAAAAGAAAGTGAGTCCTTGATAATAAGCCTCAATTTGAGAATAAGTTTCCTGGCATCTCTTTCCAACTTGTTACAACTTTGCTTCATTTATCCCTGTTCCATTCAACCATTCTCTAGAAAAACTTGGCAGCACAATCCTGCTTCCCTCACCTAATATGTCTAAATTATGTGGTTCCAACCAAGAATTCAAAACCCCGTTTAGATAACAAGTGCAGTATCAAAGAATTGCACTAACAGCCATCACGGTTGTTGCGGAGTGAATTATTCAAAAGATTCAACAAACAATGTTTGGGACTCACATTTGGAAAGATTGAATAATCCTTTCATCAGCATGAATATATCAAGGCTTGCCGACATTAGGATATAAATAGTAAACTATAATATAAAAGGTACTCAAAAACAAATACTTCAGAAGGGCTGCCGCGGCTATATCATGCCCTTTCTATGTTCCAGAATGGCCATAATAGCCTTTCCAGGGTGATGACAAACAACTAAAACATGGCCAAATGCAGTTCCCTCAACTTCAAAAGCTTTCCGATGAGTTGTTCCATCGCTGAATAGTCTCATTTTGACTGCTTGCTTACAATCAATAATCTCCTTTAACTCTACTTCCTCATACTGCATTATAAATGAACCTTACTACTAAGTTGATCTCCTCCTGAAATTGATTAGATTTTTAAACTGATTGTCGCTGTAGAAAACCAAAGAGGTGAAATCTATTGAACCCTAGGTAAGTTGGGTGTGGTGAGTTCAGCTTCCTTTTAACAATACCCAACTTACTATAAAAAACTAAACTCACCACACCACAAATTTGTCAGAGGGGCCAATCGTTTAATTTCAGACTAATAGCAGGCTTAAAGAACCGGATCGTTCAGCAGAACAAGCGGAGAATAATAATGAACAAGTTAACAAAACCATAGCCCTATAGGGCAAATTCTACCAAAACAGCACTTACTAGAGGAATGTCACACAGAAAACCAAGATGATCACTCAGAACCCTGGAATACTGAACGTGATCCTAGTTACTCCAAATTTCTCAATAGAATGCTAGGCAACATTATTCACAACAAAGAGCACTCATAATTTCATATCCACAAATAACAAGACCATAGCATAGCTCATCCAGCAAGGCATGAATACGATCAAAGTTAAACCAGAACCACATAAAAGAGTACATTAGAACAAGCATTTATAATAATGCATTATACAATAATATGCAAGCAACATATCAGTCACAACTGAGAAGCAAAAATAAAGGATTAGCTTGCTTGAATATGAAGCTAAGGTAGGAGGTATATCATTCCAGTAGAAAATGTTACAAGAAAGAATAAGCAGAAGAAAAGAAGAAAAACAGCATACCCCGCATAAGGAGGAAAGCTGCACTCAGGCCGAAGCCCGCCGTCATTGTTGGATGGTCTCTTGCAGTAGTTACTCCATCTAATTTTGAACATTCCAAAGAAGAAAATAAGACTAAAGTAGCTTTGAGCACCAAACTTCCTGAATAATTAGTTAAGACTCAGAAATGGTACTGCGACAGCCGACAACGCATTTTCTTCAAAAGCTATTGAAATTATCATAGCACACATGAAATAAAAAGGGAGCACATATAATATAAGGTCTATTCGTGCGCCACAATATAAAGTGTAAAAATGAGATAAATAATAGGTTTCAATTACTAACCCACCAGAAGAACAAGATGTGCCATAAAAGTTAGCTGAAATTTTTTTTTTTTTATCAGGAAAATAAAGATATATTCCATTAACAAAAGGTTGGATGCAAAGAAAGCATCCTACATAAGGCTATACACATCCCATATACACAGTATCTACAAAATCTAAGAGATCAAGAGAAGAGTAACAAAAGATCCCTTTGTCCAAAAAATAGAGAGCCTTAATAAAATAATCTTTAAAGCATTGAAGTGGCATCTCCACACCCTCAAAGACTCTCCTATTTCTCTCACGCCAAATGCTCCAAAAAATTGCATGGGGAAATAATCTAGCAATCTTCTTCTTCGCTTTCCTTCCAAAGAAGCCCTCCCATGCATAGAGGTGATCCAAAATAGAATTGGACAAAACCCAAGAAACTCCTAAACAACTAAAGGCTAAATCCCATAGAGCTCTTGTAAAAGGGCAATGAAGCAATAAGTGGTTCACCAATTCTACTGCAGACTTGTATAACGGGCACCAGTTCACCAAGATCTTCCCCCTCTTTTGCAAATTATCGTAAGTCAAAATACTGTCATGGGTAGCCTCCCAACAAAAAAAGACACTCTAAATGGAGCCAGAGATTTCCAAATGATCTTCCATGGAAAACACAATCCCCAAAATCGATGCAAAGGTGCAGAAGGTACAGAAGCAAGCCTCATAGAATAAGACTTCACCGTGAAGCTCCCTTTAGGATTGAGATCCCATTTGACTGAATCAAGAGATGATTGCCGATATGAATCCCATTCAGCTTAATAAGCAAGCTTATAAGGGAGGCGTCATCCACTATGGCATCACGAATAAAAATAGGTGACCAAATGCACAACCCCGACACATTGTCACAATAAGTAGCCACAGTAGCTTCTCTATTCTCCGCAAGAGTATAAAGAGAAGGGAAAAGGTCCCTCAAAGGAGCACCTTCACACCAGCGGTCATGCCAAAACAAAATGGTAGAGCCAGCGCCCACTTCAAAAGAAAGATGAGGATAAAATCTATCCTATAAATAAACCTCCAAAGGCTTACTCCATAGGGCCCATTTGGTCTAGAGGGAAACCACCCAAGCCCCTCCTCACCATACTTGGTACAAATCACCCTCCTCCAAAGGCTGGTCTTCTCATTCGTGAATCTCCATAGCCACTTACCAAGCAAAGCCTCATTAAAGAGCTTCAGGTCTCTAACTCCCAACCCTCCTTGTGACATGGGAAGCTTAACAATATCCCATCTCACTAAGTGATACTTGAAACCAGCACCGAAGGAGCCCTAAAGAAATTTCCTCTGAATGGCTTCCAACTTGGCCGCCACTGACGCCGGTATCGGAAAAAGAGATAGAAAATAAGTGGGAATGCTAGAAAGGACGCTTCGGATGAGAGTGAGTCTACCACCCTTGGAAAGATAGTTAGCTCTCCATCCAGAGAGCTTTTTCACAAATCTTTCCACTACCGGCTCCCAAATAGATTTATCTTTGAATTTAGCTCCTAGCGGGAGACCAAGATAGTAGGTAGGGAAAGAATCCACAGTGCATCCTAACACACCCGCTAGCAAATGAATATTATGCACCTGGCCCACCGGCAAAATAGAGCTTTTAGCCAAGTTGACTCGTAGACCAGACACTGCCTCAAACCAAATGAGAATACAACGCAAGTTCACCATCTGCTCATAATCATTGTCACAAAAAACAATTGTATCATCAGCAAAGAGAAGATGGGATACATTAATGGTACTTGCGTTCCTTTGGCCCACTGCAAACCCAGATAGGAGACCTACTGAAGTGGCCGCAAGCAACATCCTCGTGAAAACCTCCATGACCAACAAAAACAAAAGTGGAGAGATTGGGTCCCCTTGGCGAAGGCCTCTAGAAGCCAAGAAAAAATCTGTAGGAGAACCATTGACAAGTATTGCAAAGGAAGCTGAAGAGATGCATTGCCGAATCCAAATGATCCACCTCTCCCCAAATCCCATTCTACTCGAGACATACATCAAAAACTCCCAATTGACATGGTCATAGGCCTTTTCAATGTCCAGCTTGCATACAACTCCCGAAATCCCGGACTTGATTCTAGAGTCAATAAGCTCATTTGCAATGAGTACGGCATCCAGAATCTGACGACCCCCTACAAAGGCATTCTGATTCTCTGAGATAAGAGACCCTATGACACCTCTCAATCTTTGGGCTAAAACTTTAGAAAGAAGCTTGTAAATGCATCCGACTAAACTAATCGGTCGGTAGTCTCTAATATCCTCTGCATTGGCCTTCTTAGAAATAAGCCCAATAAAAGTAGCATTGAAGCTTGCCACAAATTTCCCAGTGTAGTAAAACTCTGAAAGCATCCTTAGAACATCACTCCTAAGAGTGTCCCAATTTGCCTGGAGGAAAGCCATAGTCATACCATCTGGGCCAGGAGATTTATCGCCACCGCAATCATGTAGAGCTTTCAAAATTTCCCCCTCTGAGAACTCCAACTGAAGCCCCTCTCTGGCAGAGTCAGATAATGAGGGCATCATCAAGTTGTCAACCTTTGGTCTCCAAGCTTCAGACTCAATAAAGAAGGATTTGTAGAAACCATGGATAGAAGACTTCATCTCGTCCCAATCCTCAAAACAGTTTCCATCCACAATCACAAAAGACATAGAGTTGAATTTCCTGCGAGAATTAGCTACTCTATGAAAAAATCTAGTATTGCGATCTCCAACTCTAAGCCACAATGCCCTCGACTTTTGTCTCCAGGAAATCTCATGCATAAGGATGACTTTCGCTAGCTCATCTCTGTGAGCTTTTCTCTGCTCCAATTCCTCATTAGAAAGACCAGAAGTTTCCTCTTTCACGTCAAGTTGGTTAATAGAATCCATGAGGTTGTACTTCCGAATCTTGATATCCCCAAAGACCTCTTTATTCCATTTCTTGATTTCCGCTTTGATAACCTTCAATTTCTTCGCAACCACGAAACTAGCATATCCCTCAACACGAGCCTGTTCCCACCATCTTTTAATAAGACCCCGAAAACCCTCAACTTCAAGCCACATATTCTCAAATTTAAAAGGAACTCTCCCCCTCTAAAATGACCCATTTTCTAAGCAAATAGGGAAATGATCTGACAGAGGTCGACCTTTTTTGAATTGCATCGATAAAATGATCCTCCCATTCCAAGGAGATAAGAAAACGGTCAAGTCTTGAACTGGCTGGAACCTCTCTACTTCTAGACCAAGTAAAGTCACCCCCTTGTAAAGGAAGATCAACCAGAGCACAACTATTAATGAAGTTGTGGAATTCCTCTATAGAATTAGAGGGACTTACACCCGAGCTCCTTTCATGAGGGTATAAGATCTCATTAAAATCCCCTCCTACACACCAAGGCCCAAACCACTTGTCCTTAATAAGACGGAGCTCTTCCCAAAATCTTAATTTATCAGTCCTCGCTTGAGGGTCATACACACCTGTGAAAGCCCAATCGAAACCACTCTCGACCGTTTGAAGAATGCAGGTGATCGAGAAGTCTCCACAAAAAGAAGACACCAAGCGGTACACACTCTTGTCCCACATTACAAGGACACCCCCTGATAAGCCTACTACATTAAGGGCTGCAAAATCAATAGAGTGATTACCCCATAACGCTCGAACATCTGAAGGTGATACGGCCTCCAATTTTGTCTCTTGTAAACACACAAGGTCACATTTCCAGTCCCTCAAAAAACTTTTAAGTAAAACTTTCTTGTCGTGGTTATTAATGCCCCTCACATTCCAAGAAAGCAATCTAAACATAAGGCACTAGCATCCCGCTTGTAGAGGCACCAGCTCTGTCATAGTTCACTCCGAATTCAAGTCTTCGCAATTCTCTTTGTCTTCTTGTTGCTAGAGGCGTTCTAACCACATTTTGTTTAGGCAAACTATTGTTTCTTTCAATTCTTAACAGAAGCTGAATCACCTCAGTCACATACCCTGAAACGGCCACAACAATACAAGATGCAATGCCTTTGAGTTTGGAGGCTACCCATTTAGAGACCCTCTCAGAATTCACATTCTGACCATCCCACACCTCCTCAACAGAAAAAGACTCATCGGAATTTTGAAGAAAAGAGAAATCAACTGCAAGAGGGGCTACCAAATCTTCTGAACCTGACGGTGACCCAACGGAGATCAAGGGTCAATCATGCACTGGCCCCCCCCCCCCCCCCCCGCAAAGTTATCCTCAGAAACGCCTCCAAAATTCCGTTGTCCAACACTCAGGACAAGTGCATCCCTTACTACGTCTTGAGGCAAATCACAGGAGACACTCCCATACAAGCCTACCCCCAATTGAAGAGAACTTCCCACCGAAAATAGAGAAGAAGAAAAGGGATGGTCACCGGCCCCCCTCAACCAAGGAAGACTCACAGGAGAAGATAGGGCCAAGGGAGGAGGAGAAATGAGGGGAACATAATTAGAGTACAGATTCACAGCAAAGCCCTTCGATGAACCTGAGACTACAGCAGAATGGCCCTTAGTCGAAGCACCAATATCATTTGAAAGCTGACCATTGATTTCCGCCTCAAACCTTGCAGGGTCATACGAAGAAACTCTAACAGGAGAAAAGGAGTCCAACTGGGCATTAAGGAGGGAAGCAAGGAGAGCATCTGGAGTAGCTTTGACCCCACCCGAGTCCTCCTTGTCTGAGAGGATTCCCCCAATGACCCTAGATCTTGAGCCAATGGAACGATTTTGACAAGTATAAACCTAAGAACTCTTAGAACAAGAGACACATTTTGGGCTCTCCTGGATCAACCTTGCAGTCCCAGAAGACAACCCCCTCCTTTGCACCTCCAACGGTTCGGCATGATCAAGAGTAATACCCGAATCACTCACCTCCTTGCCTCTCCTCACAACTGAAGAAGATAGCGTATCAGCATATGACCGAAGAAATGTAACTGGTTCTCCCTTGAATCCACACTTGGGACAGCACCCAGGCGAGGGAGGAGGAATGACGGCATCAACCAGAGAGGATGATGGTTGGGAGGGTGAAGTTCTGGTCAGAACTAGAGGATCTAATGGAGCACGACCGACTATTTCAGCAATGAGGCCAAACATTTTGAACCATCCCCATTCATTCCAGCCTACAAGGAGAATAACAAAGGAACGCTAACCATCAGTGATCACTGAAAGTTGCAAGTACTTTCCAGCGCGATTACTCTTGGACTCCAACATAAATATTCTTGATCCTAGTCTCATTTGATTGCGCCAATTTGCAGACTTAGACTTTCGAAACCTAGTCCAAGCCCTCATCAGCCATAAAACCACTTCCTCAGGCAACAGGATGGAGAACCTTCTGCCCCTACCATTCTCAGAAATCTTCAAAATATCCTCTTTAGTACCCACCACACTCAAATCAAATGACTTGCTTTCAATAGCCAAGAACTTCTTACAGCCCCCTCTCATATTCCTCACCCACAGCAAAACCCTTAAACAGCTTGATCTGGAGGGGAAAACAGAGGCGAAATTTTTTTCCGGCGACTCTCCAGTCACAGGAAAAGTCGGCGGCGGCAGCACTTTCGGTGGGAGTGGCTCCGGCGAGGACAGAAGGTGCCGGCGACCACTGTAGCAGAGGAAGAAGGAGTCGTCAGCTCACCAAAAGAGCAAATCTGGGAAAAAAGGAAATCAGACGACTTTCTGGCCACCGGAAAAGTCGGCGGCGGCAGCTAACCGGCGCAGAAGGAGGAATCGACTAAGACAGAAAAAACCGGCCACCAACCTGACACTTAAAGAAGGAGGAATCGACCCACTAACCACTGCAGATCTGAAGAAACCAAGGGAAGGCCGCGAAGAGATGCCCACCGGCTGTCTGGCGACGTCAAGATGCCCACCGGCCGGCAGGGGAGCAGGTCGACTAAGGCTCCCAGAGACCCAAGGACCACCGGACCTTAGGTTTGCCTCCGATGACCTCAAATCGACCCAGAACTCTCTTCCCCCTCTCTTTCTCTAACTTTCAACAACTGTAGCTGACGGCAGCGGAGACTGCAGACGGTGGCCGGCGGCTCGGCGGAGGGCAACAGTCCGGCGGCCACTGGAATCTCAGGCAACAATACCTTCTACATAATTATTTTTATTTTTATTTTTATTTTTTTGTAAAATCCATGCTCATTTAGTAGGAATACAGAACAAAACATGAAGAGATAGAAAGCATCTAGTAATTACAGACTACTGCACAGTAATCCACTACAAGGAGTTTATGCTCTCCACACACAAATTTAACAAAAGTCAAAGGATGTAGAGATATTACATCTAAGATATGGGCTAATATGACATTTAAGGTTCTTGTGGACAGATACAAAATACCTTTAACTTTCCTAAAGAAAGCATCTTCATAGACTGCATACTTGGACCTCATATCTAGCATGAAATCCTGCACAATAAATCACTGTGATGAACTACACTGTAAAGGTTACCTTTCAGCTATATTATGGGCACAAACTTTTTTTATAAGGAAAAGATAACATATTATGGGCACTAAAAGCCAAATGCTGAACGAATTATAATCAGTAGACATGCATATCCTAAGGATTAGGATGCTCAAATATTACCCATTGGTCAGGTAACCTGCTTTACCCGCTAAATAAGGTGCAATATCCATCAAAGATTGGCAGTGGGCAGGGATGGACATTGATGTAAATTGTTGGGAGAGAGATCAACCAACCCTGTAAGTTCTGGTGCATTGCGTGTAGATGCACATATGTGAGATTTAGAAGAAAGAAATTTTCAGTTTAAGTATAAAATATTGACCCCACAGCTTTGACACAAATTTGGACTAGTGCAATTTGACCAAATAGTTAAAATTGTGGCTCCATTAGACGAACACAATTAGTGGATAGCGTATATGCGGTCATCTGCGTATTAGATTTTAAGCATGCCCATCCACCCACTAGGTTCTATGACAAGACAAAAACATTATTGTGAAACATAAGAAATTTCAGTCTTCTGAATCCCCCGTGTTGAGTCCTATTTTCTCTCTTTTGTTACAAGCTGCTCTCCCTAATTCTGCTTTCAATGTGAGACCTTACCCCCCACCAAATTCTCCTAGCCTCCCCTTTCTCTTGCCTTTTTGCCCCTTCCATGATTTGTTGATGGTCAACAGTAGATTCTGTTGAGCATTTGTTCCATACCTATTGTCTTTTCTTCACTATTGATATTTGATATTTAAAATTTTTAATGGCAAAGCTACAAAATTCATGCGGAATGTTGATACTGGACTAATATAAATTAAAAACTCGGCTGGAGTCTTTTGTCCTTTTTTAATGGGTTATCAAAAATATATTAAAAGGATACCATAGAGGATGTCACCCACTCACCCATGTACAAAGGTGGCATTGAGGCTCTCATGCATAATGCTCCTAATAAAATTCAAAAAAGTCAAAACCTTTTCAATACTGAGCTCTGGGCTCTTGCTACACAAAATTTTCACCAAAAAAAAAAAAGAGATCCGGGAATCTTCATAGGACAAACTTCTAACCTCAAGAATCACAAGGGTCCATTCCTTCAATGCAATGCTTCAAATGATCAAGGGAATTATTTTCCAAATTCAAAAACACGACTCTTCTTCGTCCTTCTTTTCCAAGCCACCAACACATCTTTGTCATTCAATGGTTGAATCCAACTAACCACCATCGAGGAGAAAGCCACTCACAAAGGCGAGAAACCCACCCATGATGGACAAAGAGGTGGTCGACCGTTTGTCCTCCTCAAGGTACATCAAACACCTACTAGGTGCACGAAAATTCCTTTTAAGCATATCCTCCTTTGGAATCTTCCCATAACCACCTAAGCGAAAAAGCAAGCTTTCATGGGAGCCTCAGACTTTCAAATCGTCACAACTATAAAATCAAGATAATTTGTTCATCAACCCTTTTGCAAAAGCTCTTATAATGAAAGGCCCTCTAGAATCATAAAGCAATACAATCTCATTGATCCCTTCAAGGATAACATTTTTGTCCACAAATAGCAAACACTCCTCTTCCCAATCGTTAGGGCTCCCCAAGAAACTTAAGTTCCAATGGCTTTGGTCACCATTCCAAGACACCATTTCTTACAGAATAACCTCTTTCAAATGGACCGGCCATCCTGAAAATATTAGGAATTAAACCTAAGATGTCGATCCCCGCACCAAACATCATGCCAAAACAACACCCAAGACCCATTCTTCACCTCAAAAAGCATAAGGAATTTGAAAAGCTCCAAACATGCTAAGATAAATTCCCAACAACCCACCCCATGAGCTAGCATGCTAATAAATTTGGCTGCATTCTAAGTTAAGACTTACCAAGACCACAGATTTTATGAGCTTCCAAACTTGTCAAGAATGGATTGGGCACCCACAAGTAGTACCCAAAAGAGTGGTGCTGGCATGTTCATCAACATGTGAGAAATACCAACGTGGACAAGTAAATTTATGGTAGCATATGGTGGGCTAGATTACATGAGGGCTTTATATGGGTATGTTGGAGATTAATCTAGACAAATCTAGACAATTCATAGAAGATCAAGAAGCAATACATGATATTATTTACATAGTGCATAACTCTAGATGATCCTAGTGCATAGCAAAATATCAAAACATTTTTATGAAAGCACTAGACTAGAAGATCTATGAAAGACCACTAAAAGTAAATGCAATCATTCACCTTCAGACCAATAAGCTGCCACATAAGGAGCTTTCTTTCACCACAATGAATTATATGTTCCACTTGTATTCTTCTTCATCACAATGTTCCACTAACAACTTGCATTTAATAATTTTTGGTCCAATTCAATTCCAATCCAATTCCTAGGTTCCAACTGGGTGTATCCATAGCCCGGTGATATCCCTGCTAAATATAATTTGCAATGTCCACCCAGCACATGAAGCATAAGCTCGTGAAATTGGTTTTCCTCCCTCTTTAAGCTGAGATTAGTATACAAACAACAACAAATAAAAACTTGGTGCAGAAACAACAAAAAAGAAAGCAAATTGACCAAATTACAAAACCAACAAATACCCTAAAATCCTGACTATTGACACATTGGCTGTGATCAGATTATATGCATCCTTAGCCCTAAAATCCAAGCGCAAAAGCCTGATTCCCTTGGACTCGAATTTGAAAACCATTCACTACCCCAAAAAACAAAGAAAAAAAAAAGAAGCTGATTTAATGCACATGAAATTAGCAAGTGGGTAAGAATTGAGCCAAAAATTGTGCAATGTGATTACATCAAATCCAGAAAAGAAATGAAAAGGAGGGTGACCTGCAAAGAGTTGATATGGGTAGAGGAGTTTTGATGCAGAGAACGCGCAGAAAGAATGGCAGAGTCCCTTGAATCCATGAGAGAACGAGGAAGATCCTCTGAGATGTACGAGTGCCATGGTTTCGACGGTTGCTTCAATTTGTCTGGGGCTTTAGCATCCTCAGCGGTTGCTGAACTCGCTTCTCTCTCCTCCATACTGTTTTGTCGATCGGCCGCAGGGTTTGCTAGCAATGCCGTTCCTGCCTTCTTCTTGATAAGCCGTTTTTAAACAGAAAAATAATGAGGGGAAATTCCCAACGAGTGTTGTTTTCAAGATTCCACACGGGTTTGTAGTTTCTTGGGAACCTTGCGGACCTAATCTCGAATTGAATTGGATTGGACCGGTTTGAACTGATGACTGAATAAGAAGAGGAATATGAATCGTAGAACGAACTGAATTAAACTTAGACCGAACTGGGGGCAGATTGAAAAAATCAAGACCATATTGGACTGGAGCAAACAAATCCAATTGATTAGAGGATTTCAAGTTTTCAGTTTTTACGGATTAAGTAATTTAAACTAAAATAGAATATTTAGAAGTAGGATTTTGGGGCCTTTTTTGTATTCAAAAATTCAAAGTTTATTTGAGATTAAAACTTTATTTAAAAAAATAGAACTTTTAAGTACTTACGGGTCAACAAAATAGGGAGAGATTAGAGAGAGAGAAAGAATGAGGTGAAAGAGCAAAAGGTATAGGAGGTTGGGATAGCCAACAAAAATCAAACCAAAAATTCCAATTCTAAGTGCATACAGGTCACTTTACTAACCGACTTGATAGTCCACGATTTTTTTATTCAGTCCTCGATCCGGACCAGTGGACTGTGTTGGACCGGACCTAAGACCGAATAAGAAAAATTCATCGACTGTGGATCGAACTGAATTTACTCAGTCCGGACCGATCCAGTCTGATTTTGTCCAGTCTTTGGTTCTGTCCAGTTTCTAACCGAATAATGAACACTCTTATCACTTTGCATCTGTCATATTTATGTGGCTTGACAATTCACTTTGTTGCCCTTTCATGTTTCCTGCTCCTCCTAAGGCTAGTAATGGATGGATTATCTCCCTACCTACTTACCCTAATGTCTCTATCTACCCCTCTCTTCATGGAGCTAGTCATGGATGCACACCTAAGGCATTGCCCATCAAACCTTAAGAATGTAGGAGTCAATTAAAATTAATTTAAAACTAATCAAATTTTAATACAATGAAAGTAATTTTTTAAAATATTAATAAAAAAATTTTAATTAAAATCTATACTTACAAAAACAGTAGTCAATAACTAACAATAATTTTTATTAAAAAAAGAATTAACTCTAAATGATGTCATTAATAACAGTGTTTAGAAAAGTATTTTTAATACAATGAAAGTAATTTTTTCAGATATTAATACCAATAATTAAAATTTGTACTTACGAAAGTAGTTATTCAGCAAATAATAGTATTTTTTAAAATAAAAAAGAATTAACTCTAAATGGTGTCCTTAATAATAGTGGTTAGAAAAGTGTTATCCATAACATAGAATCAATTATTCCTTACAAAATAACTAATATTACTTATTTGGTTAACTATCTTATAAGAAAAACCAAATTTTATCTGTACTATTATTTTCTTCCTATACAACAACAACAACTCCCAATGTGGATCATGCTTTCCCGAGGTCTGGAAAAATCCAACTGCAGGCAACCATACCTCTACTGGCGATCATACCCGTAGAGAGACTGATTCCAAGAGATCCACAAAAACAAGATTTTGTGAAACATTATATAGAAAAAGGATTTTGTGAAAATATTTTATGTAGAAAAATTAAGGATAAGCCGCATGGAATGAACTAAGAAATAAAAAAAATCAGATGGTAGTAATTATGTAAACATAAGTGCAACAAAGTAGAGGAAGATACTATACCTTAACAAACAGAGGTAGGCAAACGATATCTCTTCCCATACGAATGTACTACCTGTATGCAAACATGACATATGAAAAAAACCCCAACCAAACCCACTCTACTGCGACCGAGTGACAGCTACGAGACTAACTTTCTGCAATCTAAGATCTTAATCTTATTTCGCCATGGTCTCCTATCCTGAGTCATGTCCTCCTTTAACCCTACAACTTTCAAGTCCTCTCTAATCACCTCTTCCAAACTCTTCTTTGGTTCCCTCTTTTACCTCTGGGGATGTTAATTCTCTTACATCTCCTCACTAGAGCGTCCACACTCCTTCTTTTCTCATGGCCAAACTATCTGAGTCTTGTTTCTCTCAACTTATCTTCGATGGGAGCAACTTTAACTAATTCTGAGGTACGTCCTGAATGACCATATCCAAATCCTCCCAAAATTACTTCTTAATATCATCTAGTAAACCTATTTGAGGTGCATAAACACTAACCACATTAAGGATTTTCGAACCCACCACTACCTTGATGGTCATAATTCGATCACTTTTACGCCTCACTTCAACAACAAAGTCGACCAACTCCTTATCAACCAATATACCAACTCCATTTGCCTTGCTTGAACCCGAATACTACAACTTATACCCATCAACTTCTCTAGCTTTAGCCCCCACCCACTTAGTCTCTTGCACACACGCTATGCAGATCCTACATCTATGCAAAGACTTAACTATTTCTATTGACTTACCAGTAAGTGACCCAATATTGCAAGACGCTAGGCGCACCTTTAGAAACCCTACACCCCTCCTACCCCATTTCCTCTCAGAGGACAGGTTGAAGCTACTACTCAAAAATTAAAAATTATTTTTCAATTTTAACAATTTTTTACTTTTACGCTTAATCTTCGGACTTTATTAAGTTTATGATCTATTTATTTGTTATTCACTTGAATGAATTTTAAATATAAAATTAAAATTTTCAATTAAACTTTGCATTTTATTTTATTACTCGAAAATTATGATTTTTTACTTTTACGCTTAATCTTCGAACTTTATTAAGTTTATGATCTATTTATTTGTTTTTACGTAAGAAACATCAGTGTTATTGACTTGAATGAATTTTAACGTTTTAATTGTACTCCAAAAAGTTGTTTTCATAATAATGATAGTTTTTTTTTTTCTATTTATTGCTAGTTCCTCAAGTTTTTCTTACCTTAGAGTCATTGAAAAATGTTAAAACATACCTTAAACACTAATCGTAAACTATTACCTCAAGTATATGACTCACCACAGACGCCCCCAATCACTATGCCTATGGAATAAAGAAAAGAATAAGAGAACCCTAAGTGAAAGCCTACCACGGATCATCCGTGGTCCCTGGTGGTGGCCATGGTCCGTCGCAAGCCTGAAACTACAACAACTCTTCGTTTTTCTTGGCTTGTGTGGTTGAAAATCAAGGGTGGCTGCTATTTGAAGAGTGCTCGATTGGTTGGAAAAAAAAACTCCAACCTATCTCTTTAGAAATCTCTCAATAGTTTTGTAATTTTTATCACTTTTTGGAGCAAAAAGAATATTGGAAGAAGGGTTGCTTGGAGCCTTAAAGATTGAAGAAATTGCCATGAAACTCCATTGCTGTAAGTGTTCCCTTCCCTTGTTATTTAAACTCAATAGATTAGTTTTGTTTGGTTGTTTTTCTCTCTTGAACAATTATGTTTATTTTTAATCGTCATGAGTGAGTAGTTTCTCTAGTTTTGGGATTTGATAGCCAAGTTATGAACATGGATCCTTAATGTCATCAATAATTTGCTTATTCTTCTTTGGAATGTTTCAATCTATCTTGTGTATGAATGTTGTAAGTAGTTTTGGCCAAACTAACTTGCAAATATCAAATAGTTGGATGAAGTACTAAAAAGAGAAGTCCCCAATTGGATGGCAAGTATAGACTTGACATAGTTGCCTTTTGAGAGAAAAACGCTTGTTGAGAGGAAATTTAACAACATACATTCTAAATTTCAGACTAAATCAAGAACCCCTTTGAAAGAATAATAGTATGCTTAGTCTGAATAGTTCAATTCATTTTGAAGAAAGGATTGGATATTATATGTTTGTCATCCTTTGCTTCATCCAAATTAGAGTAATCATAGACATTATTTATCGGATTCAGTTCACAATTGGTGAAACAAATCCCAATGCATTTTTAATTGATAGAATTCTAAAAGGCCAGTGATAGATTTATTTATTTAGAAAATCACCCAAAATCGATTTATACTTGCTTAGCATTTCTACAAAGGATAAACTCAATAGATTGTGTTGGTCCCTGTGGGAACAATATTTTATCTAAACTATAACACCCGTGTGCATGCTGGCTCGTCATGTTTTTGGCACCATTGTCGGTGACCAAATTTGTTAAATATTGAATTAGTTCTTTGAAAATTGACTAAGTATTCCGTTTATTTCTTTTCTTATTTGACTTTGCCTTGGTAGCGTTTGTGGTGTTTTTGCAGGACTTCCGCCCTTTTATGCGAAGTTCCTTCCACTTCGAATTTGATCTCAGGACTTCCTTACCCTGGGTGCTCATTGCATCATGTCCAACATTGTTATGCCAACGGCAGAAGCCAATAATTTTGGGCTAAAACTAGCTCTCATATCTATGGTGCAGCAATCTCAGTTTGGAGCACCCCGGTGGAGGATCCAAATCCACACATCTCGATCTTTTTAGAGGAGTGTGACACTTTGAAGCTCAACGGAGTTTCAAGTGACGCCATCCAACTACGGCTATTTCCCTTCTCATTAAGGGACAAGGCGCGAGCGTGACTTCATTCACTACCTCTGTTGTCGATCACTACATGGGACAAGCTCACCAAGGCTTTCCTTGCAAAGTTCTTTCCACCTAGCAAGATGGCGAGTCTAAGAAATCAAATCACCATGTTTAGTCAAAGGGAAGATGAGTCGCTATATGAATCTTGGGAGCTGTTTAAAGATTTGCTGAGGTTATGCCCACATCATGGACTCCGGCAATGGATGATTGTGCAAACCTTCTACAATGGGGTTACTTAACCAGTGAGGTTTACTATAGATGCGGCAACAGGTGGCACATTGATGAACAAGATAGAGGATGTGGCCCACAATCTAATTAAAGAGATAGCTCTCAATAGCTACCAATGGTCCAACAAGATAGGCCAACCCAAAGGGGTTGGAGGTAAGTTAGAGCTTGATCCTATTATTTTGCTAAATACTAAAGTAGATGCTATGTCTCAAAGGTTGGAACGATTGAATGTTAATGTTGTCAATTCAAATGTCCCTTTCCCATCAAGTGAAATATGTGGTTCTGTTAACCATTTGACTGTGAATTACCAAATTGGGAGTCCATTTGCCACAGACGCTAGTGACTAGGTCAACTATGTCAACAATTGTAATCCTAGAGTGGCCAATGACCCGTTTTTCAATACATACAAACCCGGTAGGAAGAATCATCCCAAATTTTCATATAGGTTTAATGTCCCTTTTATGCCTCAATCGAATGCTAAACCACCCCTTGGGTTTCAAAGGCCATCCTATCCCTAACAAGTACCTCAAAGGTCTAATTTAGAGACCATGATGAAGAGTTTGCTTTTAGTGCAACAAAAGCAGGATAAGTGTATTAAGCAATTAACCTCTAAGGTTGATGTGCTTAGTAATCGTAACAAGATGTTGGAAGCTCAAGTTACCCAACAAGCCTAATCCTCATGAGTAGTGTAATTATGTTATTTTGTGAGGAGGATTAGAGGATTCTAAGGATAGAGAGGCGCACAAGCTATGAGTGAGGAACAAAGTAATAAGCATGAGACGGTAACTTTTAGAGAGGGGAATAGTCTAGAGGTTCTCGAAGAGTTTTCCCCTAAGCTCAAAGATCTAGGTAGCTTTTATATTCCTTGCTTGCTTGGAAGTGTGAGCATTGATAGGGCATTATGTGATCTTGGTTCAAGTGTTAGTTTGATGCCCTATTCCATTTTCCAAAAGCTTGACTTAGGACAGTTGCAACCAACACCTATTTCACTCTAATTCGCGGATGGTTCCGTGAAGTGACCTTTGGGTATTTTGGGGGATGTTCCTATAAAAGTAGGTGATGATTGTGTGCTTGATGACTTTATCGTCCTAGATATGGTGGCCAAAGATGCACAGATTATTCTAGGGAGATGCTTCTTGGCCACTTCTGGTTGCAAGATAGATGTGAAAAGCAGCGGTGAACATTTGATGTGGGGAAGTGTCATGTTGAGTTTACTCTGTTTGAAAATCAAGATTTTTCCTCCTCTTTATTTGCTTATGAAGATGAGACAAATTTTTATGAGATTGATGTGTCGTACTGACCATCATATATTTGATTGTGGTGATACTAAAGACCCCGACCTTGACTATGCTAAGGTGGAATTTGACGCACTTGTGCCACCTAGCGTAACGAAGGACGAGCCTTATGCTACCAATGAGGGCTCTATAACCAATTATTGCAGGTTTGCTCAAGTGCTACTATCTTTCCCTTCTATGAATGATATTGAGTATGATTTTGACCTAGGAGTTGAGTTTGGTAGTGGCACGTCTGATGGAGCACACTACAAGTTCATTTTGTACATGAATTGTGCTATTTGGCGCTACTTGAAGATGAAAAAGGATTTCTATCGCAAACTCCTGAGATGGTACCTTCTATTACAAGGGTTCAATTTCATGGTCCATGATAAAAGGAAGTCGGAAGATGTGGGGGAGCCAATTAAGAAGCCCTCTACCCACATGCTTTATGACCCCGAGCTAGTATAAAAGTGAAGTCGAGGTCTCGACCTTAAAAGAGTTCTTCTTAGGAGGCAACCCAAGTTTTCCCTTTCCTAGTTTTTCTTTTTGATTGTATATGGTGCATTTCTTATTTTTTTTAAAAAAAGGAAAAGGACAAAAAAGAGTGTAAGAAAAAAAAATACAATAAAATACAAAGAGCACAAACAAAAAGAGAGGAAAAAAGGAAAAAAAGAAGAAACATAGGAAAAAGTAATAAAAGAATTGTAGAGGCTCCAGATAGAAGCTTCCACGGACCCGTAAAGGTGTCTGACTTGGTCCGTGGAAACCCTATCAAGAAATCAAAATTTTTTTTGGAACAAAGCCGACCACGGAGGGTCTGTGGTGGTCCCTACGGTCCATGGCGAGCCTATTCATTAGTGGTCAAGGGTTCTTCACGCCCTTTAACTTGACATTTCACTCATTCATTTTCAACCACACCTCTTTTTCTGTCTAAACTCTCTCATTCTCTCTCTACAAACTCCATTAATACCCACCTTCCCATCTTCAATTTTTAGCCATTTTCCATCAAGTTTCTTCCATTTTTCCTAATTTTTTTCACCTGCCTTCCAAATCTTCTTCAAATTTCCCTTTTCTACTCTTCTTTCTCTCTCATTCATCTCTACCCATAACCATTTTCTCTAACATTCTTCAAACACTTTCATTACATCTCCTAATCTTCTAAATTTTCATCTTTTCTTCCATAATTCTTCCCTAATATCTCTTATTTGCATAAATTTTCCATTTAAGTACCATTCTCATCCATTTTCTTTATAGTTAGGATTTTCAAGCACCCAAACCCATCCACATTCCAACCATGGAACCTAAGAAGAGGACGAGAACTACTGCAGGAGGAGGGACATTGAGTCAGGCTCCACAACGAGTTTTCGAACCTCAACTAATGCGAGAAATCAAGGTATTCCACCTAATCCGCTTGGTTTAACTAATTCTGAACATGTTGATAGATATAATGCTTTGAGTAGTAAACTTATTGTAGCTACTCGATATTTTGATGAAGATTTGCTAAATAGATTGGGTTTGGTAGGTGATATTTGTTGGTTGTTTGCTTGTAGGGGTATAGGTCAATTCATTGAGTCTCGGGACCATACCTATCGTGAACTTTCTTTGGAATTCTTGAGTATATTGCATGTTGAAGTCACGGGTCGTCCTTGATGTCAAAGGGGGTTATATCTCATTTGATTTGAACATGGAGTTTTATGAGCTAAATTTGAGTGATTTTAATAGCATATTCGATTTTCCACCTAGTTTGGATTTAGACCGATGACATATGCGTAGGGAGTTTAACCCTAATGCCTTTTGGTACATCTTGACCAGTAATTACTAATATGATGCTAGTCACTCCAAGGGTAGTATTATTCGAAACCCCTGTATTGGAGTATCATAGCGTGTCCTTGTTTGTGGCTTGTTTGCTTGGGAGGACAGTTTGAATGTACCTCGTTTGTCCGAGCTATATTTCTTGCATAGCATGCTAAAAGGGACAGGAATTGACCCTGGTTCGTTTCTCGCCAATCAACTATTGAGTGCAGCCACTAGTTCTACTAAGAGGATGGTAATTGGAGGGCTTATCACCCCTATCGCTAGCTCGGTTGGTATTGAACCTAACTTTGATGATCGAGTGTCAGGTTCAGAGAGATTAGCCTTGCCTGCTGTTGAATAAATGAAATTCTGTACAACAGAGGGTAGTAGGATTTGTTGGATTTATCTTAGAAACATGCTTATGCCTCTTCCCAATGTTGACTGTACTACCCTTTTGAACCCGGACAATCTTTCATATCTGTCAGGTGATAAGGAGTTAGTTCACCTAGCACCTCATCCTCCTCCTCCACAACTATATTTAGATGCTCTTCCTTTTCCCAGGACTACCCTGATATTCATGCCACCCTTCGTTCTATCCAAGAGGAACAAGTCTCCTTACGGGCTTACATCCAATCTGAGCATGCAACCCTCCGCGACTTTGTTCAAGAGCGACATGATGAGCTCCATGGGATGATTGCTTCCTAGCACCTCTATTTCTAGGATTTTATGGATTGCTTATAATGCAAAGCAACTCTAAAGCTTGGGCCTACTCTCACTAGCGACGATCACGGAACAAGTTGGCCTAATATTGACCCTAGATCAAGGACTAAGTCCCCCTAGGTCATTATTAACTTGGGGCCTTTAATAAGGTCCAAGTAGGGTTAGGAAAGGTGATTGGGCCAATAGTAGCCTTAAATAAGGAGTTAATGTTAAGTCAAAAATCATGCATTATTTTTATACTTATTTAGAGTATATTGTATTTCGTTTAATTTGTTTTGTTTTATATATATTTTGCTGGGTTAGTGTTAATTAATAAAGAGAAGAAGAGATGACGTAGAAACTCGGTTTTTATACACTTGGCTACAAGACGGTCCAAAAATAATAATTATAGAAATTATTGTTTTCATAATTATTATATTGGGCTAGGGTTTCAAGAGTTGATGAGAAGCTAGGAGTCTTGGGGAAGAAGAAATCTAAGGAAGAGATGAAGGAAACTCTAATATACTAAACCTAACCTCCCTCACTCCCTATATATAAACCTACAATAACAAAGCCTTGAAGGCATTACCCACGCCTGCCCTCACATAGCTTCATCACCATCTTCATCCCCTCGCCCACACTTCCCGCTTGCCTTTATCCCTCTCTTCCTCACTCCACATCATCAGCATCATCATAACCATCATCACCAGCTTCATCTTCTTTCTCCTTCCCCATTGATCTTCATCGTCCTCAGCAGCATCACCGTCATCTTCATCATCCATCGTCATCATCGCTCATCATCACCATCATCTTCGTCGGCCATCAGCACCAAAATCCCCTCAAAGTAGTATTCTTTTTTTTTGTTTTAGTATTATTATTATTATTATTATTATTATTATTATTATTATTATTATTA
>JACYFF010031952.1:85467572-85480664 GCA_017589665.1 Selenicereus undatus | reverse complement strand
TATTATTATTATTATTATTATTATTATTATTATTATTATTATTATTAGTTTTATTTTGTTTTATTTATTTTGTGGTAGGTTTAATATTAAACATGAAATATTTGAGCTATTATTGTAATTTTAATTTTTATATGACTGAGTAATTTTTTATGCTGAGTATAATCTTCTTGAAGCCATGCTAAATTAATTATTTTGAAACAAGTTTTGTGCTTTAATGTCTAGTTGAATTCTATTCATGATTCTTTAGTGATTAGTGTTCATCGTTTATGAAATTTGTGTTAAATCGATTAGAATGCATGCTAGTTGACTAAATACAATTTCGATTGATAGTTTAAAAGATTATAATACGTAAAAGTTATCATCTTTTAGGCCTAGGTATCACCCTAATTAATCATAGATGGCTCAAACCCATATCTTTTAATTAGGTAATCGCTTTAGATCTTTGTTAAATCGACTTGCTGGTAAATTGGTTGCAAAGTGTTAAATGATGTTTTTCTAATTCTTAATGCTCTAATTTGGTTCAAATTGTGCGCTGGTGTAAAGATTATCAAATTAGTAGGGTTTATATTAGGGTTGCACATAAGTAAACTAAAATCTAAGGAAAAACGGGGAAGAACCGCTGGTGGATATCTTCTACAGCTTAACTCATGAATAAATTTAACTTGTGTGTTAATGATAAATATTAATTTGCATGGTGGATTGAGATTATACTAAGTGTCCTTCATAAATTTGATAACTTTTGATTATTATCTATTGCTTAGAATTAATCTGATTAGTTTGTTGATTTTTGTTCTAATTTTGTTAGCTTCAAAATAATTTCAATCAACCCCCCCAGAAATATAAGTCTTTTAGGAGTGTCTAGGTAATTTTAGATAGCTTAGATTTTGACTTTTAGAGTGATTATAATTTTAGATTGATTTATATTCAGTTTTAATATTTAATTACCGGTTTGTTATAACTTAGACTAAAAATAGTTATTTTTATTTTTTTCAATTATAATTAATTCCTAGGGTTTATATAGTGTCCTAGTCTGCTCAAATTCAATTTCGTAATTTTTGGAAATTATTTGATAATTTTTCAGATTTATTTTGTGAAATTGGTATGTGCAGGTTTTTTAGGTTATTAATTCTGAAAATTTTGATTTTTAATTTTAATTTACGATTATCAGGTGTTGTTAATTCCAGAAAATTGTGTCCTAGGATTAGGGGTAATTTTCTTGATTATTATCATATTTATATTTATGCAGATTATTTTATTTTTAATTTCATATTTAATTTTCTGCTTGATTATTCTGCAGTAAGTTTCTGATTTAATTTTCCTGAAATTAATCAGACATTATTCTGGAGTTATAAACTTGTGCAGTTTAATATTATTAGTTTAGGTTACTGCTTGTGATTTTTAATATTATTTTCTGTTTAATAATTTCTGTTTTGATTTTTAGTTGAAGATTGAATTACTATTCTGATTTTAGTTTTCTAGATTATTTGGGAAATCTTTTTATTGTTTTATTTCTAGAATATGATTCAGAATATTGAGGAACATCATTGAGTATTTTTCTAGATTTTTATTCATTAGATTTTAATTATTTTAGAATTATTAAGTTTGATTTAATAAATTGGATTAGTAAAATCACTTAGGATTAAGCTAGCAGTTTACAACAATCTTTCCTCGTGGATCGATCCCTAATTTCCTATGCTATAAAAAATTATTTAATAACCGAAGTAGCGGTTAAATTTGTAAATCTCGACAAGCTTTACAGTTAACCACTTAATCCTCTAAAAACTATCTCATTAACTCATTTTTATTTTCTGGCCAGAATACTTTGCTTCATTTCTATCTTAGATTTAGCCAGGCAAATAAGGTCCAATTTATACAAATTATACATGAAAGGAAATCCTTGAATGTCTATTTTCTAATAATTCTTGAATCATACTCAAACTTCAAGTATTGAGGAAGTTATGGACTAAATACTGAGCAAGCGTTGGTTCAAGACTAAAAAATACATGGTTTAATGGTCTTAATTGAGGAGGTTACGGCTGTAATTTTGGAGATTAATTAGATGAAATGATTCCTCATACACAAGGGAAGAGTAGACAAGTGGGAACACCTCCATTGGAGGAGTAGAGCCTACTTAATACTCTCTAGAAGATGGAAGATGAATCCTGAGAAATACAGCTCACAGTGATTGTGATTATCTTAAATATCTTGATCTATTTTCATTTAATATTTTGTAAGCCTCATGTTGGTCCACTGGCCCCACTAATGTATGGCTAATTCCCCCTCTCATTGGGTATTTATGGACCCAATTACCTTTATGAAAAATCAAATTTGATGAATAATATGAGAGCTTTAAGCTTGGTTTTCCTCAAAATCTCAAATTCTTTATCTCTCTTAGGAGGTGGTGATTTGAGTCTTCCCTTTAATTTAGTCTTTGGTGCTAAGACTTTAGAGGGTTAAAGAGTGTGTTGATTTATCTATTTGCTACCTATTACAAGTGTTGAATATGCTCCACTAGATGCTTTCTTTATTTTGGAATTCTCTCTCTTTCTTGACTCTTCTTTGGAGAGATTGGTCTTCAACATCCATTGGGCTCATCTATAGCATTTCATACCTGTATTTGGACAAATGGAATTCACCATGCATCATTTGGTATCAGAGCACAATGATCCTATATCTTGGTAAGCATTCATTCCAACCACCCTTGTGTTAGAATTGCTTAAAGTTTCCCCATTTTTATACTATTGTGTCATTAGTTCTTCCTCTTTAAATTTCTTATCTTGTCCATAAAGAACCCTAATTATAGCCCAAATATAAACCACAACCTAAATACACCTCAAAAACTCCACAAAAAGGCCAAAAACGAAACCAGAAATTTGGCACTGCCACCCTGTGCCAGTTGGCACACCCGTGCCAAAATCATGTACTTTGAAAATTTGACCCAGAGCTTTGGGACGACCACCCCCTGCTACATGGGACGACCGTGCCCCCCTTTCTGCACTATTAAATCCCGTTCCAGAGATTTGGCACCCCCTATGCCACAGAGCACGACCGTGCCCCCTTCCTTTTCATTGTTTTCCTGCCCGTGCTCCTGCAGCTTGCCTATGCCTCCTGTTTTCCCCTCATTTTTCCTTCTTTCACCTTTCTATCAATTATGACCAGTGAAGGCAATTCTTCTCACTCCTCAAACATTCCTCTTGAGCAAGCTCATGAGATAGGTAGGACCCTTGTAGAGCTTTAAGAGCAAATGAGGAAGCTTACTCAAGAGGTTGCATAAGTAAGGGAACCCACCCCACGAAACCCTTACCGACAAGTCTACAGTGCTCGCCTTATTGACATCAACTACACTTTCTCCCATGAAGACTTTGATGATGAAGAAGGAAGACCAAGAAGACTAAGGGATCGAAGGGATGACCTTCGAGATCTTAAAGTTGAGGCTCCAGAATTTAATGGTAATCTTAACCTAAAGAACTATCTTGATTAGGTTCAAGCCCTTGAAAGGATCTTTGAACTCAAAGATTACAATGATGAGAATGCCTTCAAGTTAGCCATTGTTAAGATAAAGGGGTATGCTTCATTATGGCATGAACATTTGAACAAGAATAGGGCTAGAGAAACCAAATCCAAAATCAAGACTTGGTCCAAGCTCAAGAAGCATATGGAGAAGAGATTTCTACCTCCTTACAAACAAGAACTCTACCTCGAGATCACCTCTCTCAACCAAGGGAA
The DNA here is from genome assembly GCA_017589665.1 of Selenicereus undatus. Classification (NCBI taxonomy): domain Eukaryota; kingdom Viridiplantae; phylum Streptophyta; class Magnoliopsida; order Caryophyllales; family Cactaceae; genus Selenicereus; species Selenicereus undatus. Next base: position 85,476,938 of record JACYFF010031952.1, on the reverse strand, counting down.
TCTAAAGGTAGAAGAGTACATTAGGGAATTTGAACAACTCTAAATGCGGGTTGGCTTAGATGAAGAACCCGAACTCAAGATTGCTAGGTTCATTAAAGGATTATCTCCTAACATTACTAACAAGGAAGATTTACAACCTCAATTATCCTTTGATGATGTGTGCCACCTGACTATCAAGGTTAAGAGGCAACTTAAGGGTCGAAAACCTTTTTAAATTACTTCCTCTATTATCCTTCGGGTACCCCTAAGGGTTACTTCATGCCTAACAAAGCTAGTGAACCATCATTACCCTTATACCCATCAAAACTCTTGACAAGGGTAAAGGAATTACCAGTGAACCACCAAAGAGATTAGAGGGTAAAAAGTGTTTCAAATGTCATGGTTATGGACACTTCTAAGCAAATTATCATAACTGAAGGACTCTTACCATTAAAAAGGTGGAAGAAATTCAAGCTATTGAAGAAGTTACTGGTAAAGAGGAAGTAAAGGATGAAGATCAAACTTTGATCACTCCAGATGTAGGTGAACTCTTGGTGTTTTGAAAAGCACTCCATGTCCAAGAGGCTCCTTGTGAGCCAAGCCAAAGGGAGCAAATTTTCCATACCCAATGCACTATCGGAGGTGAGGTGTGTGAGCTCATCATAGATGGAGGAACTTGCACCAATTTAGCTTCCACAACACTCATTAACAAACTTTAATTACCTACTAGGGTGCCTCCCAACCCTTATTTTCTCTAATGGCTCAAACAAGGGAGGGAGGTAACCATTTCTAAGCAAGCACTTATTACATTTTTGGTTGGTCCATATTGCGATGAAGTACTATGTGATGTTCTTCCCATGGATGCATGTCATTTGTTACTTAGTAGACCATGGTTGTTTGACAATTACTTGATTCATGATGGACATGCCAATACTTATGCATTAAAGTACATAGGTAATTGAGAAAAGCCTATTTATGAGTGAAATATGGGTGGAGAGAGCCATTAAAAAAACAAGCTTTCATTTGCCTTATGTATAGTAGAATCAAACACAAGCGAGGAGTGAAACCCCTATATCCTTTAGCTCAATCACTCTTGAAAGAGATTGAGGATGTATTCCCTAAAGATTTACCCATGGGGCTCCCTCTTTTTAGAGGAATTGAGCACCAAATTAATCTCCTACCGAGCGCTCCCTTACCAAACAAGCCAGCATATAGGTGCAATTCTAATGAGTCGAAGTAGCTTCAATGACAACTCCAAGAGTTTCTTGATCGTGGGTACATTAGGGAAAGCTTGAGTCCATGTTTGGTTCCCAGCCTTTTGGTACCTAAAAAGGATGATACTTGTCGTATGTGTGTTGATTCTAGGGCCATAAACAACATCTCCATCAAGTATCGATTTTCTATTCCTCGATTGGATGATATGGTTGATGAGTTGCATGAGTCCAAGGTCTTTTCCAAAATTGACCTTCGAAGTGGTAGAATGAAAAAAGGAGATGAATAGAAAACCGCCTTTTAAACCAAGTATAGGTTGTACGAGTGGCTTGTGATACCATTTGGTTTATCTAATGCTCCTAGCACCTTCATGAGGCTCATGAATTTTGTTTGTTGTGGTGTATTTTGATGATATTTTGGTGTATAGTCATGATGAAAAGTCTCATGTACAGCATCTTTCTGATGCCTTCCAAGTATTGTGACAACAAAAGTTATACGCCAAACTTAAAAAGTGTGAACTATTCTTAAGTTATTTTTCTTGGCTATGTTGTGTCCAGCGAGGGAATTCAAGTTGATGAATCTAAAGTTTAGGCTATCAAGAGTTGGCCTACTCCCACCTCCATCACGGAAGTGCAAAGCTTCCATGGGTTGGCCTCTTTCTATCGCTGGTTCATCAATGACTTTTGCTTTAGTTCCACTTCTCTTGACCGAATGCATGAAAAAAAGGAAGCTTTGAGTGGACAAAGGCCACTCAAAGGGCCTTTGAAACCATCAAGGATAGGCTTTTTTTGGCTCCTATCTTAGCTTTTCCCAACTTCGATGTTCTATTTGAAGTTGAGTGTGATGCTAGTGGTATTGGAATTTGTGCGATTCTCACTCAAGCTAAGCACCCTCTAGCTTTCTTTAGTGAGCAGTTGAATGGTTTGAGGCTCAACTACTCCACTTATGACAAGAAATTTTATGCCATTGTTAGGGCTTTAGAACATTGGAGTCATTACCTCAAGCCCAAGCCCTTTGTGCTTCATTTGGAACACAAGGCATTGTCTTATATCAATTGTCAACACAAGTTGAACTCAATCTTTCGCCTTTTCTTATAAGCATAAGAGTGGGAAAGAGAATGTTATAGCAGATACCTTATCAAGGAGATATGGTCTCCTTTCGATCCTTGAAGCCAAGGTTCTTGGATTTCATTCCATCAAAGCTTTATACCATGAGGATGAAGACTTCAAGGAAGTCATGGAGAATCCTTCTAACTTTAGCTCTTTCACTCTATAAGATTGTTTTCTCTTCAAAGAAAACAAGCTTTACATCCCTAAAAGTCCTCTAAGGGACTTGATTGTCAACGAGGCTCATGGAGGAGCCTTAGCTGATCATTTTGGCATTAACAAGACCCTTGAGATACTCAATGATCATTTTTATTGGCACAGGATGGGTGGGGATATTCATAAAGCGATCTCAAGATGCAACATTCGTCACATGGCTAAGAGTCATTTCCATCAAGGTCTCTACACTCATCTTTCAGTCCCCTCAAGGCCTTGGGATGATATTAGCATGGACTTCATTGTGGCCCTTCCAAGAATTCCTTGGGGAATAGATGTTATCATATTAGTGGTGGATCGATTCTCCAAGGTGGTTCACTTTATTGCATGCCATAAGAGTGACGATGCTACCTACATTACAAACCTCTTCTTTCAAGAAATTTTAAGGCTCCCTGATATTCTAAGAACTGTCGTGTCTGATAGGGATGCCAAATTTCAATATCACTTATAGAGATCCCTATAGAGGCTCGTGGGGACTAAGTTGCTCTTTAGCACTACTTGTCATCCTCAAATCAATGGACAAACAAAGGTGACAAATAGAACTCTCACAACCTTGCTAAGGGGTATGGTGAGTAAAAGTTTGAGGGATTGGGATGTCAAGCTTACTCATGCCGAATTCGCCTACAATAGGGCTCATTTCTATGCTACCTTTCAGTATCCCTTTGAAGTGTGCTATGGTCTTAACCCTCTTACTCCCATGGATCTTATACCTATTCCTCAAGAATCAAGGGCGAGTTTTGTGGCCGAAGTAAGAGCTAAAGAAATGAAGAAGTTACATGAGCAAGTGGGAGCACAAATTGAAAAAGTGAATGAACAATACAAGCAAAAGGCCAACAAGAACTGCCCACACCTTGAGTTCAAACTAGGTGATCTTGTGTGGTTACATTTGAGGAAGGAAAGATTCCCCTTAAGAAGGAAGAACAGACTCATAGCTAGAGGAGATGATCTATACAAGATGGTAGAAAAGGTGGTAGAGAATGCATACAAGATTGAAGTCCTGGGAGATAAGCAAATATCCACCACCTTTAATGTTAGCGATCTCACTCCTTACCTTGAAGATGATGAAGAACATGTTGAAGATTTAAGGACAAATCCTCTTCAAGGGGAAGGGGTTGATGCGGAGCAACTCTCGAGCTTAGGCCTACTCTCACTAGTCAGGTTCATGGACCAAGTTGGCCCAATATTGACACTAGGTCAAGGACTAAGACCCTATTCTTTTCGTGGGTCAATTCTAATATACCAACCTCAATCCACTTCAACCAATTTCAACCAACTTCAACCTACTTCAACCCACTTCCACTATTTTAACCAAATTCAATTCATCACATAAAAAAATTTAACTCACTTCAACCTACTTCAACCTACTTCACTGTTTTACCCATCCCAATTTACCTACGAAAAGAATAGGCCCTAAGTCCCCCTAGGTCAATATTGACTTAGAGCCCTTACGAATATCCAAGTTGGGTTAGGAAAAGTGGTTGGGTCAATAGTAGCCCTAAATAAGGAGTTAACCACTTAATCCTCTAAAAACCATCTCATTAGCTCATTTTTAGTTTCTAGGTAGAATACTTTGTTTCATTTCTAGCTCAATTTTAACCAGGTAGATGAGCTCTAATTTCTGCAAATTATACATGGATGGAAATCCGTGAATGTCTAATTTTCTAACAAGTCTTGAATCCGAGCAAGGGTTGGTCTAATATTGAAAAATGCACGGTTCTGATTATGGGCTTAATTGAGGAGGTTACGGCTGTAATTTTGGAGATTAATCAACATAGGATGGTCCCTCACACACAATGAAAGAGTCGACAATTGGCGGCACTTCTATTGAAGGAGTAGAGCCTCCTCAAGGCTCTCTAGAAGATGGAGGATGAATCGTAGAAAATATAGCTTATAGTGATTGTAATTATCTTAAGCATCTTGATTTATTTTCCTAGGATATTTTGTAAGCCTCCTATTTGTCCACTTGCCCCACTAATGTACAACTAACTCCCCCTCTAATTGGGTATTTAAGGACCCAATCACCTCCATGAAAAGTCAAATTTGATGAATGATATGAGGGCTTGAAGCTTGATTTTCCTCAAAATCTCAAATTCTTTATCTCTTTTAGGTGGGTGGTGATTTGAATCTTCCCTTTAATCTAATCTTTGATGCTAAAGCTCTAGAGGGTTAGAGGGTGGGTTGACTTATCTACTTGTTACCTGCTACAAGTGTTGAATCTACTCCATTAAAGGCTTTCTTTATTTGGGAATTCTCTCTCTCTTTCTTGGCTCTTGTTTGGAGAGATTAGTCTTCAACATCCATTGGGGTCATCTACATGCATTTCATACCTTTATTTGGACAAATAGAATTCACCATGCATCAGTTTAGACACTTGGCATGGTTGACATATATCTTAACCCCACCCTTGTTCTTCTCTTCCTCATCCTCCTTCTTTTTAGTGGTGTTTCCCCTTCCTGATGACTATCTGTGCTTGCATTGAGGACAATGCTTTGTCCGAACAGGGGGAATGGTTGTTAATTTGTGGATGTGTGTATGATTTGGTTGTGTGATTAGTTTGCATTTTAGATCATGCATTTAGACTTAATTAGAGCATTCGTAGTTGAGAATTTAGTTTTTTTAAGTTTTTTTGCCTTGTTTTAGTTTTATATTGGTATTTTTTAATTTTTACTTGCATGTTAGGTTTGGCATGTATATAACTAAAAACTAAAAAAAATTTGCAAAATTAAAAAAAAAATCCTTCGATGATGAGTCTTTACACTATGTAGTTTTTTTTTGGCTTAATTTGACCTTTTGGTTATGCCCAATTGTGCATAAAATGTTTGATAATGAGTTTTTAAAATATGCTTCTTGATTTGACTATGAAGTTGAATGTGAATTGATTGCTTAAATGAGACTTTGCATGAATATTTGAAACGTGAGATTCAATGAGATAGTTGAACTTTGGTAGTTGTCTTGTGATGTTTTGAGCTTGATTGAACTAATTTATCAATTTTAGTTTCATATTCCTTTTCGTGCGTGACTCTTCCTAGATTTTAAATCTCTAGAACTTACTTTGACTGTTGGTCAAGATTACATTCAGCATGCACATTTAGTAATATGATTGAGGCATTCTTTGGAACTTATGAACTACATTGACCAAAAAGCCACCCTTGTTATGTCTTATTTATCTGTAACTACCCCTTTTGAGCCTTGAGAATGTTTATTGATGTAAAACTCTAATCTAGCCCTTGGCCAAATACATGTCAACCTTGTTTAGCCAAGACTAAAGGGTTCTATTTCGTAATTTGGGGTGGTTTGAAGGTGATGTTATGAGATTGGCTTGTTCGGATCCATTTGAGTTGGTTATTGTGAGTTGGATTGCGAAATGTTTAAAGGCATTTAAAGTTCTATGCTATGATCATTCTTTTGGATATGTAAGAAAAAAAACAAAAAAGCCAAAAAAAAAAGAGAAAACGAAAAAGAGGAAAAAAAATTTAAATAAAAAGCATTGTTTGGAATGCCTCAACATTTTCTCCCACTTGGAATCGACTAGAGGGGATTGTTTATATTCTTTATATGTGTTGGATTGAGTAGTTCATTTTGTGTATTTAGGAAGCAATGGTCTTTGCCTTTAGTCTTTAGCTTTTAGTTCTACAAATCCCAAAACATTTGTTCCCTTCCAAAGATTTACCCTGTAACCCCGACGCAACCCTATTCAAGTCCTCATGATTGTCTTGTGTGTTTTGCATTTTAGTGACGGCGAATTTGAGAGTTTTGTCAAGCTTATGGTAGGTTTTGAAAGAACCATTATATATTTTGAAAAACATGAGTGTTGAGAGCTTCATTACTCGAGTGAGATTCTACCTGTTCTTTTTGCTCGAATCAATCCATGTATCAATATGAGTGTTAAGTTGAATTAAGCAATTGATTTAATGTTTGATGAGATAGTCTATTTTCAAAAGCTTCATTCTCTTATCTGTTTTGCAAAGTTTTCAATCACTGTTGAGCTAACTTCTTGAGTCAGTTTGGCTATTCATGTTGCTACTTGTGTTTACCTGAAGGGGTTCTTCATCATAGTTGTGGTTTTGTTAGTTGCTTGGGGACAAGCAACTGTTCAAGCGTGAGGTAGTTTGATAAGTACCTATAGAGCATACCATTTTAGGGTCATTTTGATGCGTTTGTACGGGATTCATGAGTTTCATGTTTAGTTTATACCCCAAAAATCTCATTTTACGCTTGTGTATAGTGCTTTGATGACTTTTACAAGGTTTTGAGACCTTTTTGATCAAGCATTGATCCTTAAAAGTCAAGTATATGACTCACATGGACACCCCTAGTTACCATGTCCGTGAAATAAAGAGAAAAATAAGAGAACTCTGAGTGAAAGCCGACCATAGACCATCCATGGTGTTAGCCACGGTCCGTCATAGGCTTGAAACTGGAGTAACTCTTCGTTTTTCTTGGTTTGTGCGGCTGAAAATCAAGGGTGGTTGCTATTTGAAGAGTGCTCGACTGCTTGAAGAAAAAACCCCCCCCAACCTATCTCTTTAGAAATCTCTTAATAGTTTTGTAATTTTTATCACGTTTTAGAGAAAACGAAGATTGGAAGAAGGGTTGCTTGCATTTGGAGCCTTAAAGATTGAAGAGATTGCTATAAAACTCCACTGTTGTAAGTTTCCCCTGCCCTTGTTATTTAAACTCAGTAGATTAGTTTTGTTTGGTTGCTTTTTTCTATTGAACAATTATGTTTGTTTTTAATCATCATGAGTGAGTAGTTTCTCTAGTCTTGGGATTTGATAGCCAAGTTATGAACATGGATCCTTAATCTTCATCAATAATATGCTTATTCTTCTTTGGAATGTTTCAATCTATCTTGTGTATGAATGTTGTGAGTAGTTTTGGCCAAACTAACTTGTAACTATCGAATAGTTGGATGAAGTACTGAAAACAAAAGTCACCTATTGGATGGCAAGTATAAAACTAACATAGTTGACTTTTGAGAGAAAGTCACCTGTTGACGGGAAATTCAACAACGCAAATTCGGAATTTTAGACTAAATCAAGAACCCCTTTGAAAGAATGGCAGTATGCTTAGTCTAAATAGTTCAATTCATTTTGAAAGAAAGGATTGGATATTATATGCTTGTCATCCTTTGCTTTATCCAAATTAAAGTAATCATAGACACTATTTATCGGATCCGGTTCATAATTGGGGAAACAAATCCCAATGCATTTTTAATTGATAGAATTCTAAAAAGTTAGCGACAGATTTATTTATTTAGAAAATTCCCTAAAATCGATTAATACTTGCGTAGCATTTTTACAAAGGATAAGCTCAATAGATTATGTTGGTCCTTGTGATAATGATATTTTATTTAAACTACAATGCTTGTGCGCTTGTAGGCCTGTCACACACTGTAATAACACACCCAAAAAAAAACAAAAAACAAAATCATGATCATCATGTGGGCTTTTGTTGATCGAAAAGTGGGCTTGTAATGCCCAAACACAAAAAGGAGCCGGCTAAACCCCCCCTCAAAGGGAAAAAAAGTTTAGTGTGAATGTGTAGTTGATTGCAATGCACCCATTTAATTGTTTTGTTACAATGCACCGCCTTAACTATTAGCATTAAACATCATGCATTCACCTTCCATTCCTAAACCTTTGTGCTATGGAAGGGGGAGACTAATCTAGTAACTAAGACCCACTATAAGTACCCCCCACTTGTTCACTTCAAACCATCTCTCAAATGACTTTCCTCTCTCTCCATAAAATAAAAATAAAAATATATGAATCTCTCTTTCTAAACTAATCTCATCACCACTACTAGTGCGGTTGTAGTTATTTGCTTGAAGAAGGGTTGATAACCTACTCCTTTATACCTAGTAGAGAAGCCTTGACATCGATACTTGTAAGTATGAATTATATTACCCTTTTTGCATGAATTATGATTTTAGCATCTCATGAGCATGCATGCTTGGGAAGGGTCAGGGACAATGGCTATATGTTGCATAATAACCTTTGACGTCAAAGTGATCTTAGTAAGTAGTAGTTAAGCCTTCTTGATAGGTATGGATGATAATGGCTACTCGCTTCTAATAAGGAACAATATGCTTAAATGATTATGATAATAAGAGGTTAGGGGCTCTTAAGGGCATGAGAATGGTACCAATGCTAGGAAGTTGTCAAATTGCGTATATACATGGTACTTAGCTAAGTTTATATTGCCAATATCAGGACCCTAGGACGGTTTAGATTATGATTCCTTTTAAAACTTGTTATCATCTTCAAGGTATAGTATGATGGTTATACCCTTATACCCATTATATTTTATTGAATCGGTGTGGCTAATGAAGTGTAACATGAAATAATTGTTTTTAGTGTTTTGTCATATTAGCGGTGGATCCTCTTATTGCTCTATTGTACTTTGATCAACAAAGTTTGGGCTTCCCCATCGGCCCAGGTGTGCACATATATTCAATGATAGTAATGGAGATTCAGTCTCTTCTTGTTAAATGTTATATTGAGAGGATGTCGGTCCAATATGTTGGGTGCCATCCTAAGATAATAAAAGGAGCAAATGTTTTACTTGGTTTGCTAAATAAAATGAATTTAACTAAGCTCTAACTTATTCTTTTACTGTATAATGTCATATTGTACTAGGCCCGTTTGGCTTACTGTTTCATGTTTTTTCCATTTTCAGGTCCTTCTGAAAGGGAACAAGGTTCGGAGAGAGATCACATATAGAGTATAATAAGCCCACCTATTTTTAGTATAATATTTCAAAATAAGTCCTAGCAAGTGACGTTTTGAATTAAAGTATCTAGAGAATATTATTATTATTATTATTATTATTATTATTATTATTATTATTATTA
>JACYFF010031952.1:85383643-85424066 GCA_017589665.1 Selenicereus undatus | reverse complement strand
GAAAATAAAAAATGAAAAATAAAAAATAAGAAATAAGAAATGAAAAAAAAAACATAAAAGCATAAAAAATTAAAAATTAAAAATAAAAAATAAAAAATAAAAAATTAAAAAATCAAAAATCAAAAATCAAAAATAAAAATTTAAAAATAAAAAATTAATAATTAATAATTAAAAAATAAAAAAATTAAAAATTAAAAATTAAAAATTTAAAACGAAATATAAAAAATTAAAAAATTAAAAATTAAAAATTAAAAATTAAAAATTAAAATTAAAATAAATAAAAAATAAAAAATAAAAAAAATAAATAAAGAGAAAAGGAATTAAAAAAAATTAAAAGTTAAAAATTTAAAAATAAATTTAAAAAATAAGAAATTAAAAAAATAAAAATTTAAAAATAAAAAAAATAAAAACTAAAAAATAAGAAAGAATAAACAAAAATTTCACAAAATTTCGATAACTTCATAAATTATCACACATGAATTACATTCTCATTATTTTAACCAATTTCAAGCTATTACATAAAAAATATATACCAACTTCAACGCAGTTCAACCTATATCAGTTCAGTTCAATCTAGTTCAACCTATGTCAACTCATCTCAAAAAAACAAACCAACTTCAATCTACTTCAACCCACCTCAACCTACTTCAATCTACTTCACCCTTTTATCCACGAAAACAATAGACCCTAAATCTCACATGATACTTTACAAATTATTGAAATTATGAAGGGGATAGGTTGAAATTGGTTGAAGTGGGTTGAAGTAGGTTGAGATAGGTTGAAGTGAGTTGAAATTGGTATTTTTTTTTCAAGTGGGTTGAAATGGGTTGAAGTAGGTTGAAGTAGATTGAAGTGGATAAATATGAATTGACTCACGAAAAGAATAGGCCCTAAAATGAAAGAATTTCGGATTGAACAGAGGGGAAGAATGGATTAAGGGGGGAATTGTAATTTTCAATTTTTAATTTCAAATTTTTCGAGGATTGGAGCCCAGCATATCAATTTTAATAAAATTATTTTATTTTTTGAACCCAAAACCTAATGTTGGCTAGACCTGGCAAATGGGTCATTCAGTTCGGGTATGGGTCGGGTCAAGTTCGGATCGGGTCATATTTGGGTTAAGTGACATTTCGGGTCACTTCGGTTTGGGTCGGGTATGGTTCGGATCGAGTCGATTTCGGGTCAACCAATTTTTGGTGAAATGCACTAGTCATGCCAAAACAAGCAACTTTGTTGAAAATTTCGGATCGGGTATGGTTTGGGTCAGGTCAATTCGAGTTTCGGGTCCACTTTCGAGTGAACATATTTCGGGTGTCGGATCGGATATGGATCTGGGTCATACAATTCGGATTTCGGGTCTCGAGTTAGTTTTGCCAGGTCTAATGTTGACTAGATACACTCTCATTACACTAACTAGATATACTCTTATTCTTATGTTTCAGACTCTACCACTCCGCCCCCAGCCACAAACCCTTCTATCTCTCTTGCCCCTCACGTCGCTGACCTTACTTTTGCCCTAGCGATTCAGTAAGTTTTTCGACAACATTCCGACACCCTATGACACATGTAAGGTAACTTTAATGCCTCCGTTTCGTTTTCTTCCTATTGTTTTGGGTGTTAGTGCGTTACTAATCTATTTCTCTCTTTCTTTATCTAGATTGGCAACCACCATGTCTCCACATTTAGATTTGCTTGATGATGAGAAGTTAGCACGATTTTGGTGACATTTCAGCCCTCGACTATGGAAACAAGGTATTTTCTTGCTATTTTCGTTTTTCCCTTTCTGGTCTGACGATAATTCCTCTCTCTCACTTTCTTAGATCTTCAAAAGTTTGTCATCGAGTGGTATTTTATGGCGATCCTTGCTGAGAAATGGCTACTACTTTGGTGATATACCATCTAGCCATCTACAACCCGCCTTTTCTTTGTTTTTATACTGTTCAAGGGCATCTACAACCTGCCTTTTCTTTATACTGTTCATTTGTCAATCCTTGCCCCACTCTCTCTCTTCCCGAGATTTGTGTAGTTTTCTCCCAGTGGCATTTTTCGGTAATTCTTTACGTGGTATGGTAACTCTTTTTCTTTTTGGCGTTCATTTTGCAGTCTGGTGTTGATGGTTGATCCATGTCTTTCCGTTTCTTAGATTAACTATGGTAAAAATGTATAATCTTTGTGTTAGAATTCTTGCTTATAAGTTTACAATTGTTTTCCTTTCCTAAATGATGATGATGGCAAATTGACATCCAAGCTCTTGGCTGATAGTGAGATGACAAAACAAGTTTTGCATAATTTCGGACATTGGAAGTTTGTTTGGTGGTTCTTGTGGACTTTTCAATTAACCTTTGATTATGCATTACTTTTAGACTTTCTTAGTTCTCTAGGAATTGTTGTTGTGATGTTTAGTCGAATAATTTGTTGTGTGGATAGCAGGCTACGGTCTAGCCAGTAATTGGTATGGATCATAGGTAAATTATGGCAAATTGATACATTTTAATGCTTAGATGGGTAAACAGGTTAATTGGGTAAATATGTTACCTAATTTGACCTGTTTACTTAAACGGGTAAACAAGTCAGAATTACTTTAACCTATTTTTTTTTTTGTCAAGCCATTTAAATAAAAAGGTTGAACTCAAGTCGGGGATTCTTCAACTTGTTTAAGTTCAACATGAACTTGAACCTAAATTCGAACCTGAATCTAACCCAACTTGACCTATTTCCCAGCTCTAATTCCAACCATTCAAACCTGCTCAAAGTTCATCTAAACCACTAGAAGAAAATATGAAAACTTTTTGCATGAACGATAGATTAACCCCGACTGATGTAGGTAAATAATAATAATTCTTGAACAGATAAATTTTTAAAGGAAAATTATTAATGATGAATTAACAATGTAGGAAAACTTAAGAAAAAGACAACAATATGTGCTAAACAACTTCAATAAAATATATGAAAAAGGGATACCAATTTTTCTAAGAGCAAAGAACATTGTAACAATCCCCAACATTGAATTATACGATGCGCAAAACAAACAACAAAATGAATGTAGGAATGTAATAGATGCTACGATTTCATCATTGAAAAAAATCACTAAACTTCTGTAGGTAACTTCATTGAAAAAAAATCACTAAACTTCTATAGGTAACTTCTTGTCGTAACAGAACACGTTTATCTAGTTGCAAATGGTTGTGACATTTTCTCGATATGTGAAAAATATTATTAATTTGCATAGCAATGCCTACAAAAATGTTTAACTCATCCCTTGTATAATTTTTTGGATGCATGCTAGTATTACAAAAGTCAAAGTTATTGTGCAAAATATATTGTTCAATAATCACATGTTTGTTGTAACAAAACACATTTATCTAGTTGCAAATGGCAATGACATTTTCTCGATATATGAAAAATATTATTAATTTGCATTGTAGCACTTGCAAAAATGTTCAAGTCATCCCTTGTATAATTTTTTGGATGAATATTAGTACTACAAAAATCAAAGTTATTGTGTACAATATAGGCATTGATAATCATAAAACCATCAAATCACTCCAAATGCTTCAGAACAATCCACAACACTCCAACCTGCTCCCAATCTGCTCCTATTTTCCCCAACCTAATAATTGCTAATCCAACCTAGTCTGACCTTCTATCTACTCATCCAATATGCTCATAATAAACATTCCCTTAGTTAATGCTTGATTTTAAAAATCAAATTGATGACAAGGTATATTATGGATAACATTTTATTTTATGGATTCCAATAATGAATGCACTTCTTAAAATGTGAGTTTTCTCAACTATGAAAATCACGGTGGGATGGAGAAAGTAATTTTTTTATTTAGAGTATATTCTATTTAAATTCGTACGTAGTTTATTTATGAGCAAAACTCCTTATGGTAATAGCTTGTATATATAGGAAAGTTACCATAGGAAAGTTACCATTATTGCTGCCATTGAAAATTTATAATAGTTACATGTTTGATATTGTGGAAATATAATTTTTTATCCAAAATAATGATAAAAAATACCAAGCACAAGCAGAATTTTAAGAAACTTATCTTTATCGATTTAAAACCTTTTCCATACTTACAAGTTCTTTTGATTATTTCTTTTTGGTTAATTACATCTCATGATAATTGTGAAATATGAACCTTAAAGACTAGATCTTCCAAGTTTAGAGTTCAATTGATCCAAAAATGGTTTTCTTCTTGAGAATTACTAGTGATGTTAGATACATGCTAGGAGGAAAAAAAACAACTTATAATTCTTGAAAACTAGTTTGTGCCCGTACTTTACACGGAGTATATTCAAATAGACATTCTATAGATATGTTATCAAAGTAATAAACAAATAGTTATGGTAGACATGATTAATATTATAGTTTAGATGAGATAATGGAAAAATTCAATGAAAAAGTTAAGTATACAGCAATTTCGTGCATAACTAATTGGATTAATAATTAAAAAGTACATGATTGTGACAAAAGTCTATATAAGTATGATGGAGACAGTAGATAATGAATTTGTCACAAGCACGCTAGATTGGATGATGATAAGTCAATCTATGATGCCAATTATGAAAAATTCACTTTCTCCTCTTGTTGTTGAGCAAAAATTTATGAAGTGGCTAATTGTCTAGTGAATTTAGGTAGAAACTATTTTGAAGTTCGTTTAATTTTAGTTTCAAATGTAACAGAAATAAAATTTGTCTTTCAACGAAAATAATTTGAACATTATATTTATACTAATACATAACTTTTTTGGCTATTTAAAGTGGCCCATTAGGGGGCACTAATATAATTAAGTGTTCATACTTTGTACATTTGGTTTTCATGTAAACTGAATAGCTTCATGGGTTTTGATATAAACTTCCCATGCCCTTATGTTGTCTTGCAAGAGATGGGTTGGGTTCAGATTTGTAGGTTAAGATATTTCTTAGTTTGAAGTGTTATGATGATTTGGGGTATTTTATTTTAAACAGTAAAAGATTAATTATAATTTTAGGTGTTTTATGAAGAGAATTTGATTATTGGATTTGTATGGTTTAAAAGAAAACGAAAATGATTTCAATTTTTCTTGTGCGTTAGATAGATTAGATTTTGGTCAATTTATTTGAAATGTTAAAAAATTAATTATATGTTTAAGATTTAAATGAATTAAATTTAATTGTAAGATATGTATGTTTTGAAACAAAAAGAAAAATAGTTCGTTTATTTTCTTCTATTAAATATATCATATTAAATGTGAAAGAAATTCAGCTTCACGGGCCTAATATGATGATTGTGTTTTATTTTTAATTTTTTTATATTTCACATTCAACCCTTGCAATATGTTATATCATGCTTACAATATGTAATTTTTCAGCACAATCCTTACATCTATGTGATTATAATTAATATTGACTATGTTATCAAATTCAAAGAGAAAGATAACAGTGACGATAACTACAATGACAACAACAACAATAGTAGGAATGGAAATAATCATGAAAATCATATTTATATTTATATTATCTCTAATAATATATGCTCAAATGTATATTTGTATCAAAAAAGAGAAAATAATAATAATCATGGAAATAAAAAATGTTTATTATTTCTATATAAATTTGTGTATTATATTATGTGTTAATAATAAGGTGTCACCTAAGGTTTTACGGCTTGTTCAGTAATTACAATTCGATTTCCTTAAGTTAAAACTTCTAAAACATGAATTTATTCTATAATAATGAAATAATAAAAACTTTTATATCCATTATAATCCCTTAATCTCTAATTGATAATTAGATAATTATAATTAGTATTGACCATGTTATCAAATTCAAGGAGAAAGATAAAATCGCCGACAATGACAATGATAATAATAACAACAATAGTAATAATGAAAATAATCATGAAAATCATATTTATTTATCTATTATCTCTAATAATACATACTCAAATTTATATTTGTATTGAAAAATACAAAATATTAATAATAATAATAATAATGGAAATAAAAAAATGTTTATTATTTCTTTATAATTGTGTATATTATATTATGTGTTAATAATAAGGTGTCATATAAGGTTTTATGACTTATTCTGTAATTATAATTTCGTCTCATTAAGTTAAAACTTCTAAAATATGAATGTATTTTATAATAATGAACTAATAAAATTTTTTATTTCTATTATAATTTTTTAATATCTCTTTGATAATTTGATGATCATTATTAATATTGACTATGTTATTAAATTCAAACGAAAAGATAACAACGACGACAACGATAATGACGACAACAACAACAATAGTAATAATAGAAATAATCATGGAAATCGTATTTATTATTCCAGTATCTCTAATAATACATGCTCAAATTTATATTTGTATTGAAAAATACAAAATATTAATAACAATAATGACGAAAATTAAAAACGTTTTAGTTCTTAGGAGCTACAATGGACAATACAATATAATGAGGTAGGGGGAATCGAACCTGAGACCTAATGTGCATAGCAAATAGTACAATACAATGAGGGAAGGGGGAATCGAACCTGAGACCTAATGTGGCCAGTAAAGAGAGAGATTATTGTACATGCTATCTATTGAAGCGGTTGTCGAGACAAATCCAAGGGCTAAGATTGTTTAAGATTTTGATCCAATGGTTGTGAAGCAACATATACCCTAAATTTACTCCCATGTTAGCATTTTTCATTTCCTCAACACTCAGCCCCTTACACATTTTAACATTTATAATATAAAGATTAATCATATTTTTGACAAAATTCAAATAGATCAGCAATGGAATAATTCCTTCTTCTACTTTAGAATTCGTCCTTGCACCTGCTTTGTTCTCATTCTGTTAACCCTCTCTTTCTTTCTTTCTCTCGAATCAATTCATCGTTTTTTTTTGGGTGCATTTGAGAGGGCCAAGCTTGCCAGAAAGTCAAATCAATTGGGGTCTCTAACCCTTCTAGGCCAAGCTACACATACCATATATTCGTACAAGATCTTAGAAAGATCCGGGGAAGGGAAGCAAGATGAATGAAACTAGTTGAAAGCTCCACACCTTTATTAGCAAGTCAATTTGGAGCACACTTTGCTTCTCGAGAATAATGTTGGATACAAATTGCCTAATATTCACGCTTTAACATTTCTTTGCATTCCTTGATGAGATAATTAGTGGGGAGGATTATCGAAGATCTCTTTATTCAACGAGGTTGAAATACGCAGCGAGTAAACATGGATTAGTAGCTTTCAAACTTGGGATTGCCTTGTCATGAGCAGACCCCTTCTCTAAGTCAGAAGTTCAGTTTTTGGCGTTGAACAAATACCATAACGTTCTACAAACCCCTAATCATTTGGCCTAAACTGCCATGTAACAGTCCACCATCTCTGCCCCGACCTTGATTCCCTCCTGAGGCACTACCAAAATCGAGCAGCGACCATCCATCACCAGGTGGAGACCACCTTACTAGCTTTTTGGTATTCATACTACAAGGGTTACCAAACACAAAATCATCCTTTTGCGTGGCACACTTAGCTTCTTCAAAACAAAGTAAAGGAAACTAATGGGTGAGCGAAGGACTTCATCCTCCTTATTAAAAACCTTAGCATTACACCACCACTAGAGCCACCAAACAGTAACCAAAAACTTCATGGCACAATCTTCACCACCATCAATCGAGTTCATGGTGAAGTTTTCAATGATCCATTCTGTCAAATTAAGATGCCACTTACCTTGTACCAAAGTAGAAATATCCACATCATTCTTGTTGGCCGGGCCTAATAGTTTAGGCCGAACGGCCACATAAGCCGCTTAGTGCGGCAACCCTAATTGCTTCCCCCCCCCCCCTATATAAGGGGGTTTTCAGGGGATCAATTGGGGTTGGACAGATTTACAGAAACCACACTCTTCCCCTCTCCCCTCACGGCTGCCTACCATCAAATTGCTGGGCTTTGGGCTTAGGACGTGGGCAACCTAAAGGCGACTCTAGTAGCCGCCTCACATATAGATCGACGTGGGCTATTCTCGAACGATAATTCTGCATTCCAGGTCAATCCTATCTATCCTACAGTGGTATCAGAGCCAAAACTGCTCGGTTTTAGCCCCGAATGATTCGTTCATATCTCACTCATGTGATTAATTTGTTTAATTTCGTAGCCATACTGAAAAATTGACATTTGGCATAATTTGAGTCATTGTCTGTTGACATCGTGGATATGTCCTTCCTAACTGATCAAATTATGCTACCACATTGAAGAAAGCATGTTTCTCTTGCGTATCAATTTTTTTTTATAAAAAAAGACATGCTTATGTGATGACTAGGACACACTAAAAGATTGAATCTTTAGTAATATGAAATTCATGCTTGAAATGTTAGTAATTCTACAAGCATGCTCTAGTTACTTATTCAGACTGAATCAATCCAGACATACTTCTATGTTGTATGCGTTCTGAAAGGCAAAATTTTTCAGTTGAGTATGATTATGCAAAACTGAATTCACGACTTTATGCATCCAATTAAACCTAATTTTCATGATTAGTTCATGACTGTCCAGAAAGCATGTTTATTTACAATTGTGCAGTTGTTTTAAGCATGTATCTATGATGATGATCGACTAAATATTGAATCTTTAAATCATGAAAGTGTTTGTTGTGTGTAATTCTTGGTACATGCGATTGAACATGGAGTAATTTAGCCCTAGACCCACACGTTTGTCAAACCGCAAACCCAAAACCCTAACCCTACTCCCTCTCTGCCTGAAACTTCACCTCAGTTAAAAGTAAAAAAAAGGAGGTGTAGAAATCGAAAATAAGGGGACTCGAACCATACCCATCAGACGACATCGCGGAGGAGTGGCGCGTGACCGACACGTGCCACCAAGGAAGGTTGTTTCACGATCTTCTTCCTTCCCAAACCCCCACCATCGCCGATCTATGCAATCTTGAACAGACAGAATTGCAAAAACACCATTCTAGGAGGCGCGTGAGACCGCGCGCCACCGCCTCATTGGCGCGTCTGGCGCGTGGACGTCTTCCCCAGGTTTAGTTTAGGCCGATCTATACCGCGGTACCCTCGGTTTCGGTTCTCATCAGATTAATGTAGATCAAGGCTCGTGGGATTTTTCTTTTTGGGGGTCGGCGGTGGTTTCTAAATCACTTGGGTGTTTTTTAAAGAAATCGAGAACGGCGGTGGCGGCTGCCGTAGCCACGGCGTCAAAACCCAAGAAAGGAGCTTGGTGCTCCATTTTCTGGGCATGGCGTCGAGGGGCAGGTCGAGAGTAGGAGAGAGAATTCGAGAGGCAGGCAGAGAGAGACCGTGAACAGAATTAAGAGAGAGAGAGAGAGTGAGGCACATAGGGTTAGTAAGGGGGGGTAAGTGAGTGTTACTCACTTATATGAAGCCCCAGGTTGGGCTCCTTTTTAATAAAGGCCCCGTTTTTGGGCCGGTTCCTAGGCCCAACTTCATTTCATTTATATCGGGTCGGTTTTTTCTGCGCCCGGTTATTTTCGGCCAATTTTGTTTTTGGTTTTTGTTTTAGGCAACGTAATCATAATTGATTTTATGTGTTGAAAGTGGTTATGAGTTTTTCCTATATTTTGAGCATTTTTATGCTCACATCATTGTGACTTATGTAGAGATTATTTTATATTATTGTTTATGTAATGATAATATAAAAATCAAAGGTATGATGTATAACTATGTGTTATATGTCGAATTTATTTTAGTAATATGTTATATAGTTTTATATGACATAAGCTTATGTTTCATGTTGCTATTTTTGTAATAATATTAGAGTCAAATATAAATTTATGGTATAGGAGTTCTTTGTTGAGAATGCCTCTTATGAATTAGTTTCATAAAGCTTATGTGAATATATTTTACATAATTGAAAGTGAATATCTATGTGATGATCACCCGTTAATGTGTTAATAAGTTTAACCAAACTTTTATAAATTTTATAATTAACGTAAAGAAACTCCTAATTCACATCCATATGTGATGATAATATGAAAGACATGATCGATGTATAACTACGTATTATATGTCAAGAAAATAAACAAATTGTTTGGTAACAGAACATATGAATTAGTTTCATATAAAAATAAACCTTGTGTAAACATGCTTTACATGGCTAAATGTGAATTTGGCCTAAGATATAATAATGTATTATGTCGCTAATGGACATATTATATGGATTCGTTTCATATTGACTAAGGTTTGTAACATTATATGGATGTGTACCACATAATTACTTACGTGTAATTTGTTTTTGATATGTCATTGAATAAGTTTTTCCAATGACGTATTAGTATCTATATAAATTCATTTTATATAACTTCGTGTAAATTTGTTTTACATGATTAAAGCTGAATATCTTTGTGATATTTCTAGATGTGTTAATTAGTTTAACAAAATTGTGCACTCCATAAATTTTGTTTTGTGGAAGAATGCAATAATTAAATTATGGAAACTTCTAATTCTTGCTTGTATGTGATGATTATGAGCTTAGTAAAATTTTCGATCATACGACATGAGCAATGGAGTTTTGATAATTTAATTATATGACAAAATGCCTAATGTCCATCTTTTGAATATATACTTTCAGATGTGGCAATAAAAAAATATGATTGGTGATTAGTTTACCAATGGAAAGTAAGATAGCATTAACTATGATACGTAGTGTTAGAAGATTTAGCTTCTTCTAAACAAATGTGAAGTGTTAGAACCCTTGACGACTTCTAAATTCTCCTAGGATAGGCAAAGATGTGAATAACATAGATGCAACTGCTTGTGAGCAGTATCAAGAGAAAGGCTAATAATATACCATGAATGGCTCGAGGAAGGATTGATCAACATGTTGGCTATGTGGTATTGCATGCATGATGATCTGGTAAGGGATTTAAAGGCTATCTCACTGTTGAGGACATGTGGGATTAGCTTGGTGTCCAGTTTGACTAGATTCATCCCCTTCTCAAAACTTCGAACCTAAGGATGGTATTACCAAAAGAGTAAAAGGTCAAGGTCAATGGAGAGTAGAATGCAGCGCGTGTGAAGTGCTATAACTGTGAAAAGAAAAAGCCCACCACTTGGGATCGTCCTGAGCTAACTGAGGTACCTTCTTTCACAGTTACACCTGAATAACATATGTGCTCTCAAGCAGTAGTTACCAAACTTTCTTCTTTAGTGGACTGTAGATATGGGAGCAACCAAACACATAGTTAAGGGATGAGTTGATTTTGTGAACCTTTATCACTACTTGATGAGTTCACAGACTATTGTCTTAGGGGACAACAGTGAGGAACATGTCCTTGACATAGCAACATGTCAGCTCAAACCCCGTGAAGGAAATAAGTTGTTCCTCCACGACGCTCTCTATGCTCTTAGGGTGCAACGTATCTTTGTACCTTTTAGCTCTGATATTAGTTTTCTCTCTTGATTTCCGTCTGTCTCGACATCTTTCATCTTTGCCATTTTCTTTGAACTCTGTTTTTAGGCATACTGGACTTGACCATGAGGGTCAAGTTAGAATGAATAAGTCAACTAGAGATGGTCTTTTAGATCAACTCACTAGGGGTAAGAATGTCTAGCTGGCAAAGCAAAGCCTTTTGGTGAGACTTCTAGAGCATGTACTCCCTCATAATTAGTCCATTCAAGCATTTGCGGACCCATGAACGTTGAGGTACGTCATGGGATTATCTATTTCACTCTTTTAGATGGTTATTCACGACGTGGCTATGCATACCTACCATGTCATCATTACGAGGCACTTGATATGTTCAAGCGCTTCGTAACAAAAAGTAGAGACTCAATTGTAAAGAAGAGTTAGAAATCTTCAGACTGATCGAGGTTGTGAATACCTCTCTGATAGGTTCACAGAGTTCTGTGAGGAAAAAGGTATGTAAAGACAGCTAGCGATTCCATGCACCCCCTAACAAAACGATGTTACGGACCGTAGGAATCGTACATTGCTTGACATGGTCAGGTCAATAATGGTACATGCGAACCTTCCAATTAGTTTTGGGGGGATACGTTGCTCATGACAACTTATATCCTTAACCGTATACCTGCCACACCATATGAGTTATGGTTTGGTAAGAAGCCATCCTTAGACCATTTATGCCCATGGAGTTCAGCGGGCTATATGCATAACCCAACCTATAAACATGAAAACTTGGTCCAAGAGCCACCAAGATGATGTTCATTAGATGTCCCGCACAATCTAATGAACATAAATAGATTCCCGTAATGTCGACTCTTTCGAGGATGAGTTCCCATCCATTGGTGAAATCAAGAAGGATGTCGAACTGTTTGAGTTAGAGCAAGACATCCAACCATCTTTCGATGAGGGGGAGAATTTGGACTCTAACCAAGTCACTGAAGATGGTATGCCTCCCCTAACTCAAAGGGATTGGGGAGACTTGTCTACTCAGGAGAATGAGATTAGTCCTCAATATCCAATACATGAGGAGAGTCAGCCTTTGAGTGAGGTCTGTCTTCAATCTCTGGTTCCCGAACATGCAGTTAGTCCACAAGTTCAGGATCCCACGCCTCAAAGGAATAGTGGGAGTGAGTTTCCACATACCTAGGGTCCCACACCTCTTAGAGAAAGGGGGAGGGATGCCTCACCTACGCAGACAAACGGTGAAGGTCCCATGATTCGAAGGAGTGAGTGTGAAAAATTTTCTCGATGATATTTCCAAATCGAAGAGGCAATATTCTTATGCACTCTCTTGGAAATTGAAGAGCCTACCTCTTATCAAAGGGGGATTGACTCACCAAACCATAAAGAGTGGATGGATTCCATGAGGGATAAGATGGACTCGATTGTGAGAAATAAGGTTTGGGAACTTGTTGACCTTCCATCCCAATGTAAGTCTCTTGGAAACAAATGGGTTTTCAAGATAAAACGTCGGGCAGATGGTTCGATTGATTAGTTCAAAACCCGTTTAGTAGCGCAGGGGTTTACACAAATTGAAGGTGTAGACTCTGAAGAGACATTTTCTCATATGGTGAGATTTGCTTCTATTCGCCTCCTCCTAGCCATGGTTGCCCATTTGGACTTAGAGTTCTTTCAAATGGATGTAAAGACTATTTTCCTCAATGGTAGCTTTGAGGAAGAGATCTATATGGATCAACCCATTGATTTTGTATCAAAGGGACAAGAGAACAAGGTGTGTCATCTTAAAAGGTCCATATATGGCCTTAAGCAATCTTTCAGATCTTGGTAATTAAGATTCCATAAAGCTATAACTTCGTTTGGCTTATCCATGGTTTCAGAAGACCACTGTGTGTATGTTAAAAGATTAACCAAGGGGATTATGTTTCTTACCCTATACGTTGATAACATACTATTGGCTGGGAACAACTTGGAGATGATTGAAGCCACTAAGATATGGACGTCCTCTGCCTTTGAGATGAAGAACATGGCTGAAGCCAGGTATGTCATAGGCATGGAAATAATCAGAAATCGTCCTAAGAAACTTTTAGGTATGAGCCAAGAGGCATATATCAAGAAAGTCTTAGAATGGTTACGTATGCATTATTCCAAACCCGTAGACACTCCAATTAAAGAGTTTAACCTTGAGTCCCGACCAATGCCCAAAAATAGATAAAGAAAATGAGGAAATAAGCAATGTCCCTTACGCTAGTATCGTAAAAAACTCAATGTACACTATGTTATGTACATGGCTTGACATTTGCTTTGCGGTTGGCTTGGTAAGTCGTTACCAGAGCAACCCAAGGCTTGCACCTTGGCAAGTTGTCAAGAGAGTCTAGCGATACCTTCGTGGTATAGCTGACTTAGTCTGATGCAATCATGGGGAGATCTCAAGTTAAGCGAATCCTCAAAATGTCGATTAAGGTGGTGACTCAGAAGAGTCTAAGTCAACCTCAGAACATGCCTTCACCTTGGGTGGGATAGCCATGTCATGATGCAGTAAGAAGCAAAACTGCACAACAATATTAGCTATGGAGGCAGATTGTGTTGCTTATCACCATAGAGACAAAAGACATTGCCATAAAGTATATGTACACCAAGTTGAGTTTAGGAATTCGCAAAGTTCAGTTTTAGGACATATCTTGTCATGCGATGGACAAGGTTCTTTTGCAATGAGCAAAATCCTCATAATTTGTTGTTGCGCATTAGGCATATTGAAATGTCACAGGTTGCTGATTAGCTTAGTCACACAAGCAATCGCCCTAACGCTTAAGTAGCAGGTAGGATGAGACTGAACTATATTGGCACTGAGTGTGCAATATTGATTACTCATACTGGAAGTATATAAATGTGATAAGATATAGTCGCCTTAGTAAGTCTAAGATGAGACTCGAGGGAGTCGAATATGAGATATTATTTCATATTGAAGCCTTAAAAAGCCGAATCTTAAGTGTCAAGATTGACATTTAGTATGTTAATCTAGTGGCTCAGGTTAGTTTTTTGGGTGAAAATCTAGACTGGCGATTCGTATGACAAATAGAGTGATGAGCCCAGTTGAGTAGGAGTTATGTCATGACACACATCTCATACTATGTGTGCTTAAAAGACGACCATACACGGAGTGACATTTGACCTCCCTATCTTTTATCACTATGTGACCCTATGGACGATGACCCTTTGATTTAAAGCTATGGTATGAAGTCAAAGCTTGATCTTGGTACTTTATTGTGCTTTTCAAAGACCACGATGTATACGGTTCGACGAGAGCACGTTAGGAAAGCAGTTAAGCTGAGATGTAATACCATGAGCGTTTAAGGAAAAGTCTATCCATCATCACCAATATCAATCCGGACGATTATATTGAGTATATAATCATATGACATATCACGGCATAAGGGATTTGAGATGCCACTGGTGATGTTTAGGATGATTTGAGGCATCATACTTTGTGAACGTGTTATGTTAGTTAGATGGTAACTTAATATAACACTACTTGTTACTTTTCGGTCGCACGTCCTATTCTTGGTATGAAGCATGTGGAGTTGTAATTCGTGGAGTGCTTATGTTTTGTGGCCTATGTGGCCGAGTAGGAGCTGTTGGCCGGGCCTAATAGTTTAGGCCCAACGGCCACAGAAGCCACTTAGTGCGGCAACCCTAATTGCTCCCCCCCCACCCACCTATATAAGGGGGTTGTCATTGGATCAATTGGGGTTGGATAGATTTACAGAAACCACACTCTTCTCCTCTCCCCTCATGGCTGCCTACCATCATTGCTAGGCTTCGGGTTTAGGACGTGTGCAACCTAAAGACGACTTTAATAGCCGCCTCACATATAGATCAACGTGGGCTATTCCCAACAGATAATTCCGCATTCTAGGTCAGTTTTATCTATCCTACAATTCCGAACAAATTGTGCCGGAGAACAGTCACAAATGATATGCAACAAAGTCTCCTTACTTACTCCTCAAAATCCACAAGAAGGCTCGTCGGATAGCTGCTATATAACTTGGTTACAGTCAAAGAGCACTCTATTATGTAGGGCCTGTCAAAGGAAGGTTCAAATTCTCTGGGAATAAAGGCAACCTCCAAGCTAGATCCCACATTTTATTAGATTACAAGGGACAGTCTTCCTAAATAATTTTACGAGTTGACATCGTTAAGAATCCTCCATGTTTCGTTCCATACTAGAAAAACCTATCGTGGGACTCACGCCTTGAACCAATGAATGAGTTTCAATTAACTTCAGGGCATCAACAGGGAGATACTCTGCAAAAGTATACCATTTCTACCATGACCTAACGTCCATAATTCCAGAAAAGTGACATCCTGAAGATGGAGCGGGATCTCTTTAATAGCCAAAGAAGCAAAAGGAACTTTAGTAGAGCACAATAATGGTCCCAAAATAAAGTTCTTCGACCATTGCCTAAAAAAACAAGAATACCTCTCTATAGGGCTAGCAAAAAAACCCGTACCCGCTAAAAACCTGCAAAACCCGCCCTAATGGGTATGGGTATGGACGGCGAAAATCGAAAAAAAAAGGTATGGGCGGGTATCACTAAAATGGGTATGGGTATAGGTATGGGTATAGGTTGTACCCGCCCCATGCTCGCCTCGTACCCGTCTCATACGCGCCCTATATAGAACCCATACCCGTTTGTTTAAAGTTCAAATTGTATTACTTATACTTGAATATTTTATTAGTTGCTTTGAGTTGTATGATATTCCAAACTTCGGCAGAACATTTTGTTTAAAACTATCATTGCCAAGTGCTAATTTATTGTTTGATTGACAAACTTTTAGTTGTATTTGATGTGATATGATATGTCGTCGGAAGCTTGGTGTTAATGCAACGTATTGAGTATTTGATATCGAATATGGGTACAAAGTAGGTTTAATTCTTTTTTGTCTATATGTACCCGAATAAAACCCGTTATACTCGCTATACCCAGTAGGTATGGGTATAAGTATAGCTTTACAATACCTAATGGATATGGGTATATGTATGGGTATTAATTTTGAAAATGGGTACGGGGTGAGGGTACGGCTAAACCCGCCCCATTGCCACCCCTACCAGTCTGGACATTACTTGCATTAGAGGAACTACTTTGCAAACACTAGAAGATCCTTGTTTAGCTGCAAACATGTAAACATCACGATCCCCATTACAATATTTATTGTGAACAACTCTGGCCCATAATGCACTTGGCTCTGATTCTGATAGAAGTCTTTAACCTAATTTGGAGAAAATAGGATGCTTTAGACTATTTCATTGCGCGAATGTCTAGCCCATCATACTCTCTAGGTTGTTGGAGGGCCTCCCAATTCACCAAGTGAATCTTTCTTTGACATTGCCTTTCCCTTAATAAAGTTTCTTATTCTTCTATCCAAATCATGATAAGTGGAGCTAGGTAATTTTGTAGTATGCATGGAATAATAATGTAAAGTGGATAACGCAAAATTCGTGAGAGTTATCCATCAAGTCGAATATAAACGCCTTTCCTTCCAGCCAGCTAATCTTCTATCAAATTTTTGAACAATGTGTTAGAAAGTTGCCTTAATTGCCCTCTCATTGATTGTGGGCATGCTAAGATAAAATCCTTAATATTCTATTTTTTGAATTTGTAGTTCGTCAAAAATTGTTACCATAATATTAGAGGGGTGTTCTTCAAGAAGGTTACTTTGGACTTTAGACACAAAACTCATTGACTTGAGATAGATATAACCTATCCAAGCAATTTTTGATCACCCTAGCATGTTCGGGGGGGGGGGGGGGATTTTTGCAAAAAGAACTATGTCATTAGTAAAGAATAAGTTGGATAACGAAGGACCCAACCTTGAACACCTAACAAGTTTCCAAATTCCTTTAACTACTAGCTCTTCATAGAGTTGGAAAAAGTTGACCCGACACGATTATCGACCCGAACCTGACACGAAGTTAAGTGGGTTTGGGTATAAATTTTCGACCCGTTTAATTAAATGGGTTGATACGTTCAACCCGTTTAATTAAATGGATTAGGTTCAGGTTGAGATTCTCGACACGAAAAAGTACCTATTTAACCCGTTTAATTAAATGAGCTAAATAATTCAACTCATTTTTTTATTTTTTATTTATCCATTTACTTTTTATTAGATAATTAAGAATATAAGATTTTTTAGAAATTATGAATTATGATGAATTTGGGGAATTTCAAAGAGTAATTATTTAATGTGATATGTAAACTTAATTTTTAACACTGTAATTACGTATTATTTGAAAATATTAAATGCGTAAATAGTCACTTAAGCGACTCAACTTGACCTGTTTATCTTAAACGGGTTAAGCGGGTCAATCCGTTTAAAAATTAAATGGGTACAGGTCAAGATTTTTCAACCCGTTTAATAAACGGGTTAGGTTCAGGTTGGGGAATTCTCAACCCGTTTAAATTTGACCCAAACACGAACCCGACACTACACGACCTATTAACCAACTCTAGCTCTTCAATTAATTAATTTAATATCTCCATGCACATGACAAACAAGTATGAAGAGGGGGCGCCTCCATGCTTGATCCCCCTAGACGGTCTATACAAGTCACTAAGTGAGCCATTCCAAAGGATTTCTAAACAAGTTGTAGAGACACATGTCATGATTATTTCAATCAATTGATAGGCGAACACATATGAATTAAAGTATATCTGATAAAGGACCACTTCAAACAATCGTAGGCCTCCTCTAAATTTATTTGATAGCCATGTAGCTTGTATGGCCCTATTTCTTTCTCATATAGTAAGCTTCCTGGAGTATGACAAAGTCATCTAAAATTTGACAGCCCAAAAAAGGCCCCTAGTAAGAAAATAAACTTAGGCAGAATTGGTTTAAGACGATGCACAATGTCCTTTGTGGTAGTTTTATAAATTACATTACACAAACCAATCCGTCGAAATTAAGAGATCAAATTTGACCAATCAACTTTAGAAATTAGCTCAATGTAAGTATCATTGAGATTATCTGCCACACCTATTCCAGTTAAAACAATCACCTCATAAAAACTTGGTGCTAATTTATTCCCATTTTTTATAAAAAAAATAGAGTTTGAAATCGATCTCACTCTGGAGCCTTAAGGGAGCCTATGGCATTCAAAGTAGCTCAAATCTCACAATCTATAAAAGGTTTAGAGAGTTCATGCCACTCATCATCTGTAAGCAAAGGAAAAACTCATTAGGTAAGTCATGGTCATTATTATGAAGAAGGTCATCAGTGAAGAGATTTCTGAAAAAATCCATTACATGAGTCTTTAATCCATTCTCGTCTAGAATCCATGTGCCTTTGTCCCCTTGCAGAGCTTCAATTCTATTTCTCTTCCTACGAATAATCGTTAAGTTGTGGAAATGGGAAGTATTCCTATCTCCATCTTTGATAGCTTGTTGAGATTTTTGGTGCCACAAAACTCTTATCCTGTAAGAACAAACCATCGAATTTCCTTCCTACTATAGGTTAAACTAGAAATTATGATATTTTATCCTCTTTTATTGTCTAATAACTGCTCGAAATAAATTATTAAATTTCAATTTTAATATTGTTTTGTTTGTTTTGTAGGATTTGGAAAAATAAATCACTAGTTCAAGGATTGGATCAAACACGAAAAAATGAAAGAGTAGGAGAACCGAGCCCAATAGTACTAGAACCGGCAGCCCAGGCCCAGGCATCCTCCAATCCAGCCCATTGACCTCATTTTCACTTCTCTCACACTCCCTTCTCACGCCGGCCTGGCCTACTCTGCCTTCTTCTTCTTTCCCACCTTTCTCTTTCTTTTCCTTCCTTTATTCCCTTTAGCGCGGGTCGGGCTTCATTTCCAGTCCGAGGCGCAGTTTGCTCTTCCATTTCACAACCCAGCCTGCTGCCTCTTCTGTTCATTTAAGCAATCACGTGCTGGACACGTGAGCCTGGTCTGCCTTCTCCCCCTTCTGTCTTTCCTCCTTATTCTTCGAACATCCTTGTGTTACCCAGATTGAAAACGGGGCCGTGTCCCTTCATATTTCTGCACCATAAATGTAGCCCTCTTACCCTTCATTGTCCTCCATCATTCATCCCATTAATTCTACCTGTCGTTATCTTTCATTATCATCATCAGTTTGACAGTTTAACCAGTAAAAGGGGAGGCTTAGTTTCGAATTAATGAAGCCATCAATAAGCTTGAAGGACGACGTTCTTGGAGGGCTTAAAAATGGAGGTCAAAGCAGAGCAGAGAGGAATAGTTGTTGTTCATTTCAATTTTTTTTTGTTCTTTAGTTCCTTTTTTTTCAAGATTCAGATCTGTATTTTAGTTCACAAAATCAGTTTAATTGAGGCCAGCTTGTTGAATCTGTGCGTGACATTAGAATTTCTGTGCTACTAATCTCCAATTCGGTTCCTAATTTGTCACTCAAAATTCCAGGCGAAGTGTTTCGAATTTCTAGCTCTACCTCTCCCTGTGCTGGCTAATTGAAGCCAATTTCTGGGTCAGAGATTTTGGTATTCAAGTTCTGGTTGATAGAATCAATTCGAATTTTCGTCTTGTACTGCAGTTTCGGCTTCGAAAGCTTCTTTTGATTTTGGGTTGCAGCTTGGGTTAACAAATTTGGACGTTCGTTCTTGAGATGATTTTGGTTGTAGTCTCGCTTGCCCAAGAATCAAAGTAAACAAGAGTGTGGTGTCTGTTTTTATAGCTATTTTCGGATTGTTTTCGTTTCTTAAATCAAGCTATCTAGAGAAGTAAAGTGAATCTAATTTTGCAAATCATCTCTGCAGATCGACCCTCAAGTGCTATAATGAGAACTGTGCGCTTGCGGTTTAAACTTAATGTTGATAAAAATAACAAGAAGTTTTTGGCACCGTTGTTGGGGATGGATCTGTGAAATTTGGTTGCCTCGAGTTTTAGTTTAGTTATTTGAGTCATTGGAGTCATCGTTGTTTTAGTTTTATAATTATGGATTTTGGTTTAATGTGAGTTGTTATTTAGTTTAGATTATTTTTGATTTTAGTTAGTATTTTGATTTTTGTTGAGTTTACTTTCATTTTGATTTTTAGAGGTTATTTATTGTTAAAAACAGTACTAACCAATTTGGTTTATGTGCAGTAAAAAAGAACAAGGCAGAACTGATCCAGAAAAAAGCAATATTAGTGCAGATTTTTTTAGACTTTCATATTCTGTTTGAATTTTCTACAGCATTTCCAGTGTGATTTTTGTGTGATGATATTTTTTCTGGATTCAGCATAATTTTTAGAGTTTGTGTGAATTTTTCTGGAATTCTTGGGACTGTCTGGATTGTTCTATGAATTTTGGAACTAAAAATCTGTTTGCAATTTTTTGCACAATTTGGGGAGAGAAACAATTCGAAAAAAAATATATTCATGCCTCTTGTGATTGTTTTGAATTTACTGTGTATTTAGTTCTAATTTTAGGAGTCTTATTTTCTATTTATTTTTATTTTTAAAATTGGGTTGTTTAGGATTAGTTTATTTTCTATTTTCTTCTAGTTTATATGTATTGGGTTTTTTGTTTTTAGATTTGATTGCTTTCTATTTGCATATTGGTTTTAGGGTTGATTCACTTTTTGATTTTGTTTTGTGTTGCAAAAGAAAAGAAGAAAAAATAGAAAAAATAAAAAATCCAAAAAAAAAATAGAAAAAGAAAAGACCAAAACAAATCCTTTGGTGAGGGTGTGGGATTTACATGACTAGTTGGATTAGAGACCCTTGAAGTAATAGACTTGTCAGGAGTGAACCCGATCATGACTTAGAACTAAACCTGAACCCAAGCCTGAATTGGAAGAAATGACACAAGAGAGATCTTTGAGTGATATTTTCTATCCTCTTAGGATTGTCTTGCCATCTTGTTTTACTATACATGACCTTGAACCAAATGTGACTTTGGAATTACGACCTCACTATACTCAAATGCTCCCTAAATTTACAGGTTTAGAGGATGCTTATTTATTTTTGAGAGAATTTGAAGAAGTTTGTTCTATGATGCATTTCCCTAATATCCATATTGATGTTGTGCGAATGAAATTGATTCCTTTTGTTTTGAAAGATTCTGCTAAACATTGAAAATATGGCTTGACTGCTAATTCTGTTACTTCTTGGAATGATTTTGTGAGATTGTTCTTAAGAAAATATTTTCCTAATGCCAAGACTGTTAAACTAAGGAATAAAATCAATCAATTTGTGCAATAGATAGGGAATCATTTTGAAAATATTTTGACATGTTTAAAAACTTGTTGGCCCAGTGTCTCCACCATGGTTTAGACCAAGCACGTTTGTGCCAGATTGTATATGAAGGACTTGATCAACATACTAGAACTATGGTAGAGTCCATGTGTTAGGGTGACTTTCTTTCTAAGAGCACCATAGCTGCTTTGGAATTTTTAGAGGACTTAGTTGAGAAAACCATGCAGTGAAAAACCATTCGCGATGATAGCTTAAGGTCTAGGTTTTCAAGAAGTGGGTTGCATTTTTCCTCTGATGTTAGTCACTTAAAGTCTAAGATTGCTGTTTTAGAAAACATATTGAAGGATTTGTCTCCTCAAATGAACCAACTATCTCAGACTTCTAGAGTTTCTTGTTCTCACTGTTAGGCCTTAGATCATTCTTTGAGTGTGTGTCCTTATTTCGCTCACCAGTAGCAACTGGACAAGAGCAAGCAAGTATGGCCTTCCAGAGACCATAGAACGACCACTTTTCCGCTTATTACAAGACAGGGTGGAGAAATCACCGTAACGTTTCTTGGAGTAATGGATCAAATACTACGGTTCATAACTCCCAGCCTGGAATATTTCTTGGAAACAACTCCCAGCCTATCTCTCGTCCCTCTGGTTCCTTTTAGAGACCGGCTTTTCCAGGTGTGCCTAATGTACCTAGACCTCCCCTTCTGTAGCTCAAGTTCAACCTCTTCCTAGTTATACTGACATTGACAAAATTGAGAGGAAAATTAATAGTAATGTGGAGAGAATGATTAATGCTAATATGGAAAGAATGATGAGAATGATGACTGAACAGTTTTTTCAGCTAGCATAATCTTCTAGGGAGTCAGGTACTTTTCCAAGTTAACCCGAGGTGAACTCCAAGGGTCACACCTCCTCTTCTTCTGGTAGCCCTAGTGAGCATGTGAGGAAAGTGAATGCAGTTATATCTCTCCAATTTGATCGTGAGATTAATAACCAAGTGAGAAATCCTAATGAGCCTTGCTCACCAATTCTTTCAAAATTCTTCTTCTTCTTCTTCTCCTCCAGAAACGGCTTCATCCAGTAAGCCGGGAGATGCTACTGACAATGTCCCCAATGATATTTTGATAGTCCTTTACCTCCTGACTCGCCTTTTAAGAAAGAGGAGCTTAACAAGCAAGATTCCTCTGACTCAGTTTACCCTTCACGTTCTATGGGTTCTCCTTCCCCTTCTTATGCTGAGAAAGTCCATATGCCTTTGCATCCTTTTCCCCATAGGCTTAAGAAGAAAGACCAATATCATGTTGAGAAGATGAGAGAGACCTTCTCTCAAGTCAAAATCAACATTTCTTTACTCGATGCTATTCAGCAGATGCCTCCATATGCTAGATTCTTAAAGGATATGTGCATGACCAAGAGAGCAACTAATGTCCCTAAAAAGGCTTTCTTAACCTCTAGCGCTAGTTTTATTCTTTCTCATTAGATTCCAGTGAAGTATAAGGACCCCGGTTGCCCTACTATTTCTGTAGTTATAGGGAACCTGCTTGTTCATAGGGCCTTGCTTGACTTAGGGGCCAGTGTCAACTTGATACTCTTTACTGAGTATGAGCGGTTAGGGTTAGGTGAGCTAAAACCTACCAAGATGGTCATTAAATTAGCTAATAGGTCAACTAGGTTTCCCCGGGGTATAGTTGAGGATGTGCCAATTTGAGTAGGTGAATTTATTTACCCTGTGGACTTCGTTGTGATTGAGACTGAGAAGGTGTCCAATGTAATTAATAAAGTCCCTGTGATTCTAGGGCGCCCTTTCTTGACTACTGCCAATGCCCTCATTAATTACAGGAATGGTATGATGAGACTATCTTTGGGCAACTTGACCCTAGACTTGAACATCTTTAACATGCAAAGACAGCCTTCTGGTTTTGATGATATGGAGTTTTCTACTCTTCACTGGGTAGAGGATTTTGTACTTGATGATATTTTTGATGATGTATTTACTGCTGATTATGAGTCATTTCTCGTGGATGATAAGCCTGAATATGATGTGTTTGAGTTTGATGACTTGTGCTATACTGCTGACTGTTTGCTCACTGCTGTTTCTGAACTTGATTGTGAATCTTTTTCCCCTCCTGTTCTTGAGTTGAAACCTCTTCCTGACTCTCTTAAGTATGCATTCCTAGGACCCACTGAATCCTTAGCTGCCATCATTGCTTCTGACCTAGACCGAGACCAAGAGGACAAATCGATTGCCCTACTTAGAGAGACCAAGGAAGCTATAGGTTGGAATTTAAGAAACATCAAGGGTATTAGTCCTTCTATTGTGCAATATAGAATTCATTTAGAGAACAACGCTAAGCTCTACTGTGACTGCCAAAAGCATTTGAACCCAACTCTCCAGGAAGTAGTTAGGAAGGAAGTACTGAAATGATTAGACCATAGGATTATCTATCCCATTTATAATAGTGAATGAGTTAGCCATATTCAAGTTGTTCCTAAGAAGACCAGTATTACCGTGATTAGAAATGATAAGAATGAGTTAGTCCCTACTAGAGATCAATCTGGGTGGTGTGTTTGTATAAATTATAGAAAATTTAATGCTGCCACTAGGAAAGACCATTTTCCCTTCCTTTCTTGGACCAAATTAGAGAGATTGGCTGAACATTCCTTCTATTGCTTTTTAGATGGATATTTTGGCTACACTCAGATCTCTATTGCTCCTGAGGATCAGGAGAAGACTACTTTCACTTGTCCATTTGGGATATATGCTTTTAGAAGAATGCCGTTTGGACTATGCAATGCCCCTGCTATCTTTCAGAGATGTATGATTTTCATTTTCTTAAATCCAGTTGAGTAGTGCATGGAAATTTTCATGGATGACTTTTCTCTGTTTGGGTCTTCCTTTGATGATTGTCTGTCTAATTTGAGAAAAGTGTTCGAAAGGTGTACGGAGAAAAACCTCACCTTGAACTGGGAGAAGTGTCACTTCCTGGTTAAGATAGTGATAGTCTTAGGCCACATTATTTCCAAATATGGAATTGAGATAGATAAGGCTAAGACTGATCTGATTGTTAACCTTCCCCCTCCCACTTGTAAGAAAGAAGTAAGGTCTTTTCTTGGACACGCTAGCTTCTATCGTCGCTTCATTAAGGACTATAGTAAGATAGTGAAACCCTTGTCCAACCGGCTAGCTAAGGATGTGCCATTTCACTTCTCTGAGGAGTGTCTTGTGGCATTTTCTAAGCTAGAGGAAGCCTTAACCTCTACTCCCATTCTTCATCCTCCCATTTGGGGAGAGCCATTTGAGTTGATGTGTGATGCTTTTGATTATGCTATTGGGGTTGCTTTAGGATAGCGTGTTGATATGAAACCCCATGTTATCTACTATGCTAGTCACACTCTGAATGATACCCAATTGAACTACACTGTTATTGAGAAAGAATTCTTGGTTGTGATATTTGGATTTAAGAAGTTTAGACCTTACTTGATTGGGTCTCATGTGATTGTTTACTTGACCTCTCAGCTCTTAAGTACCTTTTTTCTAAGAAGGATGTTAAGCCTAGACTTGTGAGATGGATCTTACTTTTGCAAGAATTTGACTGTGAGATTAGGGATAAGAAAGGTTCTAAGAATCTTGTGGGTGACCATTTGTTTAGGATTCTGTATGATCGAGAGAGTGAGTCTAGTGTTTCTGAGTACTTCCCCGAAGAGAAATTATATGTTGTCCACCCTGATCCTTGGTATGCCGACATTACGAACTACCTAGTTGCTGGTAGGATCCCTGAGGATTGGACTAAGAATGACAAAGATAGGTTATTCCACCTAGTAAAATTATTTGTTTGGGATGACCCTTATTTGTTTAAGTACTGCTATGACCAAGTCTTTAAGAGGTGTATTCCCGATAATGAGGTGAGGGGCGTCTTTTCTTTTTGTCATGACCAGGCATGTGGGGGGGGGGGCATTTTAGTGGTAGGAAGATTGCAGCCAAAGTTCTTCAATGTGGTTTCTATTAGCTTACTCTGTTTAGGGATGCTTTTGAGTATTGTAAAAGTTGCCTCGTGCTATCATTAGTGATTAGGACACCAATTTTAATAACAGATCTTTTGATGCCTTACTGAAGACGTATTCCATAGTCCATAGGCTTAGTATCCCCTATCATCCTCAAACCAGTGGCCAAGTTGAAGTATCCAATCGGCAAATCAAACAGATTCTAAAGAAGACAGTGAGTTAGAATAGGAAAGATTGAGCTGACAAGCTTGCTGATGCTTTATAGGCATAGAGGATGGCTTTCAAAACTCCCTTTGGCATGTCACCTTATAGGGTTATTTATGGTAAGCCTTGTCATCTCCCTGTTGAAATAGCGCATAGGGCTTGGTAGGCCATTAAGATGCTCAATTATGACTTGACTGAGGGCAATGAGGAGTGTACACTACAGTTGAGTGAGCTGGATGAGGTACGAGTTGAGGCTTATGAGAGTGCTCGATCTTACAAAGAGAGGGCTAAGTTGTTTCATGACAAACATATTCTTAGGAAAAAGTTTGCCCAAGGAATAAAAGTGCTCTTATATGACTCTAAGCTCTATCTATTTCCAAGTAAATTGAGGTCCCGATGAACGGGTCCCTATATTGTCTCACGTGTTTTTCCCTATGGAATAGTTGAAATCCAGGACCTTGAGAGTGGTGCCACCTTCAAAGTGAATGGCCAAAGATTGAAGCAATTTCTGGAGTTGCCAAGTAAAGAAGATGTGAAGTGTTTGATACTCCACGAGTCGATTCCTTATCAGTGATTGTGATGCTATGACAGCTCGGGTGAACTTAGCACTCGACCTAGTTTGCTGAGAAATTTCTTCCCTTATTTTCTCTTTTTCTCCTTTTTCTTTTCTTTGCTTTTTGTACAGTCAACTATTTTACTTTTTCTCTTTTATATGTATATGTTGTACACTTGTTTTTGAGTCTCGTTTTTATTTGTTTTCTTTTTAGTTTTTATTTTGTGCTTAATGTTTCTTTCCACTCCCAATAAGGACATTGTGAGATTTACGTGTACGGGTGGGGCAACTTTGAAAATTGAAAAAATTAAAAATTGAAATAAATGAAAAAAACGTGAAAATTAAAAAGGATTTTTCGTTTTGTTTTTGGGGAATATATTTGCTATTTCTGGTTGACTGTGTTATCGTGTACCTTAATATTAGGTTGTATATAGATGTAATGTGCATTGATAGGCCTTTGTCCTAAAGCATCATGTTTATATACGATCCTAACCCCAGGCATTAAATGTAAGCAAGCTTGACTTTGGTAGATGAACTAGAGAGATCTTGAGCCTTATAGACTAATTTATCAATTTAGTCTCACATTTTTTCTTTCATGTGTATCTCTTCCATGATTACATCTCTAGAACTTGCTTTGATTATCTTTGAAGTCACATTTAGGATGTGCATTATGATAATATGATAGAGGCATTACTTTGTTTTTGTAAGCTACATAGCCAAATTGCCACCCTTGTTTCGCATGTTTTACCCTTTGCTAGCCCTTTCAGCCTTGACTATTTTGTTATGAACCCTTCACTTTAACCCTTGGCCTAAACACATTTTCCTATACCTAAGCCAAGGCTAATGAGGCCACATGTCATTATTTGGTGGTTAACTTTTGGATATTTTGTGACTTTGGTGGTTGATTTTGGTATATGAGGGGATGTATCATTGTGACCATTTTGAATTTGAATTGTATTGTCCTTGTACATGCCATTAATTCATTTTCTTCTTGAAAAAAGAAGCAAGAAAAGTGAAAAAAAAATGGAATTTTTTTTCCAAAGAAATCTCCAAAAAAGCTGAAAAAAAATCTTAAAAAAGTTGAAAAAAATTTCAAAGAAAAAGAAATTACAAAAAGAGTTGTGAATAAGAGTGTTTGGCATGGATGTGTCATTATATATACTCATGTCCAGTGATCAACTTTGTTGGGGTATGTTCTTACTTTGTGTTATGAGAGAATGCGCTTACTATAATTAGTGTAAGTGTTGGTTGCTCATTAGCTTTTGCTTTTAGCTCCTCATTTCCCAAATCGATTGTCCCTCTCATAACCATTGCCCTTAGCCCCATTACAACCCTGAAAAGTCCTTTTGATTATTATTTTGCATATTGCATTTCTATGGTGGAGAATTGATAATCTTACCAAGCTTGTGGCAGTTTGTATAATTGAAAGAGAGTTGAGTGAACCTTGTCATATTTTAAACACATGAGTGGGGGTATTTTCCATATTTTTTGAAAGTGAGGTTCTATCAGTCATGCTTGTACATAATTTCTAAGTGGTATGAAAGATTGTGTATCGATGTCATCAGTGCGGATTAAGGATTTCTTGATGTGTACATTGTGTTTATATGTGATCTAGTGCTTTGGTTGCTTGAGTGATGTAGTTGGTTAGAATGTGTATACATTTTTCCCTTGTGTTTTATATATTTTGTGAAAAAAAACCAAAAAGACTTTCGATTTTTTTTTTGTTTTCTTTTATAGATTTTGTGGGTATATCTTATGCAAAGCCTCACGAAACCTTATTCGTCCACTAGGGGTAACCTAGGGGTTTAAAGGGCTTGTTGCACATGTTAAGTGAAATCGTTATTCATATGAAAGTGAGTTAGAATTTTATTTCTTTTCTTTTTTTTTTAGAATCTTTAGTATTCTTTTACTCGAGGATGAGCAAGACTTTGGTGTGAGGGTATTTGTTAAACTAGAAATTATGATATTTTATACCCTTTTATGGTCTAATAACTACTCGAAATAAATTATTAAATTAGAATTTTAATATTGTTTTGTTTGTTTGGTGGGATTTGGAAAATTTGGAAAAATAAATCACTGGTTCAAGGATTGGATCAAGCAAAATAAAAATGGAAGACAAGGAGAACTGAGCCCAATAATACCAGAACTGGCGGCCCAGGCCCAGGCATCCTCCAGTCCAGCTCGCTGACCTCATTTTCCCTTCTGTCCCACTCCCTTCTCACACTGGGCCGGCCCACTCTGCCTTCTTCTTCCTTCCCAGCTTTCTTTTTCTTTTCCTTCCCTCATCCCCGTCAACGCGGGTCGGGCTTCATTTTCAGTCCAAGGCCCGGTTCGCTATTCCATTTCACAACCCAGCTTGCTGCCTCTTTTATTCACTTAAGCAATCACGTGCTGGTCACGTGAGCCTGGTCTGCCGTCCTCCCTCCCCCCCTCCATCTTTCCTCCTTCTTCTAACATTCTTGCATTACCCAGATCGAAAACCGGGCCGTGTCCCTTCATCTTTCTCCACCATAACTGCCACCCTATTTCCCTTCATTCTCCTCCATCATTCATCCCATTAATTCTACTTTTCGTTATCTTTCAGTATCATCATCAGTTTGGCAGTTTAACTAGCAAAGGGGAGGCTTAATTTCAAATCAATGAAGTCATCAATAAGCTTGAAGGACGGCGTTCTTGGAGGGCTTAAAAACGGAGGTCGAAGCAGAGTAGAGAAAAATAGTTGTGTTTTTTTTCATTTTTTTTCGCTCTTCAGTTCCTCTTTTTCAAGATTCAGATCTGTATTATAGTTCACAAAATGAGTTTAATTGAGGCCAGCTTGTTGAATCTGTGCGTGACATTAGAATTTCTGTGCTACTATTCTCCAATTCGGTTCCTAATTTGTCACTTGAAATCCCAGGCGAAGTGTTTCGAATTTCTAGCTCTACCTCTCCCTATGTTGGCTAATTGAAGCCAATTTCTGGGTTGAAGATTTTGGTATTCAAGTTTTGGCTGATCGAATCAATTCGAATTTTCGTCTTGTACAGCAGTTTCAGCTTCAAAAGCTTCTTTTGATTTTGGGTTGTAGCTTGCATGGGTTATGTTAACAAATTTGGACGTTCGTTCTTGACATGATTTTGGTTGTAGTCTCGCTTGCCCAAGAATCAAAGTAAAAAAGAGTGTGGTGTCCGTTTTAGAGTTATTTTCGGATTGTTTCGTTTCTTAAATCGAGCTATCTAAAGAAGTAAAGTGAATCTAATTTTGTAAATAATCCCTGTGGATCGACCCTCAAGTGCTACAACGAGAACTGTGCGGTTGCGGTTTAAACTTAATCTTTATAAAAATTACAATAGTGTAGCATAATGTTTCAGTAGATGGTTGCTGCCCCTCTCAGCCAATTGCTTTTAAGTTTTTAAGATATGCTCAAATAAAACTGTTGCCAAATACTTCCTAGTTCCGACGCTGTATGTCTTGAGTAAACGTTTTGAGAAACCATATAATCGATTTTGATTGATCGCAATGGGACTCGATATATTTCACAAAGTCCTCATGCATCAAAACTAAATGGTTTATGATGCATACCAAACCCCAAGCCAATTTTAGGCTACACCCTTATCCATACCAAAGTCCAAATCAACCTTCCTTAGTCAAGAAGGTCACCATTCCAGCACTACGCCCGAGTTTAACTTGGCTTCTCACCACCTAAACGATGTCCAATGGGAAGTTTAGGGATTCTATTTTAGCGTAATGAAATAAATTCCCAAATTAGGTTGCATTTTATTTCCCTAAAGTGATGAAATCACAACTCCTATAGTGTAGATTTTTATTAGTAAACTTGTTGAATTTAGGTTAAAGTTGGATCCCACCTAATGAAGCCTAATTGATGCAAGCCCAAGTTTTACTAATTCTCTAAGATGTTTATTTTAGTTCCATGTACTAAAACTTGCATTGGATTTCAAATTTGAGAGAAACGGCCTAAATAGGAGAAGTATGTTGAAAATTTCAGTTTTGGAGCAATATGAGATCTGGCCTTATTTGAGGTGGATGCAGCTGTAATCCTTAGGATTACTTAATATGTCATGAATCTACACACACAAAAGAGAAGGCTCCATATGGCGACAACCCCATTGGTAGAGTAGAACCTTCTAGAAACTTCCTAGAATGTGGGGATAGAATCCTGAAAAAATACAACTCATTATGGTTGTCATTATCTTAGCGTTTTGATTTATTTTTCTAGGATATTTTGTAAGCCCTCCATTGGTGCACTCGTTCCACTAATGTATAAGCTAATTCCTTCAATTTTGAGCATTTATAGACCTATTCCCCTCTATGTATACTCAACTTTGAGTTGATTGTGGAATAAAAAGCAAAAGGCCATCTTCTCTCTAAACATCAATTCATCTGTATCTCTTAATTAAGAGTACTAATTTAGAGTCTTTCCTTTGTAATTTTTTGTTGAAGGCTCTAAGCCTTTAGGAGAGGAATTTGGCTCAAAGTTTTAATCTATCATTAAAAAGTATCATTTTTGGGCACAAATCTCACAATCTCATTCATTGTTCGGGATTGAATTCAAAGAGGAGCATCCTTTGGAGTTATTACTTTCTTGTCTTCTTTGATCTTGGGAGTTTGAGGATTCATCCTCAGCAGTTTATTATCACAAGGATTGAGTAGAAATATATGTGTATTAATTAAAATAAGGCAATTATTTAAGTGAATGGTGGGGAGTTGCTTCACTGAAGCCTCTCAAAACCTTAAATGCCAACGACATTGCAAAGGGCTCAATCAAGCCTAACACTCTTAATGGTATACATTCAGTTTCTTCTCATCTAGGTAAATTTGGGATTGTTAAATTAGAGATCAATGAGAGCAAAGCTTGTAATCCAACTCTTAAAATTCTCCAATCTCCTTTACATGTTTGGACCTCCCTTATCTCTCTCCTTCGAGGAAATAGTTCCATTATAGTTGCCCTCCAATAGCTAAGCACCATTAACAGAAGTAGCAAAAAAGGTGAGTTCATTCTAAAGATTTGGTCTTTGAGTCGAATAAGGGCTTGTATATATAATAGAGAAAAATGAGGGATCTCCTTTTTTCTACTGATTTTGGCTGTGACATTATGAGAGTGAGCTTTAATTAGATTGACAGTGATCTCATCTGTGTTCTATTAAAGCCAAATGCCTTCGCTAGAACCTCAACCATCATTACATACATGGCCATTGTAACTAAGAAAAACTCCAGGTTATGAATCAGTTTCTCTTGCTTGAATAGTTTCCACCAAAATAACAATAGAAGGCTTGTTTAGGCAGACAATTTAATTGAGGGTAATTTTGAATTCTTTATGACCTGCACCTTCAACATTCCATACAAGATAATTGAATGGAAGTACATTGGGTAAGAGATTGGGATAATTGTCTTCCATTACCAAAGGAATTTGTTCAAAGTTTGAGATGAAATCCTAAAAAATGGTATTAATGATCTCCTCGTCCCTCACAAAGGGGGATATAGACATGAATATCTTCGGCTAGGGATTCTTCTACCTTTTCCATAACTACATCCTCAGAGCAATCCTGTAAGCCATTGTCAGGCTACTCTCATGATGGAGGGCTATTTTATTTCTCCCAATTAGAATGCAAGAGGAGGTGAGATAAGGAGTGCACTATTGTGGTTCTCATGTATGTTCACCATGGGTTTCAGACCTATAGTGACACAACCTGATAGAGTCCTACCAAGACAAGGCCTTGACCATGATCATGCAAGTCCATAAGGTCCAAGAACAGGGTATCAAGTTCAAAGGATGGCTCACATTATGCGATGGACACAAACAAAATCTATTGGGTACAAGGAAGATTTTAAACCCGATTTTGTGTTCTTAATTACTTAAGCCTCCATGAGATTCAAGTTCCAATTTTTTGTATATCTTGGGTCCCCAAGATGTTAGCTTCTTGGTCCAATTGAGAAATTAAGGTTAAGTCAAGTAAAAGATGAAGAACCAGGTCAATTTTCCAAATAGTGCAGGCTAGAACATGATTTGAACCAGTCTGAGTATTTTGAGCTTTTGGGCAGGCAAATCAAGTCAAAAACGTGTGATTCCACTTAGAGGAGTTAGAAGACATCTAGGGATTTATAAAAATATGTATCAATCCAAATCATGCCCATATTTGACCTGAGAAACATGGCGTCAAAACTCAGCCTGAATTCTGCCAGTTACTGCCCGGTTGCACCTAATTGGTGCATTTTGTGGTTGATGTCCTTCCAAGCGTCCAATCCACGGATATCAGCATTATTGAGTATTTGAAAGGCTGTTAGACACACTCATGAAGTCACCAAATGAAGATCCAATGAGGAGTAAGGAGAGAAAGGCAGCAACAAAGCCATTGGCCAACCGTAAAGTGCAACCGGGACTAAGCAGCTTTCTCCTTTTCTCTCCCACATGCCCAGCAACCTATTTGCCTAATTGCTTGCTTAGTATCTAGCTTAAATTTAATCCTTATGATTTAAAAGGTTCAATGGTTGCAATTAACAAGGAGTAAGCCTAGAAACAAGTTAGGAACTCACATGTTAGCATTAACAGTGAACTAAGCCAGATTAGGAGGTTTCCTGATCTTGAAAAAACCTCACTCCTCAGGCTTGACCAGATTGCATGCTTGCTTGCTAGGCTATAAGGGAGTGTATTATTCACTTTTGTAGGCAGATTTCATACATTTGAAAGAGAGAAAGGAGAGCTTGCTCTTTAAAACAAAACACTAAACTTGCTTATCTTTAATTGCGGTCGATTAGAGTGGTGATCAAGTATAGTCCTAAACTTGTTTAAGTGGTGATTTTTGTATTTTAATCAAGTTTAGGTACCCTAACCTTGTCTTGGTGGTGATTCCTATATCCAAGATTCAAGTTTAGTTCAATCCTTAACTCATTTTCAGTTTCGGATTCTGTTGAGTTTAGGTTGAGTGCCATGAGTTCTTAGCTTGTTTCTTTGCAATCCATTGAGTGTGAGTTTAATACATTGAGCTTTACATCATATTTGGTATCAGAGCTGAGTTTCTCCTTGGCTTGGTATACTCCCCTGCACTTCCAGATTCATTCTTTAAACACAATTGAAACACAAACTCTGATTCTGTTTCAAGCAAACCAGTTACACCATGAGCACTAGTTTGAGTACAGATGAGAAGCTTGAGGTTGTTTTGAAGAGCAATCATGAAATTTCTGTTTCTAACCAAGAACTTAAGGCTAAAAATGAGTACTTAAGGAAACAGCTTGGTACCTTCATGAAGCAGAAGTAAAAGATGAAAGAAGAGCCAATCCTGTTAAGCCAAAGAGAAGAAGAAGAAGCGAGCAACCCCTTAAGTTCATCTAGTGAGGATGAACCAATATGGAGGACAAGAACGGAACCAAGATTTCAAGCCAACTCTAATGATTTTAGAGTTGAATTCCAGAATTTGAAGGCAAATTGGATCCAGATGAGTTTCTTGAGTGGACGTATACGGTGGAGAGAGTCTTTGAATACAAAGACGTTCCTGATGACAAGAAAGTAAAGCTGGTGGCCCTTAGGCTAAGGAAGTACACCTCTCTATGGTGGACCAACCTTTGTGCGAAGAGGGTGAGGTGCAGGAAAACCAAGATCAGAACCTGGGAAAAGATGAAAGCCAAGCTTAAGTCACGATTTCTTCCACCCAGCTACATCTAAGATTAGCTACTTTTAGTTCCATAATCTTACTCAAGGTGGCCTCAATGTTGAAGAATACACACATGAGTTTAAGAAACTCATTATTAAATGTGATATTCAGGAACCAGAAGAGCAAAATATAGTTAGATACTCGGGGGGACTTGATCCTAAGTATGCTAACGTAGTTGAACTACAACAATACACCACCTTTGATGATGTTTGTGTTCTTGATCACAAGATTGAGCAGCCAAAGAAGGCTAAACTTCCCTTTAAACGTGAGTTCAGCAAGCCTTCACCCTGGAACAACCCTTTTAACAAGGGGAGTTCTAATCCACCTCCAAAGCCGACAAATCCTTCCCCACCAATTCCACAAAGAACCCAAGCTCCACAAAAGAGCCAACCACCTTCAACCAAACCCAATCCTAGCCCCCATGAGTACAAGAAGATGCTTTAAATGCCAAGGATTAGGACACATTACCATGGACTGCCCAAACTGTAAGGTGATTACCTTAGCCGAATGGAAGGTTGTGGAAGAAGAAGAGATTAAGGAGGAAAGTGAAGGGGAAATTGAAGGAAATTGCGAGGAAGCAGATGAGGGTGAAATGTTGGTTTTGAGAAGGGTCCTCAATGGCCTAAAGGGTGCCAAAGACGAATAGAGGGAGAACATTTTTCATACTCGATGTACGGTTCAAGACAAGGTTTGCTCCTTGATAATTGATGGAAGGAGTTGTGCCAATGTAGTTTCTCTTAGCATGATTAAGAAAT
The DNA here is from genome assembly GCA_017589665.1 of Selenicereus undatus. NCBI lineage: Eukaryota > Viridiplantae > Streptophyta > Magnoliopsida > Caryophyllales > Cactaceae > Selenicereus > Selenicereus undatus. Next base: position 85,389,303 of record JACYFF010031952.1, on the reverse strand, counting down.
TATGCTTGCAAGCCACGACCCAACCTCATCCTTACAACATCCAATGGCTACACCAAGGGATTACAAGTTAACTCCCGGTGCCTCATTTCTTTATCCATTAGTAAGAACTACCAAGACGAGCTATGGTGTGATGTTATTCCCATGGATACATGCCATGTCTCATTAGGTAGGCCATGAATGTATGATAGGAAGGTGATGCATAATGGATTTGTGAATACGTACTCCTTTACCAAGGGGGGAAAGAAGATCACCCTTATTCCTTTATCACCATCTGAACTCCATAAAAGCAAGCCTCAAAAGAAGTCCGAGCATTTTGGTTGTTTACTAACTTTTAGTGAACCCCCTTTAAAGGCCTCATACCATGAGTTTAAGGCTTTTAGAGAATGGATAACTCCTTTCCCAGACCACCCTATTTCCAAGTCTCTAATACACCAATTCTGTCACTTGTTTCCAGAGGAGATACCCACGAGTTTGCTTCCTAAAAGTGATATCCAGCACCATATAGACCTCATTCTAGGTTCTATCCTTCCAAACAAGCCAGCATATAGGATGAATCCTAAGGAAACCATGGAGATTCAAAGGCAAGTGGAGGAACTGATGTCAAAGGGCTTGTACGTGAGTCCTTAAGCCCTTGTGTCGTGCCCGTCTTGTTTGTTCCTAAGAGGGATGGTTCTCAACATATGTGTGTGGATAGAAGAGCCATAAATAAAAATCACAATCAAGTATATGTATCCCATACCTAGACTTAAAGACATGCTAGATGAGTTACATGGCTCAAAATAGTTTTCAAAGATCGACCTTCGAAGTGGTTACTACCAAATCAGAGTCCGTGAGGGGGATGAATGGAAGACAGCTGTCAAGACTAAATGAAGGTTGTATGAATGACTTGTCACGCCCTTTGGTCTCTCCAATGCCCCTAGTACACTCATGAGGCTAATAAATCAAGTATTCATGCCTTATATTGGAAAGTTTGTGGTAGTTTACTTCGATGACATTATGATCTATTCAAAGAGCAAGCAAGAACACCAAGAACATCTTAATCAGATTATGCTTGTTCTTGAACATGAAAGATTGTATGGTAACCTTAAGAAATGTACCTTCTTCACTCATAAGGTAACATTCTTAGGTTACATTGTCTCTGGTGAAGGTATAAAGGGAGATGAAAGCAAGCTAGAAGCTATTCGGTCATGGCCTCTCCCACAAAGTATACATGATGTTTGAAGCTTTCATAGATTAGCTTTCTTTTATAGGGGGTTATTTGAAACTTCAGCACCATAATGGTTCCCATGACTGAGGTGATTAAGGGTACATCATTCAAATGGACCCCTAAAGCACAAGCTGTGTTTAAGGAAGTGAAGAAAAGGCTGACTCAAGCACCCGTTCTTGCTTTGACGTGCTTTGAGGAAGTCTTTGAGGTTGAATGTGATACATCTGGTGTTAGAATAGGTTGCATTCTTACTCAGGAAGGCAAGCCTTTGGTCTTCTTTAGTGAGAAACGTGTGATTCAAGATGAAAGTATTACACCTATGACAAAGAGTTTTATGCCATTGTGCGATGTCTCGAGCACTGGAGTCATTATCTCGTGGCTAGTGAGTTTATCTTATATTCAGATCATGAAGCTTTGAAGTATATTCAAGGTCAACATAACTTAAACTCACGTCATGCAAAGTGGGTTGAGTTTCTCCAGTCATTTCACTTTACAATCAAGCACAAGTCTGGAAAGTTAAACCAAGGTGCCGATGCATTATCTAGGAGGTATCTCCTCTTGTTTCATTTGGATGCTCTTATACTTGGTTTTGAGCATCTAAAAGCTTTATATGATGATGATGAAGACTTTTGGGGGCTGTTTGCTACTTGTTCAAAGCACCCTAAACGTGATTTCTTGATTCAAGAAGGATTATTGTTTAAAGGTACTTGACTATGTGTACCTAATTGTAGCACCCATGAGCTCTTAATTAGAGAGGTGCATGGTGGTTATTTGGCTGGTCATTTTGAAGAGTCCAAGACCTTAATTATATGAACGGAACATTATTATTGGCCAGGAATGGAGAAGGATGTTCAAGACATCCTAAGAAGATGTGGAACGTGCCAAGTTGCCAATAGTCACACACTTTACCCCACGACTTGTATACACTCCTTCCAGTCCCTACATTACCTTGGGTAGATGTGAGCATGGACTTCATCTTGGGTCTGCCTAAGACTCGAAGGAACAAAGATTCAATCTTTGTGGTGGTGGATAGGTTCTCAAAGATGACACACTTTATACCATGCAATAAAACCAATGATGCTACACACATTACTGAGTTACACTTCAAAGAGGTAACTAGATTACATGGCATCCCCAAATCCATTATTTCTGATAGGGATGCAAAGTTACATTTTAAAGTCATTTCTAGATTATCTTATGGAAGAAGCTAGGTACTAAACTCATGTATAGTACCACCTATCACCCCCAAACTAATGGGTAAACTGAGGTGACTAATTGAACCCTAGGCACTCTCATAAGGGCTTTGATTAAACCTCATGCCAAAGCTTGGGATTTACTCTCACCTCATGCTGAGTTTGCATACAATAAGGCACCTAGCAAGGCTACTAGTCTTTCCCTTTCAAGGTGGTCTATGAAATTGATCCCCTAAGTCCCCTTGATCATACTCCAAGCCCCTTTGACCAGAAACCAAGCGCGGATACAACAGCAAGAATAGAGGAGATTTAGAAGCTCTATGAGTTGGTTAAGGGTAGAATTGAGAAGATTATGCATCCTACCAAGCCCAAGCCAACAAGCATAGGAGAAAGGTGGTTTTTCAACCTAGAGACCTAGTATGGATCCACTTAAGGAAGGAGAGATTTCCTTCCAAAAGGAAGAACAAACTCATGCCAAGAGCTGAAGGTCCATTTGAGGTCTTAGAGAAGGTAAATGACAATGCTTACAAGGTTGAGTTACCAGGAGAATATGGAGTTTCATCCACGTTCAATGTGGCATATTTGAGCCCTTACTATTCAAATGATTCCCTAGCAGGTGTAAGAATCAAATCCCTTCAACAAGGGGAGCATGATGGAGTCCTACCAAGCCAAGGCCTTAAACATGATCATACAAGTCCAGAAGTTCTAAGAACAAGGTCTCAAGTTCAAAGGATGGCTCACATTATGCTAAGGACACAAACATAAGCTACCGGGTATAAGGCATATTTTAAACTTGGTTTTGTGTTCTTAATTACTTAGGTCTCCATGAGGTTTAAGTTCGAATTTTTTTCATATCTTGGGTCCCCAAGATGTTAGCTTCCTGGTTCAATTGAGAAATTCAGGTTAAGTCAAGTAAAAGATGAAGAACCAGGTCAATTTTCCAAACCATGCAGGCGGGAACTTGATTTGGACCAGTCTAAGTATTTTGAGCTTTTGGGCAGGCAAATCAAGTCAAAAAATGTGTGATTCCACTTGAAGGAGTTAGAAGACACCTAGGGATTTCTAACCATATGTGGCAATCCAAATCATCCCCACGTTTATCTTAAGAAACATGACGTCAAAACACGGCCTGCATTCTGCCAGCTACTGCCCGGTTGCACCTAATTTGTGCATTTGGTGGTTGCTATCCATCCAAGTGTCCAATCCATGGCTAACAACATGATTGAGTAGTCGAAAGGCTATTAGACACACTCATGAAGCCACCAAATGAAGATCCAATGAGGAGTAAGGAGAGAAAGGCAGAAACAAGACCATTGGCCAGCCGTAAAGTGCAACTGGGACCAAGCAGCTTTCTCCTTTTCTCTCCCACATCCCCAGCACCCTATTTGCCCAATTGCTTGCTTAGTATCTAGCTTAAATTTAATCCTTATGATTTAAAAGGTTCACTGGTTGTAATTAATAGGGATTAAGCCTAGAAATAAGTTAGTAACTCACGGGTTAGCCTTAATTGTGAACTAAGCCAGATTAGGAGGTTTCCTAATCTTAAAGAAACCTCACTCCTTAGGCTTGAGCAGCTTGCATGCTTTCTTGCTAGGCTATAAGGGATTGTATTCTTCACTTTTGTAAGTAGATTTCGTACATTTAAAGAGAGAAAGAGGGTTTGCTCTTGAAAACAAAACACTAAACTTGCTTATCTCTAATTGTGGCCGATTAGAGTGGTGATCATGTATAGTCCTAAACTTGTTTAAGTGGTGATTTCTGCATCTTAATCAATCTTAGGAGCCCTAACCTTTATCTTGGTGGTGATTCATGTATCCAAGATTCAAGTTTACTTCAATTCTTAACTCACTTTTAGTTTCGGATTCCATTGAGTTCAGGTTAAGTGTCGTGAGTTCTTAGCTTGTTCCTTTGCAATCCCTTGAGTGTGAGTTTAATCCATTGAGCATTAAATCACAACCATGACTGAGGCAATATGTGCACTGGGAATAGCTAAATCACATAGTTGCTATGGAGCCCTAGGAGTAGGACGGATAGCTTTTTTAGTAGTATTCTTTCTAATGAGAGGTGCTTTTGTGGGATTTGACTTAAAGGTCCAATAGGCTTGATGGTGTTGTCTCATCTTGAGTTAAAAATAAAATTTTCCTTGACATTATGGATGATGTTCTCCGTTCTGCTCTTACTTAAAGAAGCTGAACCCCTTTTTTTTTGCCTTTGAATGACTTCTATCATGCTCCCTCAAATTAAACGATAACTCAAGCACCACACTAAGGCTTGCTCTACCAACATTAGAAGTTGTATCACATGAGCCATTAAGAGCAGTATTCATTTCACCAGCAAAAGTATTTTCTTTGTTAACGGAGAGGTCGTCCTCCTCGTATTGGACATAATCCTATTCATTGTTTTGATCAACTCTTTCATTCATAGGTTTGTCAACTTAATGGTTTGTTTCAGGTTCATTATCGATATTATTTAAAGTCCCAAATTGTGAGCCATCACCTTGTGGGACAGACTTTGATTTAGTTCATCTTTTCTCCATAATATTGGACTTCTTTGATTTTCTCACTGGCATCCAGGACCCATAAGGTTCTTCCTCTACTTGTTTTTGAATTAAAAGAGTACCCACTCCCCCTATTCTTTATAAGAGGACTCCACAACAATAGGGTCATAAATATCACCTAAAGAAGTAGTAGCATGGAAAAGCGTACACTCTTTACCCTTGTGCCCTAATTTGTCATGCTTAAAGCAAATTAACCTTAAGCCTTCATACTGAAATTCTCTATATTCTACTTTTTAGTTTGAGCTTAGACAACAAGGGTGTGGAGATATCAATTTCCACAGAGAACCAGGTGAATTATCGCCTCTCTACATTGGCAGTGGTGTCATTTACCCTAATTACTTGACCAATCTTATTGCCAATTTTCCTTACAAAATCAACATTAAAACATTCCATGGACAAGTTAGGCATATGTACCCAGGCTATGAGGTGCTTAAAAGGGCAACATTGGGATAAAGTTTAGCACCCATTCCTGAGTGACAAGATAACGACCATCGACTAACTAGGGCCCTTCCACTAGATCATATTAATAATCTTCAGCAAGGTCAAATCGGGCAGTGCAATTTCCAAGACCAATGCTAAGAAAAGAGAACCTTACTTTTAATGGCCACCTCTATTTCAATTGTTCTGGTAATTGCACATAGCACAATGTTATGATGTACATGGTTTTGATGATGACATATCCAAGTGTTGTTGTTGTTCCAAA
>JACYFF010031952.1:85359438-85374423 GCA_017589665.1 Selenicereus undatus | reverse complement strand
ATACATACATACATATATATATATATGTATGTATATATATATATATACAACAACAACAAACTCCCAATGTGGGTCCCGCTTTCGCAGGGTCTGGGGAGATCCAGTTGTAGGCAACCTTATCTCTACTGGTATTCCTACCCATAGAGAGGTTGATTCCATAAGACCCACAAAAACAGCTTTGAGAAAAAGGTTTGAAGCAAAAACGATTGCAAAAACCATTGACCGACGTAAGAGAAAAGGTGAGGGGGAAAAGGGGAGAGAGCTTTGAGATAGGGAGCATAGACATACCTCAACAAACCAGGGGCGCTTGGTGCCGTGACATCCCGGGAAAGCACAACCTGCAGACAAGCAAACCAAAACCCTACCCACCCCACCCCACCCCACACCGCCTAAGCTACTGCCACCTACGGAGTCGGTCCCCTACAATCAGGGACCTTGATCCTGTCCCGCCACAAACTCCTATCTTGAGCCATGTCCTCCGTGAGACCGACAACTCTCAGGTCTTCCCTAACCACCTCTTCTAGGCTCTTCTTCGGCCTACCCCTCCCTCTCTTACCACCGGGGGGGTTCATACTCTCGCACCTTCGCACCGGGGCGGCCACGCTTCTCCTCTTCACGTGGACGAACCATCTGAGTCTCGATTTCCTCATCTTCTCCTCTATGGGGGCCACTCCAGCTAAGCTCCTAATTACCCCATTCGAGATCCTATCCAATCTCGTAAAACCACACATCCACCTGACCATCCTCATATCAGCTACCATCAACCTTTGGACCTGCGCATTTTTTAGAGGCCAACACTCCGATCCATAGAGAATAGCCGGTCTAACTACCATCTGATAGACTTTACCTTTCAGACCCATGGGCACTCTTTTGTCACAAAGCACCCCTGACGCTGACTTCCACTTTTGCCAGCCCACTCTAATCCGCTGGCTAATATCCTCGTCAATATCCCCATTCTGATGGATGATCGAGCCCAGATTCTTGAATTTGGCGACCTTCGGTATTGCCCTCCCATCCAGTACGATTTCTCCCCCTTCTTCTGTCCTTCCACTGAAACAATAGTGAAGGTATTCCGTTTTCGATCTACTCAGCCGAAAGCCCCTGGCCTCAAGAGTATGCCTCCAACTCTCCAACCTGTCATTCACCCCCTGCCTGGTGACATCGATAAGGACGATGTCATCTGCAAACAGCATGCACCAAGGCACCTCGTCCTGGATTCCTCTAGTGAGATCGTCCAAAACTAATGAGAAAAGAAAAGGGCTTAAAGCAGAGCCCTGATGCAGGCCCAAACTAACAGCAAAGTCATCGGATACCCCTCCCGGAGTCCTAACCCTTGTCCGCCCTCCCTCGTACATATCCTTGATAACACGAATGTACGCGGGCGACACCCTTTTCTGTTCCAAACACCTCCATAATACCTCCCTTGGCACTCTATCATACGCTTTCTCCAAGTCAATGAACACCATATGAAGATCCACCTTTCTATCCCTGAACAAGCCCATGAGCCCTCTGAAGAGGTACATTGCCTCAATAGTTGCCCTGCCTGGCATGAAACCAAATTGATTTTCTGAAATCTCTACTTCTTCTCGCAGCCTTCTCTCAATCACCCTCTCCCACAAATTCATAGTGTGGCTGAGCAGCTTAATGCCCCTAAAGTTATTACAATCTTGGATATCCCCTTTGTTTTTGTACAGTGGGATGACTATGCTGGCCCTCCACTCTCTGGGCATCTTGGCGGTCCTGAAAATAACATTCAAAAGCTCCGTGAGCCACTCTAGTCCCACTTTCCCCATAAACTTCCAAACTTCCACTGGTATCTGGTCCGGACCCACTGCCTTTCCCTTCGCCATCTTCTTTAAGGCCTCCCTAATCTCCTCCTTTGTTATCAAGGCACCCGCACGCTGATCGCTACACTCTCCGCCCCTACTACAGTCGACTCCCCCCTTCCCCATTGAGGAGTTTAGCAAAAAACCTCTGCCATCTCTCCTTAATTTCAGCATCTTCAGTCAACACCTTGCCCTCTTCGTCCTTGATACACCTTACTACTCCCAAATCCCTAGTCTTTCTCTCCCTCGCTCTAGCCAATTTAAAAACCTCCTTTTCCCCTTCTTTCGTCCCCAATTTATGGTATAGTCTATCAAACGCCTGACTCTTTACTACTGGCACACACACACACACACACACAGATGCATGCGTGTGCGCGCACACACACACACGCGCATGCATACTTACATACATTCATAAATACATAGATATATATACATATATATAGGTAAGATGCATGTGATCTTCATTACCTACAACAAATATTTATAACCTATAGAGCCCTATATATGCACAAGGCGGGGGGGGAATTCCCTTAACAATGTCTCAAAAATCATTGCAAAATTGCATATATACAATTCTTCTATCTTTCTACTCTTGTATTCAAATAAAGGATTCTTGTCTTGTTTGCTCCTTAATGAGTTGTATGATCACTGGGATGTCGGATTTCTTGTTTTTATGCGTAAGCATGTTCTTCATCATCTAAATGTGATATAGCCCTGCAGAAAAACAATGTACATAACTGCCTTTTGTGCTTTGGACCCTTTAATAGGAAATAGGGAGAGATGATATCCTTGTGCTTCCGATACTGCATAGGCATTCTCCACCGTTTGCTAATTTCAGTCCAAACAGTCTATGTTGGACTATAGTTGAAGAAGTGGTGATTCATATCTTCTATAGCTTGCTGACATATTACATAGTTCAAGTCCCTTTGAGTGCTATACTTTCAGTCTCACTCTAACATGAACCCTTTTATCGCAAAAAATCCAACTTAAAAAAGCATGCCTTGGTATTGTTTCTCCAAACAACACACATCTTGTCATTTTCCATTTGTCCTTGCAACCAAGTGCCCATTGGTACCCTTTTTTGATAGAGTAATGTCCTCTTTAATTAGTCCAACACACTTTTGCATCGCATCTCCATTTAAATTGGCCCTTGATAGTGCAAATTTTCTTCCAAAACCAACTAACATCATTTGGAGGATTATAGTCCCACTAGGATTTATCTTTTAAATACCTCCCATGAATCCATCTTACCTATAATGGATCCTTTTCATACCAACTAGCAACTGCCTATAGTAACTTGGAAATGCTTGCATTGTTCCAAATTTCCAAGTTCTTTAGTCCGAGCCCTCTATTGCTTTTGGGAGGACATGTCACTTTACAGGAGGTATATGGCACTTTCTGATAAGCAACATCAACCCCCCAGAGATACTTTCTACACATTTTATTAATCGTGTACTCCACCTCTTGAGGGATGATGAAAATAGAAGCCCAAAAATTATGCAAACCAAATAGCACAGAGTTGATTAGTGTTGCTATGGCTACAATTGAGATTGACTTAGAGGACCAAGTCTTAATTGTTGACAAGATCTTCTCCACCAATTCCCTACACTCCAACTTCCTCAATCTGCTAGTAGTAATGGGGATGCCAAGGTATTTAAAGGGTAAATAACCACACTAAAAACCAGTGATTTCTAAGAATTTTGCAGTGAGCTCACTTGAACACCCTCCCAAATGCTACTTGGGACTTTAATAGGTTTGATGTCAAACCTGTGCAGCATGAGCATGTGTTAAATCCCTCCATAATGTAGCTAAGGGACTACATATTAGCTTTTGCAAAGAGAATTAAATCATATACAAACATCAAATGTGTCAGTTTTGCACATCTTAGATGAAATTTAAAATCAAGCCTTTGGCAGACTTTATCCAATAATCTGGACATGTACTTCATGCTTAGAACAAATAACAATGGGCATAGAAGATCCCATTGTTTTAAGTCGCGACATCCTTTAAAAACTGCATATCTTTGGCCATCGATATATATTAAGAAATTGACTACAAAAATGCAAGACACAGTCCACTTAATAAAAACCATAAGCAACCTCAATGCTTGTGATAGTTCAGAGATGAAGTCCCAATAAATGGAGTCAAAGCCCTTCTTCAAATTTATCTTCATTAGGCATCTAGGGGAGATATTTTTCCTTAAGTAACCTCTTGCTATCTCTTGACACATCAAGATATTAAATAGCAATTTCCTCCCTTGAATAAAGGCACCTTGGCTTTGGCTAATAAGATGAGGTAGTACATCCTTGAGTCTTCCACATATCATCTTGTAATGTAGTTATAAATGATATTACAACATGATATGGGCCTAAAATCTGAAACAATCATAGGATTTAAAAGTTTTGGTAATATTACCAGCTTGGTTGCACCCATATACTCAGGCATTAACCTTGTCTCAAAAAATTCATGCATTGCTGCACATATAAGAGGGCCTATGACCTGCCAACTGTCCCTGAAAAAACTACTAATGTGTGGCCCTAGGGACTTAATAGTTGGTATGGAGAATAGGGCTTCCTTGGTGTCCAAATTTGAAAATCGAGCATAGTCATATCTGTTGCTCAATAGACAATATTGGTCCATCTTGTATTATGTGATTATCAATTTTTGTTCTTATCACATGTTGTTTCCCCAAAAGTGCCTTGTATAGTCATACATTGCTTTTACAACCTGATCAAATCCCTTCAAGTGATTGCCATTCATATCCCTTATTGTATAGATATAGGTTGCTAATTTTCTTTGTTTTATTTTAGCAAAGGAAAGTCTTGTCCAATCGCCACCATGTTCGGTCTGGCCAACTTTTGTTTCTTAGTGTATCAAGACCAAAGATGACCTCAAATTGGAAACATATTTTTTCATACACTCCTCCTCCTATTGTTGTAATAACATGTACATAGGGTCCCTCTATGGTTGCCTCTGTGCATAATCTAGCTTATCTCTCCGCACATGTTGCTGTGTATAAAGATCTCCAAACTTCTCCCTATTTAATCTCCTTAGCAAGATTTTGAGTTGCAGCAATAGTTGTTTCAGTTGATTAAGCTAGCTCCCTGGTGTGAAATTCTTCATACCAATGCGGACTATATCCTTGAAATCAAGATCAGAGGCCCGCATTTCACTGTACATTAAATTACCTTGAGGTTGGGGGCAAGAAGAAAAAGATAACAGAAGGGGGTGTGGCCAAATAGCCCCTGGGGTCCATATTTAACATGGTTGTAATCAAATACGCTATACCAATAATTGCTGTTAAATGCTCAATCCTTGATCGAACTGTTTTATTTATCTAAGAGTGATCTGCGTATGTGCTTCTCATTTCCTCCCGTTCACACTCATATATGCACTCTGCGAAATCCCTTATTTCATTATCCAAGATTGCAGTAGCACCCTTTCTTTTTTCATTACAAACAATGGAGTTAAAATCCCCCATGATGCACCAGGTTATATTTATCCCCTCTGTAATGTGCTTTAAATCATGCCACAATTGCCTTCATTAAGTCTCATGATTGAAACCATGTATATAGGACATGAAAAACTACCTCTGAGTTGCTAACTGAGTTGCATAATAATGTATTAACTACTCTGTCTTGCACTCTATCTCAACCCTGTAGTATCTTGGGTGTTATGCCACCTATATTCTTCCCTTTGGAATCACACCACTGTTTGTTTGCCATTTCTAGCCACCAAGCAAATTTATAGCCACCATTTCTTGGTTTTCTGTTTTTACTTTGATCACCAACAAACTAGCCAGAGCAACTTCATTCACATGCAAGAATAATTTCACATCTTCTTGCTTATTCACTCGATTGAGTCCTCTGACATTCCAACTAAGTTACCCACCTAGAGGATCTTCTGATACTGAACCCTGAGTAACAATTTCCAACATCTCAGTCTCAATCAGAGCTTGAAAAGCATTTGTGTTTGGTGAGAGAGCTCCTTTTTCTTGCCCTATATTTCTTGGCATTACACCTCTTGTAACCCTTGTAAACCCCTCACCAGCATTTGTGTCATTGTTTTCCAGTTGTGGTTCATCAGCATTCTGTTGGGCAGTATCCTTTTTTTTTCCCCTCCATTCCATTCTCACCCAAGACTTTTCCCTGTAATCCACTTCTTTATGGCGAAACATAGTACAATGTGTTCATTTAAGAAGACGCCACCTGAATTTGACTAGTTGTCTCACTAAAACATCATAATGATTAACAATTTCAGCAAATTCTTGAAATGGACCTTCTATGGATATTGTAACACACATTCTTGCATATTGCAACATGATTTTCTCTTTTGCATGCTTATCTGTCTTAATTGAGATCCCCAATAGGCTCCCAATTTACTCAAGCACTCCATGCCCTAATACTTGATGTCTGAACCCATGAATTCCATCCAAATAGGAAATAAAGTTATGGTCTCTGTGTTTATAGACATCGCTGGTTCCAAACTTTGACAAAAAAAGGTTTATTGTCAAAATAATAAACTCCTTGTTGAACCACTGCTAATTTGTCTTCCATATTGCAAACTCTTATTATGAAAAGTTATTTTTTCACCATTGCTATTTTATCGATTCCATAGATTTCAAATTCTTCTCATGAATCCATTCATGATATCAAAAGGATGGTTCGCTCCTAAAACACAACATGAAACAACATTCTGCTAATACTCAATTTTCGATTGCACATCATATTTTTCTATTTTAGCACATTTCACACCATTAATCTCAATAGTAGGGACGAACTTAAGTGCACTTGCATCAGTAGGATCAACCATCAAAGCGTAAATACCAACAATGCATACCTCATTTGTGGAGAGGATCATTTGCTCATTCTGAATCAGAGATGTGCATCAATTACAGGAATCACAACTGAAGTATTTAATGTTTCACTGAACATCGGGCTTTGAACATTTCTTCCAGCTGATTCTGAAACAACCCTTGTTGAATTTGATCGTGAACCATCTTCTATTAGAACAAAACTTGCTAAAATTGTGCTAATAATTGATTTAGGGTGCCACTTATTCCCTCTCCTTGCTATGGCTAAGGATTGCCTCTTCAAGAGGAAGAAGAAAGTCATATTATATTATATTATGTGTGTGTATGTGAATGTGTATACATTTGTGCGTGTGTGTACATGTGTGTGTGTGTGTGTGTGTGTGTGTGTATATATGTGTGTGTGTGTGTGTGTGTGCGTGTGTGTGTGTGTATATATATATATATATATATATATATATATATATATATATATATATATATACGTCTTTCTCTCTCTCTCTCTCTCTCTGTATACACACACACGCGTATATGTGTGTATGTATATATATGTATGTATGTATGTATGTATATAGATTTATATATATTAAATTATTCCATAAGGTAAGTAATTAGAATGTTCTTAACATATAACATGATTGTAAGGTATCATTGAAATAATAAACTAATCTAAATTTTCTTGTTTAATATAATGGCATGTTCAAAATTATATTGATTAGGAAATAAGAAAAAAATGGCACAAAAATAAAATAGGGAAACAAAATTTAACCTATGCTCTAGTTCACAATTGTAGTATCCCCCTAAATTAATTCCTAGTTAATTATTTTTTAATTTCATATAATCATATGGTTATATGTTCAATCAAATGCATGAGTCACCGAAAATTACAACATTGTCGAAAGCCTCATTCAAATTAAAAGATTTGTATGAGCATGAACTTATTTAACTCATTTTTGCATAAATAACTATAAAATATAAACATTTATATACATATGTACATGAAAAATGAAGGATTTTCAATCTAAGATTTAATTAAGTTTTATAAGATTTAAATCTTTTTCTAACAAAATAAAAAATAAAATAAATAAGAACCTAACAAAATAAATTTTAGCAAAAATAATAAAAAATATTTGAGGAGGGGGAAGCAGATAATGAAAGAGGGGTGGGGATTGAAAAAGGTAAACCTTGGGTTTTCATTCTAGAGCCTCCACGTCGGCATGAAGTAGAAGCTCCTATCGCTCTTATTGCTCTAGTCAATTAGAAGGATCTGGTTCACTACATATGACATACTAATGTTAGGTATAGTAGGTAGATAATGGGTATACATAACCTTCAATTCTATAATTGTTAATCAAATTACCACTAAATCTTTATTTTCTTCGTAGCTACAATAAGAGGAGATGGATTCTTCGTCATTGACATCATAAATTGACTTACCGATTATTATCATCCCATTTAGCTTGCCTTATAGCAAATTCACTATCTAATGTTTTCATAATACTTATATAGACTTTCCCCACAATCATATAGTTTTCAATTGTTAATCCCATTGGTTATGCACAAAGTTGCTGCGTACTTAACTTTTTCATTCGTTTTCCCCTTCTCTCCTCTAAATTATAAAATTAATTATGCTTACAATAACTATTCGTTTATTATTTCGATAACATATCTACAAATTATCTTAGTTGAACATACATCGTGCAAAGCACGGATCCAAACTAGTTCTACAAATGAAACAACAATTTCTTGTAAAATGGCAAATGTGGATAATTTTGAAACTAATCCAACGCCTATTGCTAATTTTCCAAATAATAATAATTGGAATCAGCATTCCATTTTTACAGCAAAGCGATGCAACGAGGTCTTCCGTCTTTAGCTTTTTTTTTTTTATTTTTTATTTTTAAAGTACGTCCTTGCTTATTAAGTTTTTTACCTGCAGACTCAAAAGTTTTACGTGCCCGTTCTTTTCATTGGTAGGTTTTATTTTACCAATTTTTATCAATTTTTTTTATCAATTTTTATAAACAAAATTTTTTTAATCATTTTCAATTGCGGCCAACTTCTACCTACTTCTACTAATTCTTGCCAATCTCTTTCAAATTTTTCTTCTAAAGAAACCCCCACTTATTTTACGAGCATCCTCTAACTCCTACCGACTTATATTAACTTTTCCAATCATTTCCAATCTTAACTAACTCCTACCAATCATTCCAAAAAAAAATATCAAGTTCTATCTACTTCTACCAATCATTACCGATTTCACATATTTATCAATCCTTATTTACCAATGAAAAGAACAGACTCTAACTAGTGAAGTAGCCCTATATATTTAGCACCTGACTTTTCTCTGAGTTGAACAATACCAACTCAGGCAATTTTATTTTACCAGGTTATACCACTATTTTGTACTGATTGTTTAATACTTCCTCTATGTTGCTATAATTGCTATAATTTTTGTTTTCATTTGTCTCAAAAGATTGTCATATGTAATACTTAAACATCTTAAATACTTAGATAATTATACCCCTACTAAATTGAAATTTTAAATAGCAAGAGAAGTAGGCCCTGTTCACTATATTGCGTAGCTATTTGCTCCAATATGATCTAATCTATTCCAACCTTCTCTAACAAATTAATTGCTCTTTCAACTGCTACAATCCACTACTACTTACTACAACTCGCCCCAACCTACTCCAATTGACTCGAACCCCCTCCCAACTAGCGTTGCGAAAAGCTGACCCGTACAATTACCAATCAAAAGCGGCATGAAATTAGGTGGGTTCGGGTAAATATTTTCAACCCATTCAATTAATTAGATTAACACATTTAACCCGTTTAATTAAACAGGTTAGGTTCAAGCTGAGAATTTTGACAGAGAAACAACATATATTAACCCATTTAATTAAACGAGTTAACATATCAACCCAATTATCTATTTACCAATAACTCGTCTACCTAGTTATTACTATCAAGCACATAAAATTAGGATGGTCTTGTGAATTTTTTAGTAAAAATAAAGTTTAAACCGCAAGTGTACGACTTTATTGCCGTAACATTGAAGTGTGCTGTTTGCAAGGATGAGTTATACAATTAAGTCACAAAGTAGTAAATTACTCATGCTAAAATAAACTACTATAAACTTATTGAACCAATCATATGCTAATAGCAAAATGCAGAATAAAGAGCTAACTAAACAAGAAGGACAATTATAGACTACGATATGGAAGTAGTAACCAAACAAAAAAATAAAATTCAGCACTTAATAGGTCAGACACTACAATCCAAAAGCCAAGATAATTTCAACATCGAATCCCCACCCAAAGTCGCCAATTTTGCTTATCATGTTCACGTACTAAGTAAATGGAAACTGTTTTCGGATTTATGGACTCAACATCAACTAATCAACATTCCAAACCAGTATTCAGTAACAATTAGACTAGACTATGAGAAATAACAAGTCAACACAACAACTAATTCACATTACATTGTGGAACTGAATTGATAAGAAATTACGCTAGGCATGGCAGTGGGTTCTGGACTTGACCTAGACCTATCGAACCCGACCCAATTTAGAAGATCTGGGTCCAATGAAATAAGATCCAATGAATTTTAAGCGAGTCTGGGTCCAAGGTTTGTGGGTCACATCTGGGTCTGGGCTGATAGAATTTAGACCCAGACCCGCCCCATTAATCTTTTTAAAAAAATGTGACAAAGATCATTGGTTAAAGTAATTCGAAACTACTGAACCTTAAAACCACTTTGCTTTCTATTAGTCATAAAAGAACTCTTTTGTTACGCTCGTTTAAAGTTTGATAGATTATGTCTTGTAGTTTGTATTAAAATATTATTTTTGGTGTGTAAAACGTAAATAAGAACAATTAATTATGGTACATGTTGCTTGAATATTATTTTATTAAATATTACGCATTCTAAATTCAATTATTTGTCTTTATAATGTGTTAATCGGTGATGGGATGGGAAAAAAATAATATTTAATGTGAAAAACAGTTAGGACCCGACCCATCGCCATCCCTAAATTACCCACTAAGTGCTGAGCCAAATGGGTGGAAGGAGCAATCCAAAAGCAACAAAATAGGAGCAACATAATTTCGCAGATTCATGAGCAATCACAGGAGTAAAAGACTGTAATAGCTGAGAAATTTTCGTTAAGATCTAACTGTTAACATTAATAATTTCATTAGCTAAGAATTATTATGACCTATAGTAGACTCATTTTTGTGCGTTAATTAAGTGAATTTATGTGAATTAGTTTTTGAAAATTGGGTTAGTTTTTGAAAATTTTCCAATTATGTGATTATGTGGAATTAGGAGAATAGTTTACAAAGAAGTTAATTTAGGGTTGTGCAAGATTACGGGGTAAATTGGATTGTTGAATGCTGGATTCAAGTGAGCTTTTTGTTCAGGCCCAAACCAATGAGTTACTAGGTTGAAGAGAAGGAAACAAAAAGGAAATTCAGCAAAAAAGATGCCAGGTGCTTTCAGCCAAAACCACGACAGACGTCAAGCTTCAAACACAAAACTATCTTTGCTCAAACCCATATAACTAGGGCTGTCAGATAGGTCAGATCAAGTTAAATTCGTATTCATATTGAACTTAAACAAGTTGAGAAATTTTCGACCTAAACCTAACCCGTTTATTAAACGGGTTAAAAACCTTGACCTCTATCCGTTTATTTTTTAAACGAGGTTGACATGAAATTTACCCACTAACCCATTTAATACAAACGACTGAAACGAGTCAGGTTCAGGTTATCCAGTTATCCATTACCCACTTAATATTTCGACTAAAATATGATTATGGAACATTATAAATAATTCTTTTAAGTTCAATATATTATCACAATGTAACCATTGTCCATGATCTCAAGAACCACAACCGTAAAACACAAATCAATTGATTAAATCATACTTTTTCACAATTTTTTTCCAAAAAATAAATGGTAATTGTGTAAGCTGATCGACCTATTTAACCTGTTTAATCAAACGAGTTAAATAGATATTTTTTTGTGTCAAAATTCTCAACCTAAACCTAACCCAATTAATTAAATAAGTTAAACGTGTCAACCCATTTAATTAAATGGGTTAAAAATCTTTATTCAAATTCGCTTAATTTCGTATTCAGTTTAAATCAATAATTATATTAGGTCAGCTTTTGACCGCCTTACATGTAACACTTGTCTTCTTCATCCATTTCTCTCCCACCGTTAGACACAACTAGAGAGAGAAAGATGAGAGCGAGAGAGGGAAGCAAACAGGAGAAGAAGAGTAGAACCGAGCAGTAGCAGGTGTGGTGAAAAAAGAGGAACAGAGAAGGACGAGGAGCAGCAGTAGCCGAGGGCGAAGGAGAACCGAACCCAGCAGTAACAGCAACGAATTAGGAGAACCGAAGCAGAGATCGGAACAGCAGCTCGGGGAAGGGGAGAAAGAGGCTAGAATCAACAGAATATGTTGAAATTAGCCCCTTAATCGGGTCCAAAAGCTTGGATTTAAGGTGGGTAGTTCTCAATCCTCTAATTTAGTATTAATTGCAAACTTCTTTTTTTTTTTTTTAAGCTTGGCGATGGATGAGTTTGAGAAATTATTCAAGGATTTTCTATGATTTGTGTTGACTTGGAGAAGAGAGTGGATTGAGTGAGTGTTTGGTTTGATATTGATGTGAATTTAAGGTGCAATTTGGGGTGTTGTTGTGATGAGGGAGATGGGGCTATACATGTGGAATTAGAGATGTTTAAAGGTTGAGTTTTTCTTGAATGTTGCTTTTTTATGTCTGATTGGATTAGCTAGTTAGTAATTCTGTTTTACGGAACCGTTAACTTGCCGGATCGTCATTGGAATATTGTGGAATATGCTCGGTTGTAACCTTTTCTAGGCTTGTCTATATGTTCTATTTGGAAGCAAAACTGAACACGGGAAGCATTTGGTCGGCACAATAGAATGTTCAGTGGAAGCCCGGTTCAGCCCCTGCTTCCCTTCTGTTTTTTAATGCGTATGAGCGAGTGCTGCTGCAGGTAGAAACGGGGGTGCAGAGCTGCCTGTAAGCAGCCAACTCAGTATAATCGCCCCGGTATGTGTGGAATATGTGTACGAGGCTTGTGTCGGGTGCAGTTTAATTCTGACTTGGTGAAGAGAATTCTTGAACAGTTGTTGTGGTTTTATGAGCCCGCACTGAATGAATCAAACAAACATGGAAGTAACTCATATTGATCAAGGCCAAAAGCCTGTGTTTTTTCTTCTTAATAGTTTGGCCTAGCCTTAAACAGGTTTCATAACATTCCACTCTTGAAAATGAGTTTTTGAGAGTTTTCTTTGATTTGTAATTACTCTCCTAACTCATGAGATTGAGTGCTATTTCATAAACGTTCATATGTTTTGAATGTTGTTCATTTTGTCTAAAGCTTGAACTTGTCGTGCTAGCATTATTTTGGAAATTAGAGTAGTTTTTACTTGGTTGAAAGCTACTTTGTGGTCTTTTTTTTGCGTCCAGTGCGTTTAGTCTCTCCCATGATCAAAGTCTTATGGCTTTGAAACAAATTCAATGGAACTTACTTCATTAAGCTATTTGTATATTGTGAAAACGAATTCAACTTGTGATGCTTTGGGCTAAGAGGATAGTGCTAATTGAATGGGTATAGTTTAAGGAGCAGTCCCGGTATGCGAGAACCCCAATTTCAAGGGAGTAGGCCTAGAAGTAGGATCCCTAGTAAACCTTGATGAGGGCAAAAGTCAGTGACCATGAGAAGCCTTAGGGATACCATGAGTCGTGAATTATGAGACTTACTTGAAGATAGCACTAACATGTGAATCTGATGCCCAGAAAGTGATTTTTTACCAATTATGAGCTGAAAACTGCTCTTTCTGAATTATGCCAGTGCAGGAGTTTTGAAAAGTGGGAATACTATTTGAAAGGACTTTTGTTATACCGAAAATGTGCTTCTTTATGCTGGATGAATTTATAAGAGTCCAACTTAGTTTAAATAAGAGTTCTCACTCCTTTTCAATCGTTGTTTTCACTTTCCTACTAAATGTGATGGAAATCAACCTGACACATTGCTAACGAGTCGTTCTAGTCAAGGTAGTTCAAGTAACCAAGTCCAAGTCCAAGAAACGAGTCAAGTTTTGCAAGCTTCAAATGAGATAGTGGTCGGGTTAATTCCATCACATGTACCCGGTTTTGTTTTTGTTGTTTTCTAAACTAAATGACATCCAAATTGTGTAATTCTTCTTTTGTTAATTAGTTTAGGATGTCAAGCAACCAAGTATGTTCACCAAGGTCCAAGAAAAAAGAGCTAAGCCATTCAGCCAAGCCCATTTCGCCAAGCTATTCGGATAGCACTCAAGAATGCACGGTTGGATTAATTAGGCTAATTGAGCCTCCTAATGATGTGCAAATCTAGATTTCTCAAATGGGGGGGGTTTGCTGACATCTTAAGGTTTCCCCCATAGAAGGAAATCTAAGATTACTCATCAAAATGAGGTGGCCCAATAAGAGCAAAAATCGAGCCATGTGCGCCTATTTATAGTTGGTTTCTTAACCTAGAGGGTTTACCTTCTTAGGTGAATTTTCTTCAACAACTTGGTGCTTACTTGACTGTCTAGTAATGCTTAGTCACTATATGACTCTTTTATGGAGAGAGTGCCACGTGGGTCAAGGAGAGTGAGCCCTTTTGCAAGCTAACATTCGGGCACCATGGCATGAAGTGGCATACATGTACAAGCCTTGTTCTTTTGATGTGGCAGTTGTGGGAGAAGCCCTTCCTAGGGAGGAAAACATGACTAATTAGCCAAGGATCATCAAAGAAGGAGTTTAGTTAATCATTTTGTTATTTATTAAGCTTTATTGTTCATATTTAGCATAGTTTAGAAGCAAACTATGTAATCTAGCTTAGTAAGTGTGCTTAATAGCTTTCCTAACCATTAAGTAATCTCCTAAAGATTACCTAGTGAGGGAGGAAAGGCTTGGACGTGCCTTATAAATAGCCAAGGCATCCCTTTTGTACTCAGTGATGAATATTTGAAATCTCAGGTTGAGTTTGAAACACCTCAGTGTTGTTACCTTGAATTCTCTACTTGCTTATCTCTAATTAGGCCAATTAGAGTGGTGATTAAGTGAGTCTTGGTCTTAGTTAGGTGGTGAAATCTGTATCCTAACCCCAGATCAAGGGTCCTGAAATAATTCTTAGTGGTGAAATCTATATCTAAGAATCGTTTTAGTTCTATCGATCTTTCAATTTCCATTTTTCTACTTCCTTTTCCTAAGCATGCCATTCCCTTCCACACGCTACCTTCATCCTTCTTTTCTCCTTGAACTTGAGCTTTCCTTTCATT
>JACYFF010031952.1:85336387-85355200 GCA_017589665.1 Selenicereus undatus | reverse complement strand
CTACCTTCATCCTTCTTTTCTCCTTGAACTTGAGCTTTCCTTTCATTCCTTTCCTTCCTAGTGTGATACATCATACATATATATATATATATATATATATGTACATATATGTACATATAGTGACTCTCCATAAATGAGTCATATAGTGACTAAGCATTACTAGACAGTCAAGGAAGCACCCAAGTTGTTGAAGGAAACCCACCTAAGAGGGTATACCCTCGAGGTTAAGAAACCGGCTGTGAATAGGTGCATATGGCTTGGTTTTTGCTTCTATTGGGCCATCTCATTTCGATGAGTAATCTTAGGTTTCCTTCTATGGGGGGGAAACCTTAAGATGTCAGCAAACCCCCCCATTTGAGAAATCTGGATTTGCACATCATTAGGAGACTCAATTAGCCTAATTAATCCAACCGTGCATTCTTGGGTGTTATCCGGACCGCTTGATGAAATGGGCTGGGTTGGATAGCTTAGCTCGTTTTTCTTGGACCTTGCTAGACATGCTTGGCTGCTTGACATCCTAAACTAACTAACAAAAAAAAATTACACAATTTGGATGTAATTTAGTCTAGAAAATAACAAATACAAAACTAGGTACATGTGCTGGAATTAACCCGGCTACTATATCATTTGGAGCTTGCAAAATGTGACTCGTTCCTTGAACTTGGACTTGGTTACTTGAACTACCATGACTAGGAGGATTGGTTGGGGATGTGTTAGGTTGATTTCCATCATCCTTCCCTTGTTTGACAGGATTTGACCTCAAATCGTACAGGTAGTCGTCTTCTTCGTATGGGCTCAAATCGGCTACGTTGAACATAGCTGAACCCTAGGGAGATCCACTTTGTATGCATTATCGTTGGTGCGTTCAAGGATCTCGAATGGATTGTCCGCTCTTGGTATAAGCTTTTTTTTGCGTCTTGCTGGAAAACGCTCTTTGCAAAGATGGATCCACACTAAATCACTTGGCTTGAACACTTTCTTCTTCTTTTTCCTGTTGGCTTGAGCAGAATAAGACAAGTAGCATACTCAACCCCCACTGCCCATCAGCCTGCATTCTTAGAATGCCATTTTTCTTCCAAGTTCTTTCTTGCTTGCTAATTGATAGCACCATGAATTACTCTCAGTAATGTACAAGTTATATCCTTGTAATAGTGATTGATGTCGCTCATAATTATTAGTCTTTCAGATGCTGAGTTATCTTATGTCCTTGCTACTTTGGTGTCCTTGCTACTTTGATGTGATACGGAAGCCTTGGTTGACGGACTTGATTTTGAAATGATTCGATTTCTTCATGTTTCAGAATGAACTTGGTTAAGCCTTGATATGACCTCGAATTATTATGTTTAAGTTGCCATACATGAAAATCCTTTAAATGTTCGCTCTTGTTGATGCTTAGGTGTAGAGTAGTCGTTGCGATTCTAGTATTGCTTAGATAAAAATTTTAAACGTGATGTTCAATTAGAATAAGTTTGATATGGTTATTCATACCAACTCATTTGTCCGTCTTCTACGCGATTTGCCATCGGCGCCTTAATAGAGTGAGTAGACACTTAAAGAGGATTAGCAAGAAAGAGACTGGATATCATGAACTTTTTTCTTCTATTTTTTTTAAAAATTATTATTTAGTTTTACGGTGAGATTTGAATTCTTTTATCTATTTTGTATGGTTTGTGCCATGTGTATGTGATCCTCACGTTTTGCTCTACTGGAGACTTTAGAATTTCAAGGACGAAATTCTTTTAAGGGGGAGAGTATAGTAGCCGAGAAATTTTCGTTAAGAGCTAACTATTAAGATTAGTAATTTCATTATCTAAGTGTTATTATTCGAGCTATATTAAACTAATTTTTATGTGTTAATTAAGTAAATTTATGTGAATTAGTTTTTGAAATTTTCCTAATTATTATGTGATTGTGTAGAATTAGAATTAGAAGAACAGTTTAGAATGGGGTTGACTCGGGGTTGTGCGAGATTATGGGGTGAATTGGGCTGTTGAATGCTAGAGTCAAGTGGGAGTTTTGTTTAGGCCAAAACCAATGAGTTACGAGGTTGAAGAGGAGGAACAAAAAGGAAATTCGTCTAGGGAAAAAAAATTCCAGGTTCTTTCAGCCAAAACCACAACAGATGCCAAGCTTCAAACACAAATCCCATCTTCCCTCAAATCCAGATAACATTTGTCTTCTTCATCCATTTCTCGCCCACTGTCACACGCAATAGTAGAAGGTGCGGCGGAAGAAGAGGAACAGAGGAGCAGTAGCTGAGAGTGAAGGAGAATTGCACCCAATAGTACCAGCAACGAATTAGGAGAATAGAAGCAGGGATCACAACAGTAGCATGGGGGAGGGGAGAAAGAGGCTAGAACCAACTCATTACGTTCGAAATAGCACTTAATCGGGTCCAAAAGCTTGGATTTATGGTGGTTAGCTCTCAATCCTCTAATTTGGTATTAATTTCAAAGTTTCCTTTTTCAAGTTTGGGCATGGATGATTTTGAGAAATTATTCAACGAATTTTCTGTGATTTGTGAGGACTTGGAGAAGAAAGTGGATTGAATGAGTTTTTAAGTTCATATTGATGTGAATTCGAGGTGCAATTTGGGATGGTCTTGTGATGAGGGAGACTGGGCTATAAGTGTGGAATTAGAGATGTTGAATGGTTGAGTGTTTCTTGAATGTTGTCTTGTTTATGTCTAATTGGATTAGCTAGATAGTAAGTTTGTTTAATGGAACCATTAACTTGCCAGTCCGCCATTGGAATATTGTGGAATATGCTCTATTGTTACCTCCTCTAGGCTTGTCTTTTTTTTTTTTTGGTAAATGTGCATGCGGGGGTGCTGATGCAGGTAGAAATAGGGATGGCTTGTTGCTGGTTAGCAAACGTTTCAGCTCTGAGTCGGTTTTGCAAACCAGGCAGCAGCCACCTCAGTACAATTGCCCTGGCTTGCCAATCTATGTATAGAATATGTGTAGGGGACTTGTGTTGGGTGGGATTTAATGTTGATTTGGTGAAGAGAATGTTTGAACAGTTGTCGTGGTTTTACGAGCCAACATTGAATGAATTGATAGGGTTTTTGGACATAAATAATCCTAAATTTGGGGTCATTTGCCAAAAATAATCCGAACTTTAAAAATTGTTCGCAGTACCCCAAACTTGCAGCATATTTATTTGAAATATACCACCACCAAGTTTTGGGAGTCATGACTTTGTGGTTTTCGTACATGATGCCGAGCTTGTACACATGGTTGTGTAATTTGAACAAAAGTTAGTTGTGTAAGGGTTGACCCTTGCCTCATTTTTTTTATGTGTGATTTAGTTTTTTTTTTAAGATAAAAAATTTGACAGACCCCACCCCCTCCTCTTACTCTTACTCTTTCTTCTTCCTCTTCTATCCCTCCATGTCTTTGTTACATGGCAAATAGATCTCACCTCCACCAACCAACACAACATTTTAAACCTAGAAAAACTCTCCACATTTTCTTCTTAAATACGATTGGTGTCGGTACAAGAATTCATGAGGACTTTCATTCAAATTTAAGGAAGAAAAGTTGAAGGATATTAGTTTTTGAGGAGGGAATTTGTAGTGAAGAATGACAACAAAACTCTGCGAAGTGGTTTCACAGTTTGCGAAGGTTAGTTTGTTTGCATGAAGAATGTTTTATTTCACGTATTTGTAGATGATTTGAGCAATGTCATGAGTTTAGGTAGTTATTTTCATGGTTATTGTGAAATTTTGTTTCTAGGGTTTCTGGGGATGATTTTTGGGCAATGGTTAAAGAATTGTGCTGTTGTGAGCATTGTGATTGAAAATTTTGTTGTTTATTTTGTGTTAATAATGAAAGAAGATAATAGATGATGATATAACCCTTGAAATTCACCATCGAGGGAGTCTGGAGAAGGAAAATGGCATGATGAAATATAAAGAGGGCTTGCCTAGTGTAATTGAATCATTTAAAATTGATAAATTAAAGCAAAATGTCTATTTAAACTTTATCTGTTATGTTTCTGTGGAATAGTAAGTAGTCTATAGTTTTTAAATCCATGGTCAATTAAAACCAGTTTCTCTGTAATTTTGCAGTTTATGGGTAAGTTTGCTATATCAGATCTCCCACATCTCGTTTGGTGGTGGGAATTTTGGGGTATTGGATTTGGATTTGGATCATATTTTGAGATTAAAGGGCATCTTTTAGACTTGACTTGTTTATGCTAAAAATACGATATTTTTACATTACCTTTATAATCGATTTATGCTCGAAATAATAATTATATTTAGATTGGGCTGATTTTGCATATACATCTCTCTTTTGATTGTACTGAGAGCCAAGCTCAAGAGAGCCTTGACTTGCATTGCATTTATGCACTCTATTTGAGCTACATCTCCTATTTTTGTTTACTTGCATTTCTGCGAGGATTGTGCTCGATTGTTTGACAAGCTGCTTCAAGCTTTGGTGGGTTTTGGTGAGAAGCAGCTTGTGACTTGCGATGGAGTGGTTGATGCTCCGTAGTCCTCCTCGACAACATTTGAGCGAGGCGTTAGTTTGGGTACAATTAGTAACTAACCTGGTATGATTGTTTCATCCCTTCCCTACTCTTCTTCTTCGTTTTTTTCTTTTTTTCTGTAAATAGTTGTGGATATTTAGGACTGTGATTGTGTGGGTGATCAATCTTGAGGAGAAATTTGGAATTTGTTGATTTGAATTGGCTATGATCACCCTTGATTGTGTTACGATCTATTTTGTTTTGTGAATACTTGTTAGTTGTGGATATCTACAAATGTGGATATATAGGATTGTTTTTGTGTTTGTTTGAATTGTGTGGTTTGTTTCCTTGGTTTTGTGAGTTTTGTTTTTCTTTGGCTTTGTTTTCGGTCAATATTTTGGTTTTGTTTTAGTTATGTTTGTTATGTTTTCTTTTTGGTGTTTTAGTGATTTTGTTTTGCTTTTTTTTTTAAGTCTTGTTTTGTTCAGGTTTACTTTTCTTGTGTCTCTTATTTGGTGGTTCCTTGTTTATGTTGGGTGTTTTTGTTTTTTTAGGATGTTTTGGTTTTGTTTTGTGTATTGGTGGTATGTTTTTGTAAATAGGTGATTGGTACTTTCTTTTTGTTCTATTGGTTTTATATTTTGTTTTTCTTTCCTGTCTTGTTCCTTTGTATTTAGTAGGTCCTTGGTTTTGATTTTGTTTTGATTTTGGTGATTATGTTTGTTTTGGTCTTGATTTGTTTTGTTTTGTTTTGGTTTTGCTTTTTGTTTTGCTTTTTTTTTTGTGTTTGGTTTTGGTAGTGGTTTTGATTTTGATTTTGGTGATTTAGTTTTTTCGTTTTGTTTTTGTTTTTGTTTTTGGTGGTATCTTAGTTTGTGTATACCTGTGCAGTTATGTTGGTTTCATGGTTGTGTAGCATATGTGATTGCTTTTTGCACCTTAGTTCCCACAATGAGGAAATTGTGAAGTTTTGGTGTGGGGTTGAGGGGCCCATTTATACATATTTTTAAAAAATGTTTAAAAATTCAAAAAGATTTTTGTTTGTCTTTGGGGATTTGTGTTCCTTCTTTGGCGATTTTGTTCCTATGTAGTTAGGTCATTGAGTTATATGTAAATAGAGTTTGCACGATGAGATGTTTGGTTGATGAAGGAGATTCAATTTTTCATAATAACCTCGTCTCATATGTGTAATTTTGTACTACATTGCTCACTTTATCGTCAATTTTTAGGGAATTGTTGTTAAGTTGGCGTGTGAATTCTTTGTTTGTCGAAGTTGCCTTTTAAGCTCTTAAAAAATGCGAAAAAGGGGAAAAAAATGTCCCAAAAAAAGTGAATAAAAACCCGGACACTAATGTTCAAAGTCATTATCTTTATTTCATATCTTTAATTGGCTTGAATAGGTGCTATTTTACTTGATTACATATCTGTTTCGGCAATGATTGCACATTTGAATAAAACCTCTTTTTAGGGAAGGTCCGAATATTTGTAAGTCAAGCGGATCTAGGGTGTGTGCATTATTATTCTTAAAAAAATGATAAAACTATGGGAAAAAAGGGAGTAAATAAGGGAAGTAGGCAAGGAAATGGGGAACGTGTTGATGTTAACAACTTGATCCATAAGGATAGATACACATTTGCACATGTAACAAGGTGTACATATTATTTCATATTGTGTGTAAGGTGAAAAATGAAAGTCAGGTTGATTCCTTTGACTTAGTTATCTCTTGGTTATTCATTCTGTTTGTATATACTTTTGTGATTTGGTTGCTAGGGTGATGCAATTGCTTAAGTTATGTACATGATTTTTCAATTACTTGTATATATGTTTACGTGTTGAAAAGACCAAAAAGATTTTCCTTTGTTTTTGAAATGATTTTTGTGGGTATTTCACTGGAAAACTCTCACGAGATCTCATTCGGCCACTTGGAAAATCGATGGGTTTAATGGGCTTGTTGTATATGCTAAATGCAACCATGATTCCTATAAAAGTGTGTTAGGATTTTCTTTTTCTTATTTTTAACTTCTTTTTAGGTAGTTTAGTTGTGTTACTTGAAGACAAACAAAATCTTGGTGTGGAGGTATTTGTTTGCACTAAAAATACGATATTTTTACAATACATTTATAACCGATTTATGCTCGAAATAATTAGAATATTTAGATTTTTTTTATTTGATTTTGTTTTATTTTTGTAGGTGTTGAAAATCATAAAACATAAAGAAATTGTTGGAAAATGAAAATTCGGGTTATGAAATAAGGAGTGAAGCAGCAGCCCAACTCCTTTCATCCATCAACAAAAAGAAAAAAAAGGAAAATTAAATTCAAACCCTAGCTGGCCATGCGCGAGGCACGTGGCCCCCTTATTTCCCAATCCTTTCTCTCTCGTTTCCCTTGGCTGGAACCGAACAAAGAAACTTGATTCTCCTTTGACCCACCACCATTCTCAACAGCATCATCACCATCCTCACCATCTTCACTCATCACAATCATCCTTTCCACCATCTCGCATGCAACCACCATACCAAATCACCTCCCTCACTGCCAGTGCCACTTCAGACGCAAGCACACCATCATCACGACCATCCATGCCATTGCACATCTATGGTTGATATGTAAGCAAGAATCGACCTTAGGAGCAATAAATCATGGTTGCGGCGTGAAGGAGGAGATAATGTAGGTTTTAGTTTAAGTTTTTCATGCTAAATTTAGGGGTTTTTCTAGCATGGTTAGTTTCATTTCAGTTTTTAGAATTTTAGGGTTGAATTTACAGTTTTGTTTTACAGATTTTAGGATTTAGTTTTGGTTTTCAAGATTGAATTTTAGAGTTCCAGATTGTTTGAGGGTTCAAATTGGAGGTCATTTTGTTTGGTGATTTCATCTTCCATGTCAGTTCTCCATTTCCAAATCCAGTTTTGAATCTTGGATTTCTTGTGATTTGCTACCCAACCCCTTAAATTCTTGGGTTGTAAT
This sequence comes from Selenicereus undatus, assembly GCA_017589665.1. Taxonomy (NCBI): domain Eukaryota; kingdom Viridiplantae; phylum Streptophyta; class Magnoliopsida; order Caryophyllales; family Cactaceae; genus Selenicereus; species Selenicereus undatus. The sequence continues at coordinate 85,347,761 of JACYFF010031952.1, read as the reverse complement.
TCGTTAGTTTTGATGGAAGTTGTGATTTATGGTTTAAGTTTGCTCAAATTTTGCCAGCAACCTCTCCCTTGCCGTGTTTTTGTTCTGCTCGAAACCAAGTTAATGGCGATTCTGCCGTGTTTGACCATTGTCGGTTTAGTTTATAATAACTTTGTTGCTTTTTGAATGCTGCTGAAAAAAAATATGAAATTCCCCCTCCCCAGCTGCTCAATTTTCTTTTTTTTTTTGATCAGTTTGGTTGATTCGACTATGTTATAATTTTAGTTGAGTTAATTAGAATGATAGATTATGGATTTGTAAACTTGCAAGCTTTGATTTGGTTATGCTGGAGTTTGAGGTGATTCCGACGATTGTGTTCTAACTTTGATTCGTGACCTTGAGTTTGAGGTGTACATAGATCATGAAACCTTGGTTTGATGTTATTTTAGTTTTATTCAATTAGATTATATAATGTCTCATGTGATTGATTACTTTTGGTAGGTAGGTAGATGATTGGCATTAAGACTAGAAATGAGTCATTTTCACTTAGATTCAACTTAATTGTTTACTATGCTTTATTTTCAATGTCATGAATTGTAGTTGCCTAGTCATATTTTGTTTAGGAAGTTCCATTTGTTACTTGTTTTAGTTTCATTGATTTAGTATATAATAGATTAGATTATTTTGTGGCCTAAATATCATCCTCGTCCCTGAGGACACGATCCTCAAGTACTATGACGATAATCGTATGCTTGCGGCTTAATATGTTACACTCAAAATTATCGTACATGGCTACGAAAGTTCATCTGTGTTGGATTTTTGGTATCAAGTTCCTGGGATTTTTGTTGAGGGAGGGATGAGGAGATTATATAGTAGTGCTAATTTCATGGAATTAATGGCATGTACTAGGGGTCATAAGAGACAATTTTGTATGTGGTTCATGGGGTGAGTGCGCCTGTAGTTCCCTAAATGCCTTGCCTAGTACAAAACAAAATGAAGCTGTGGGTAGTGCACCATCCCCATATGAAACAACAAACATTGAAGAGGAACCACTCCTAAAAAGCAAGCCTACCAGCCCACTAAAAAACTAGCCTATAGGCCCAGTTAGAAGGAAAAGCACCCCAAGAAAAAGATTAGTTAGTGGCCTATCTTCTAAATCCTCGAGCGTACTCACCAAAAAACCAACTCACCATGTCTCACCAAGCCTAACACTTTAAAAACGAAGTCCTGAAGTGCCCTTAAGTAAGCCAATAAGCCCAACCCCTAATGAGGGATATCCCTCCACCCCATTTGTTTTAAAATGAATCAAATCAATTAGATAAGTTTAATATGCTGGTTAAAGGATGAATAAATCATCCAAGTTTTGTTTAAGCTTTGAAACTGCAGGACAAAGGGAAGATTCAGCACTGATCCGTTTTTTTGTGTAAAATTCAACATGCATCCTTAAGGTTTGAGTATGATATTTTTACATGGATTTGAAGTTCAAGATGTCAGCATTCCAACAAATCAAGTTGCATCCAATTTGGACTTCATTTGATCGTTCAAATCAGCTATTAAACGCAAGGTGTCAAAACTGCCCAGCAGGTCCAGAAGAAGCACGGTTTTGATTAGCTTATGACTTAAGCTATATGATGGCTTAAGTCTTCAAATTATACATTTTTGGAATCCTCATGATGTCTACTTTCAGGTCCAAGCATTAATTTTCAATCATACCCACAAGAGGATGAGAGATCAAGGACTTTTCCCAAACTGGTCAGATTAGGCCCTAATCTGCGCGGTAAAATATTTAAGCCTAATTACCCTACTTAAACATGTCCTAACTTTGATTTCTTTGTTGGGGGGTTTATATATATCCCAAAATAACCCCCCATGGCCTGAAAACTGAATCATCATCATTTCTCATAAGCCTAAAGATTGCTAGAAAAACCGGCCAGAAATGCACCTTGAACCCGATTTTATTGAATCGGTTTTCTTCTCCTTAAATAGCCGACCTCCTTCACTTGCAAGCTGATTGGCACGCTTCCCAAGCTTGGCACACGTCCCAAAGTGCTCTAGGATTGGCTGCCTCTTGAAAGAACAACCAATAGAAGTAAGACAAAACAAGAATTTGGTGTCTTGCTCTCATTGGCTAGTCGTAAAGTAAGCATGCAAAAGACGGCTGTGCACATGCATTTCTAAGCTTTTGCTGGTTTTCTTAGTAGTTAATCAAGTATTAAGTGATGTATAATTAGCTTTGGTAATGTTTTACTTCATGTTTTGATGTATTAGATTAGTTAAGTATTGCTAGAGTATGTATTAGCATAAATCGGTTGTAATTAGCATCTTAATACCTTTCTTACCTAGCAAGGAAAGGGTGAGGTGTATGTTTGCTTGTAAACTCACTAGCTTGGCCTTGCTTGCTGCCTATTAAAGGAGCCCCACGGGCATAGCTCATACAAACAGCCTTTGATTGAATGAGAAAATTCAGTTTGAGAAGCTTTGTGCTTTCTTTCTTCAAACTCTTGTTTACTTATCATTAATTAGGCCAATTAAGGTGGTGTTCAAGCGAGTCTTAATCTAGATTAAGTGGTGTTTCTGTATCTTAATCGAAGTTAAAGGTCCTATCTAAACAACAAGTTTAGGGCCCTTAACTTCGATTAAGATACAGAAACACCACTTAATCTAGGTTAACGACTTCTACGTCGGGATGGACTTGCATCAGGGTTTCGCTTTGAGCTCTTTTCTTTTCACTCTAACTTTGGATGAACTTACAAAAGGGATTCAAGATGAGTTACCTTGGTGTATTTTATTCGCAGATGACATTATTCTTGTTGATGAGACCAGGGAGGGAGTAAATGAAAAACTGGAGCGGTGGAGACATAAACTAGAGTCTAGAGGCTTTAGAATTAGTAAATCGAAGACTGAATACCTTCATTGCTATTTTATTGGAAGGGAAGATGCGGGGGGAGAAGTCACTATCGAGGGTATGCAGATACCAAAGGTCGAGAAGTTTAAATATTTAGGTTCGATCATTCATCGTGAAGGGGACATTAACGAAGATATTAGCCATTGCATAAAAGTGGGATGACAAAAATGGAAGTATGTTTCAGGTGTGCTGTGCGATAGGAGAATGCCTGTAGGACTAAAAGACAAAGTTTATCTTACGGTAGTTAAACCTGCTGTGTTATATGGATTAGAGTATTGACTTATAAAGAAGACTCAGGTTCAAAGGCTAATGGTAGCAGATATGAGGATGATTAGATGGATGTGTGGTTTCATGAGAATGGATAGAATTAGTAATGGAGTGATAAGAGACTTAGTTAAAGTGATCCCCATCGAAGATAAGCTGAGAAAAATAAGACTTAGATGGTTTGGCCATGTGAAAAAGATTGTGAACGCTTCAGTGAGGATATGTGAGAGGATTAACATCCCAAGAGATAAAAAAGGAAGAGGTCGACCAAAGAAGAGTTTGGACGAGATTATTAGAGAGGACTTAAAAGTTGTAGGGTTAATAGATGACTTGGCCAAGGATAGGAGATTATGGCGGAATAGGATTAAGATCTTAGATCGCAGAGAGTTAGTCTCGTAGTTGGTCATTCGGTTGCAATCGAATGAGTCTGGTTGCAGTTTCTTCGTAGGTTATATCTGCATGCAGGTAGACCTGGCAAAACTGACCCGAAACCCGAAACCCGAACCGAATGACCCGGACCCATACCCGATCCGACACCCGAAATATGCTCACCCGAAAGTGGATCCGAAACCCGAATTGACCCGACCCGAACCATACCCGACCCGAAATTTTCAACAAAGTTGCTTGTTTTGGCGTGACGAGCGTATTTCACCAAAAATTGGTTGACCCGAAATCGACCCGACCCGAACCATACCCGACCCAAACCGAAATGACCCGAAGTGTCACTTAACCCGAACTTGACCCGACCCGAACTTGACCCAACCCGTACCCGAACCGAATGACCCATTTGCCAGGTATACATGCAGGTAGTTCTTGTGTCTGGGAAGAGACATTGTTTGCCCATTTCTGGTTGTTAAGATACAGTATTTCCGTCTGCTTTGTTGCACTTTTGGCCATATAGTTACTGTTGCCTGATTCTTTTCTTCGTTTTTTTTCGTATTTCTTAATTCATTCCGTGATACTTACACTTAGTTTTCCCCATAAAATGTTTTCTCAAAACCTTTCTTTTATAAAATGTTTTTACAAAATCTGACTTTTGTGGGTCTCTTGGAATCAGCCTTTCTATGGGCAGAATTGCTAGTAGAAATAAGGTTGCTTACATATGGATTTCCCCAGACCTTGCGAAAGCGGGGCCCACACTGGAAGTTGTTGTTGTAGTCTCAATGACTCAAAGGAAAGTGAATACGTGTCTAATGATGATTTTGAGGTAGGGGATAATGGTAAACAGAGCCAAGCTATGTTGGGGATGATGATATTGAAACTAGTGATGAGGAATGGGCCACTGCTATGGTTGGGGTGCATGAGTTTCAAATGCAAAAGAATGAGGCTCCAGAGATAAGAACTACTGAAACTCAACCAGAAGCTGTTACACGTAGGATTGAAAGTGAGTGAGGATTTTGAGGGTGAAATGGATGACCCTATTGAGAGTGGTAATGAGGGGTGAACTCCAAAGGAAGATGGCGAGAGCACCTAGAGTTGGTGTGAATATTGATTTCAAAAAATTCAAAGGGCAAGTGGGACAAACCTTTGGAACAGTTGCAAAGTTCAAGTATACAATTGTGAGATTTGCACTTAACACAAGGTTTTGACTTGAAGATCGGTGTATATGACAGTACTAGAAAGAGGATTGTTGCGGTGTGTACAAAATCATGCAAGTTTAAGATATATGCCTCTTGGGACAAAGAAAAGGCTACTTATGTAGTTAGAACAGTGATTGACCATCACAATGTAGAAGAAACATACTTAAGAACAGGCAGTGCAAATCATCCTGGCTTGCTAAGTATTGCCTTTACAAATTTAGGGAAAAACCTAGTTAACCTGCAATAAAGATTGTCAATCAGGTAAAGCAGAAATTTGAGATTTGCTTTAAGAATTGGAAGGCATGCAAAGTGAGAAAAACAGTTCACATACTGTTGCATGGATCTATGAAGGATCATTACTGTAATCTGGATAGATGTATTGAAGAACTCAAAAGGGTCAAATGAAGCTAACACTTTCATTTTGGAGACAGACCCCAAAATTGTTAAAGAAATCCCTATGTTTTAAAGGTGTTTTGTATGCTTTGAAGGGTTGAGAAATGGGTTTGTAGGGGGTTGTAAACCTGTCATATGCACTGATGCAAAATTCTTGAAAACTTTCCTTGGAGGTATTTTGTTATCTACTGTTGGAATAGATGGAAACAACTAAATGTTTCCACTTGCTTGGGCTGTCACAGAGGGAGAGAACAATGAGAGCTAAGAATCATTCTTGACCAATGTGAGGGCTCCTTTTGGAGGTACAAATGGAAGTGATTTGATAATCATCTCTGACCAGCACAAGATACTATACTGTGCAATTTTTGTGTTTGTTTGCTAGTACATGAGTATGGAAACAATGTTTATTTTTCTTATTTACTTTTTGGAAATCATCCATGGAGTTACAACTATTGTTCCAAATTCTGAGCACGAAAATTATGCTATACATGTTTATACAAACTGGTATAAATTGCCCAAAGGGGAAGCGATGAAGCTTCTATTCTGGAATACAGTCAAAGCTTACAATGAAACAAACCTTAAGCAAGCTGTAGGTGATCTAAAACTTGTTTCATCTAAGGTTGCAGAGGATTTCTTTGCATAGAGCCCAAGATCCTTTTGTAGAGCGTTCGTGACAACCACCTGTAAGTGTAATTATGTTGTGAACAACATGGCGGAAACCTTTAATGCTTACATTGTGCATGCAATGTCAAAACATTTAATCTATATGCTTGAGGACATAAGGTGGCCTTGATGGAAAGGATGGTTCTCAAGAAAGGAACAATGGGGACTTTAGAATATGGATATGTCATAGGATTAGTAGTAAGTTGGAGAAGGAAAAGGAAGAATCAAGGAATTGCTTCCCTGTGCTGTCAACCAATATGGTTTTCCAAGCTAGCCATAAGCTAGATCAGTTGCCTGTTGACATGAATGCATGTTATTGTACTTGTAGGAAGTGGGACATGATGGAGGTGTCCTGCTATAATACTATTTTATGTGCAACTTGGTTAATAGGGGTGGCAATTGATCAGGTTCGGGTCATCATTCACATCCACGCCCGCTTTAATCGGCTTTATCCAATCCACTCATCATCTGTAAAAATCTAATACAATCCATCCATCCACCATCCGCAGGTGAAAATGGGTGGATTGGATTGTAAACGGGTGATGAAAGTTTATATACAATATGTTAGCAAATTTATATAAAAAAAAGTAAGTTTTGCCTTTTGAAAAGGTTAAAAAAGATATTTTAGGTATAAAGAACAAATAAATATCATATTCATCACATTAATTTTGACGAAAATAATAGAATTAGCAATATAATTGTTTAAAAAATGAGTAAAATTTAAAGGTCAAAAATAAAAAGTAAACTAATTGCAAATAGGAGATAAGCAAGTGGATGACTAAGCGGGTGATGGTTCGGGTGACGGGTCAGATGGGGCATCACCCGGATCCAATCCAATCCATCAAACCATCATTCATCATCCATCCATCATTCATATATTTTAGGTTTTCACCCGCTTTTTCAGGTCAGGTGGAATAGATATCCATCGGGTGTGGGTGAAATTGCCACCCCTATTGGTTAAAACATGATGTGGAAGGCTATATGCATGCATACTTTAAGGAGTTATACATAGCGAGTTACTCAAGAGCTATCTTAGCCTGTGTTCGTGAGAGACATTGTCCTTAAAAACATATGCTGTTAGACCTTCTAGATATTAAAGTAGGTCCTGAGGGACGAGCAAGAATAGAAGAAGAGATCCTCATGAGGATGCAAAGAAACCATGTAAGTCGACTAGACGTGGTAGTGTAATGTCATGTAAAACTTGTGGCCAAGCTGGCCACAACAAGAGATCTTGCCTTAATAAAGCCAATGCTGCCCCTCAACCCACCCCACAAAAGAGAAAGGGTAAGAAGAACAATAGAGGTTGGTGATTGGGGAGGTAGTAGAGGAGGAGCAAAGGTCTATCAAGAGGAAGAGGCAGGGCCAGAAGAACAGCTGCAGCTGCTAGTGGGGGAGAAGAGCTAACACAGTAAGATTAGTTCATTTCAAAAAACTTAAGGCTTCGAATTTCAATTGACTTCCTAACAAATAACATATGTTGACATGTAGGATATGCCTCAGTCAAGTGCACCAGCTCAGCCAAGCTCCAATGCAAGTCAGCCACCACTAGTGCTTAGTCAAGGATTTGTTGCCAGCAGGAGCACCATATTAATGCAGTAGTTGGTGTACTCTATTGGGTTTTTTCATGTTAGATGTATTAGTTGGTCTAAAGAGTTGGATTTTTCGTTGGATGTATTTTGCCATCATATGTGAAATGCCAACCTTTTCTGCATTTTTTTTGGTTATACATTTAGCTGTTTATGGCTATTTAGTAGCATTTGTTGGCTTCTGTAATGACAATGAAAGGGTACATTATGCCATGTGAATACAAGTGACTTCAAACAAATTTCTCCAGTTCAAATGGCAGCACCACTTCATGTTATTTTCAATATCAATACGAGTGACAAATCCATTTTGTTTTACGTTATCCAGTTCAAATTCCATAGAATACATTGAAGAAGTACAATATAAAATAACTTTGTACAAGCCCTTACTGAATTTTCATTACTTCAGCGTACTTCTACATCTACCAAAGCCATATTACATGAGTCTCCCAATACAAAACCAGCCATAACAATCACTAAATCGACCATAATTCTCTCCATTTCATAATTCCTTGTACCAAATAGTTTTAGTGCAACCTCCTCTTCCTTTAGTACCTTCAGTTCCTCCTCAGCTTTCCCCCTTTTCTGCTTCTCTTTTGAGACTTTGTTTCTCAAACTTGTTATGTCTTCCTTCAGTATTCTCACTTCATTTTGATAGCTATTGCCTCCATTGCGTTCCTTTAAGCTATTCACTTTCATTGCTAATGCATACAACTTATCCTCTAACAACTTCTTCTTCTCTATCAAGCCAATCTACTGCTCCTCCCACTCAAAGAATCCACAATCTTGATTGACTTTCCAAAATGAACAACAATCTCAAAAAATGTGAACCCTAATTTTAGAAAAATTGCAAAATAAATTGCAAAAGAAATTACAAAAGAAATCTCTTTACATACCTTCCAAATGGATATTCAAAGAATTTCCTCCCTTTGTTTAGGGGATTTTTGCATACTTGGTGAACAACAACAATATTATGGTAGCACTTCACATACACACTTTGCTCATTTTGGCTGCTTGAATTCACCATGTTCGTCGATCTTGATAACCCAACCATAGTGGTCTCCCTTGAGATCATTGTCAACGTCAATTGCTTCACACCAACCCTACTGCTTTCTCTCTCTTTTTGATTGAAAACAGAAAGGATGAAGAAGGAATTCAAAGAGAAAATGTGAATAGGGAGAGAGGAGGCAGAGGAAAAATGTTGGGGGTTGTCAAATTTTTGTATTTAAAAAAACTAAATCACAAAAAAAAAAAATGAGGTGTAAGGTCAACCCTTACACAACTAACTTTTGTTCAAATTGCACAATCACTTGTACAAGCTCAGCTACCACATTAGAAAACCATCGAGCCATGGCTCCTAAAACTCGACGATTGTATATTTCCAATAAGTATGCTGCAAGTTTGGGGTAAAGGGAACAATTTTAAAGTTTGGATTATTTTTGGCAAATGGCCCCAAAATTGAGATTATTTATGTCCAAAAACCCAGTAAACAAACATAGAAGTAACTCATTTTGATCAAGGCCAAAAACCTTAGTTTTTTCTTCTTAATAGTTGGGTCTAGCCTTAAATGGGGTTTCACAACATTCCACTCTTGAAATCCAGTTTTTGAGAGTTTTCTTTGATTTCTAATTACTTTGCTCACTTTTGAGATTGAATGTTATTTCGTAAACCTTCTTATATTTTGAATGTTGTTAATTCTGCTAGACATTAGAACTTTTCATGCGAGCACTACTTTAGAAATTAAAGTTGTTTTTACTTGATTGAAAGCTACTTGCTGATCTCTTTTCGCATCCAGAGTGCGGTTGATCTCTCTCGTGATTAAAGTCTCATGGCGTTAAACTCAATTCAATGTAACTTGTTTAATAAAGCTGTTTGTGTATTGTGAAAATGAATTGAACTTGTCGTGTTTTGGGCTAAGAGGATAGTCCTAATTGTATGGTCACCGTTTAGGAAGCAGACTCTGTATACAGGAACCCTAATTCCTAGAAAATAGACTCAAACTTGGGAACCCTAGTAGACCTTGACGAGGGTAAAAGTCCAATGAACATGAGAGGTTTGGGGGATACCATGAGTCATGAGTTATGAGACTCACTTGAAGAGAGCACAAACATATGAATTTGATGCCTAGAAAGTGATTTCTTACCTTTTATGAGTTGGGAAACTGCTTGTTCTGAATTATACCAATGTAGGAGTTTTGAAAGTCAGAAGACTCTTTGAAAGGACTTTTGCTAAACGAAAAATGGCCTTCTTTATGCAGAATGAATTTATAAGAGTCCAACTTGGTTTAAATAAGAGTTTTCACTCCTTTTCGGCCGTTATTCTCACTTTCATGCTAAACGAGCTTACGTAGGTCACCTACATGAATGCCTTTGAAGTTAAATGTTCACTTAAGAGCCAAATGGGCTACCTCCCCTAATGTGAGGCTTATTTAGATATGTTTTTTATATTTTTATTGTTATAGATACCTAATGTGAGGCTATAAGTAAGTTATGGTCAATTTTTAGACAAAACTATGTCCGTTTTGCCCCAAAAATTTTAGAGATTACTAACATCACTAGCCTTAGGGGATAGGGGTGTCACAAAGACAAATGTCCAAACCGAGTTCAGCGATAGCAAAATGACTTAGAGCCCAAATTGTCAAATTCAGCTTCAACCTCTCAAATCATGGGCAAATCGAAATTGGGGGAAGTGCTTGAACTGAATTCGAATCAAGCACTAGCACTGCCAATACCAAATTGCCAAAATTCTCACTTGAATCAAACAAAATTAAAGTTGAATTACATAAACTTATGGGAACAGAAGTTAAATCTGAAACTCAAAAACATAAAAAAACCCAGAAATTAGCCCTAATCGACTTTCTATCTAATTTATGTTATGTCCTACTTCCTTCTACTTGCTACCTGCCTCCGCGAATTGACCATGTACCAACTATTTATATCTAAGCTCAAACTTCAGCTCCATATTGTAACTGACGAAAAGCCCTTTCAATGCCCAATTGATTGGCTAATCAATCCAAGCATTATCCTGACTTACCGGCCGGGGCATGAGCAGTATACGGAGTTACTGATAAAATAGATGATAAAGAAGACGAGGAAGATGGAGGGATTATATCGTGGGCATTGAAGAAAAGAAAAGAAACAAACAGGGGAGGGCGTTCTGAGTTTACTGCGTAGGTGTGGAAAGAACAGGAGTAAATGAAAATAAAAAAGGGAGTCGAAGAATACGTTACTGGGAAAGAAAAAGAAAAAAGAGAAGGGGGCAGTACTCACATGAGCACATGACAGGGAAGGAGCAAGGGAAGCACAAGAACGTGATAGCTGAGCCATGAATCTACTGGGCCAAAGGTAAGACAGGGCCCCGAGGGACAGATGGTGAAAAGTTGGTTGAGCTGATACTGACTTTTTTTTTTCCCTCTTTCGTTTTTCCTTTCATCCAATTTGAGTTATTTATTTGCATTTTCTGAAATTTCACTTTTTCTTGCAAAATAAATAAAATTCATATTAAAAACCCTAATTTAATATTTATTCGAAGAAAATTTTAGACATAAAATACTATTAGGGCCTGTTATTTTCGTGGATAAATTGGGTGGGTCAAAAGAGTGAAATAGGTTGAAGTGAGTTGAGGTAGGTTAAAGTTGGTATTTTTTTTTGAGGTGGGTTGAAATAAGTTGAAGTGGGTTGATGTTGGTTGAAGTTGGTATATTTTTTATGTAGTGGGTTGAAATGGGTTAAAATAATGAGAATCTAATTAATGTGTGATAATTTATGAAATTATCGAAATTTTGTGAAATTTTTGTTTATTCTTTTTATTTTCTATTTTTTTGATTTTTGATTTTTAATTTTTAATTTTTAAATTTTTAAATTTTTACCTTTTTATTTTTCATTTTTTTCATTTTTTGTTCTTTATTTTTTATTTTTCATTTTTTTAATTTCTTATTTCTTATTTCCTATTTTTTATTTTTTATTTTCAAAATTTTAAATTTTAAATTTTTCATTTCTAATTTCTAA
>JACYFF010031952.1:85285590-85297199 GCA_017589665.1 Selenicereus undatus | reverse complement strand
TTCTTGATGAGCATCCATAACTCATAATCTTCTGCCTGAATATAGTTTTCCATCCTATTCTTCCACCAACTATAATGTTGGCCGTTGAAATAGGGTGGACGAGTAATGGATTGCCCTTCAAGAATTCCTTGTGGTGTACTCATCTTCAGAATCTCTCAAGGTGTTAGCCTTTTGTGAGAGAACCCGCTCTGATACCACTTGTTGAATTAGTGAGTATTCTACCACAAAAAGGGGGGTGAATTGTGGTGTCTGATTTTCGCGTTGTAAATGAAACAAACACCCTTATGACTTGTTTGCAGAGGGTGTTCTCAGATATAGCAAATGCGAAAATCACCAAGATAAATGCGGAAAATATAGCACACACAATTTTTACGTGGAAAACACCTCTAGCCCAACTGAGGTGTGAAAAACCACGACCTACCTCGTGCAGGATTTAATCACTTCACTAAACCGGGCTTAACTCGTTACAATTGTAACACACCTTGTTACAACCTTGCAACCACGTAATCTCCTTCTCTAAGGCAGATTACACCACGTCCAAATCTCACCAGATAGGACACGTCCAAAGTCCACACGACTAGGACACACTCACTCACTTTTGACTGATCTGAGTTCAAGGTCAACAAACACCTTACTGGGGTGCTTCTTACTAAGCAGATGTAAGGTACAATGAAGATCCTATTATGCCAATATATCGAAAGCTTGGTTTAAACACAACTTGAGTTGGTTTTTCTTTTCTCAAGAATAGCTCAAAAAACTCTTCTAGAAAAACCTCTTTTTGAAATTTCCTATATGTTGTGTGTTTCCAGGTTTTCACTCTTTGTTTTCTTTTCTTCCTTTTTCTCTCAATATCACAGTGTATTGTGGGGGCAAAAGAGCTGAGCTTTTATGCACAAAAACCCAACGGTCAGAAACCAAGGAGAAGAGAAGAAATCAGCTAAGTTTGGAAAAGGATTTTCAAGAGAAATATTCCCAACGGGTAGTGGCAAGTTTTTCCAAGTTATAAGGGATTTGTTATCTCAAGAGATAACCCTTATCTTCTCATAGCCGTGAAGAAGATTCAAAAAGGAACCAGAAATCTTCAACTTTGGGATTTTTATCAAATCCGAAAATATGGGCAAAGAAAATCTTTTAGATTTGGCAAATTCCCAAAAACCTATTTTAGCAAATCTCCCACAATATTTTCAAGAAATATCTTTTCCAGAAAAATAGCAGCCTTAGAGTTTAAGGAAGGTATACTGGAGATCTTGGTCAACCGAAATGAATTTTCAAAGATAACCGGGTATGGCCACTTCAGTTCAGAAACACCCTAGGCACCCTGTTTGCAGGGTTGTTTGCAACTGGTGTTTTGAAGTACTTAGTGCGAATACTGATTCAAGAGGTGTTTAGAAGCATTTTCAATATTGGCATATTGACAAGAGTCTAAATAAATAAAACCTATATACCCAAGACTTCTTGTTTTGAATCAGTCATCTTGTCCAAGATTTGTAGAGCTGCTGTGAACACCAAGGCCACCTTGTTTGCTGGGGTTGTTCTTTGCATTGCTAGAGTTTAGGAACCACATGCTTTACATCGAGTTGATCTTGCTAGAGTCCAGGAACAACATGCTTTACAATCGAGTTGTTCTTAATATAGAACCACCAAGTAGAACCTGTTTTAAAGACTTGTTCTCACATGTAGCAAACCAGTTAATATAAAAAAGAAAACACCAGTTAGGCCTGTTTGGAGATCGTGTTTGGAGCAACATTACTTGGACAAATTTTTACACTTGGATTTGTTATCATCAAAACTTAATCAAAATAACTCAACAAACAGTCCTGGAAACAGGGCGGCTAGGGTGTTTCCAGACTAAACTGCGAAAAATGATTTCACACGATTTTCTCCTTGATTTTTGGGCTAACATCTCTGAACTTTCTGGATAGATTTTCTGCTGATTGATAAAGTCCAAAATGACTATTTTTGGCTTTGAAAACTTGGAGAGGAATTTTAGCCTATTTTTAACCTTACCTTATCCTCTAATAACCTCTTCTCTATTTTTAGCAAATGGCTAGATTTTTGGAGAAACTCATGGGCTGAACTTCTGAAAGTTTGTGGCTAATATTTAGCCATTTAACTTAAGGGAATTACGTTCACATTTTTTCCTCTTTTTATGGGATAAGTATTTTTTCAAATTCGCCCAACTATTTCTATTTAAAAGACAAGTTTCCACTTCTATTGAGCATCGGTTTTTGAAGAAAAAAACATTCAGTATTCAAGTGCTTTAATTGTCAAGAGAAAAACCGAGTCAAGAGAGTGATATTGTGAGCTTTCAAGATTGGCATACTAGGACTTCATTTGTACCCTATATTAGCTTAGTTGAGAAGCATTGTAATAGGGTGTTCTTGTTAAGATCGTGAGTATTCTACCACAAGAGGGGGGTGAATTGTGGTGTCTGATTTTCACGTTGTAAATAACAAACACCCTTGTGACTTGTTTGCAGAGGGTGTTCTTAAATATTGCAAATGCGAAAATCACCAAGATAAATGCGGAAAATAAAGCACACACAATTTTTACGTGGAAAACACCTCTAGCCCAACTGAGGTGTGAAAAACCACGACCTACCTCGTGTAGGATTTAACCACTTCCCTAAACCGGGCTTAACTCGTTACAAATGTAACACACCTTGTTACAACTTGCAACCACGTAACCTCCTTCTCTAAGGCAGAGTACACCACGTCCAAATCTCACCAGATTGGACACGTCCAAAGTCCACACGACTGAGGACCACTCACTCACTTTTCTGATTAAAGATCAGGGTTACAAAACACCTTACTGGGTGCTTCTGTCTTAAGCAGATGTAAGGTACAATGAAGTCCTAGTATGCCAATATATTGAAAGCTTGGTTTAAACACAACTTGTATTGGTTTTTCTTTTCTCAAGTGTAGCTCTAAAAATTCTTTCCACTAGAAAAACCACTTTTTAAATTTTGCTTTTTGCGTGTGTTGTGTTTCTAGATATTCTCTTGCTTTCTTTTCTTGCTATTCTCTCGTGTATTTTTCATGGGAGTAAAATGCTGTATTTAAACAGAAAAAAAATTCCAATGGTCAAATCAAGAGAATCAGCTAAGTATGGAAAATGATCTTTTCAAAAGAATACTCCCCAACGGCTAGTGACAAGTTTTTCCCAATGTATAAGGGATTTGTTATCTTAAGAGATAACCCTTATCTTCCCATAGCCATGAAGAGGATTCAAAAAGCAACCATAAATCTTCAGCTTTGGAAATTTTATCTTATCCGAAAATATGGGCAAATGAAATCTTTTAGTTTTGGCAAATTTCCAAAAACCTATTTTCGCAAATCTCCCATAATATTTTCAAGAAATATCCTTTCCAGAAAAATAGCAACCTTGGAGTTTAAGGAAGGTATTCTGGAGATCTTGGCCAACCGAAATGAATTTTCAAAGATAACAGGGTATGGCCACTTCAGTTCAGAAACACCCTAGGCACCCTGTTTGCAGGGTTGTTCGTAACTGGTGTTCTGAAATACTTAGTGCAAATACCGATTCAAGAGGTGTTTAAAAAGAATTTTCAATATTGGCATATTAACAAGAGTCTAAATAAATAAAACCTATATACCCATGACTTCTTGTTTTGAATTAGTCATCTTGTCCAAGATTTGTAGAGCTTCTGTGAACACCAAGGCCACCTTGTTTGCTGGGGTTGTTCTTTGCATTGCTAGAGTTCAGGAACATGCCTTACAATCAACTGTCGAGATGGCGTTCTTGATTTAATATAGAATCACCACATGAAACCTGTTTTAAGGACTTGTTCTCACATGTAGCAAACCAGTTAATACAATAAAGATTACAAACATCAGTTAGGCCTATTTGGAGATCGTGTTTGGAGCAACATTACTTGGACAAATTTTTACACTTGGATTTGTTATCATCAAAACTTAAGTATAATAGCTCAACAATTCTCTTTGTAATCTCTCTTTTATAAAAGTGAGGTGAGTGTGTCCTAAGTCAAGTGGACTTTTGGACGTGGCGTAACCGTTAGGGAAGACGGTTACGTAGGTTGCAATTAGTAGCAAGGTGTGTTACTGTTGTAACGTATCAAGCCCGTTTAGTGAAGTGGTTAAAATCCTACACAAGGTAGGTCGTGGTTTTTTCACCTCAGTTGGGCTAGAGGTGTTTTCCACGTAAAAATCCTGTGTCCATTATTTTTGCATTCAATTTCGTAGGATTTTCACTTCTGCTCAACTCAGGAACAGTCTGTGCAAACAAGGTCTAAGACTGTTTGCCAGAAAAATTGGAAAAATCTGACGCCACAATTCACTTCCCTCTTGTGGTTGTGTACTCTCAAAACTAACACACAAGTTTTTCTTAAGCATTCTGATGATCAGTGATTGCCTCCATGGGTGTCATAAACTATCCTTCTCTTCCCTGGCCAAGAGAATGGTGGGGCATATAGGGTTATCCTCTTGACCTTCAAATAGTTCGCCATCCTTAGAAATTCCATCATTAAAGTCGTTGCATTGGAGAATAAAGGATTGGCATTAATTGAAATTTTCATATAATGATTAGCACCCTGTAGCATTTCCTTATATGAGAAATTATTTCCTCGCGATGGCTTAGAAATAGGGTTGCTATCATTACCGAGATCCACGATACTTGGAATGGAATCAGCTTCGGAGATAACATTATGATTCACAAGTGGTGAAAATCACGATCAGATGGACTTTTGCATTTATACTTCTTGATCAACTGGAAAAGCTTATCAGTTTCCTCCATAAAGGCTAACGGTGAGCAGTCGTTTGTCAAGCCATAGTGAAATTACTTTTTAAAAAAGTTATGTTTGGTGTTTAAATTAGATAGATTACATTTGTAGTAGATTTAGATCGATTTATTTTTGTTTTGCCACTAAACTCCCTTTGACTCTGTTATGGTCTGATTACAAGGTATGGGACTTGAGTCCAACATCGATTATATGGGGGGTTGATGTAGGGTTTATGTAGGCTTTGGGTTCTCCCAACCCTGGAGCTAGCTTTTGGGATGGGCTCTTCCAAAGTCCTATATCAATTGGTATTAGAGCCAACCCCATGTCTATGTGTCCTCGCACTATGGGTGGTGACGTCGGTATTGCAGTGTTCGCCCGGGGCTAGAAGGTTCTAGCGCATAGCCAGCCCGCAGGTGCCTAGGCTGCGGAACGTGGTGGATTGTTATGGTCCAATTGCAAGGTATGGGACTTGAGTCCCACATCGATCATATGGGGGGTTGATGTGGGGTTTATATAGGCTTTGGGTTCTCCCAACCCTGGAGCTAGCTTTTGGGATGGGCTCTTCCAAAGTCCTATATCAGATTCACGCATACAGTTGAGCAATATTTAATTTATATCCAAACCCAATCGACTATATCTAGCCCATTCCACATTCCTAGAATTTCCTTCCTTTTCCGCCTTTTCTCGAAATTGGGACCAATCTAAAAAGTTGGTGGAGGTCATTTTGTTCTTCCTATAATTTTTATAGATGCAAATTACTCCATGCGTTCCATTTTATTTGTTTGTTGCTCCTTTTATGTATGTGCCAAATTTTTTCCTAGTTTTCATATGTAGACAATTAGCAAGTCACACGATCAATGGAAAACTGATGCCCTTAAACCAAAAGCATTTGCATGCTATAATAGATACAACAGCAAATCAATTATTAGTTGTGTAATGGTTGTGTAGGAAAATGGGTAAGAAACAACTCGGGCAAACTTTCTGCACATTGAAAGTGAAAACTCACTGTCTTTTTTTTTGTACATGAACTAAAATTAACACATTTGCACTATAAGATCATTTATGCTCACATTCTTGAAAACCACATACAAAATGGTTAAGAACATGATTTCGGTTATAGCCAAACAAAACTAAAACCCATATAAGTCTCTGTTTGGCTAATAACCGTTAGTAAATCACGAACTCAAGTCATTTGAGCTAAAAAATGCATTTAAGGCATCTGTTTGATACTAGCTACTAATTAACTCTCTTGTAGTTGGGGTTAAAATGCACACACATTTTACCCTTTGTATTCCAGCACACACTGAAGTCTAGAAGACACTCTACTCTTATCAAGGACAAATTAACCTAGAATGCACATGTTAACTTGGAAACTCGAGATTGCATTGGAAGTCCTATGGCCTATTTCACATAGGCCAAGCCTTCCTTTAGACTTACACTAGATCACCTAACTCGTAAATCGTACACAAGCACAGAGGTATCACCAATTTGGCAAAATAAAAGGGTTCACCTAAATCACTCTTTTGAAAATTATACCTAGTTCTCTTTTAATCTCATTTAGATACTATATTTAGGAACCCCAAAATTAGTAGGAAAACATCCTTGAAAAACATAACAGTTCCTAAGGAAAGCATTACACATATAACATGAAAATTAAATCATTCAAATGCAATTAAACAACTTTATACATTTATGAATAATTCTAGCTACTTAGGTTATGGTTTTCATTCTCGAACCCCACTTTTCTCCCCTAGGGATGATAGCATGGTATGAATTTAACGTCAAATTGAATCTAATTTGAGACAACCCTTTACATTTCGAATCCAAAAAAAATTAATCCGATTCAAATTAGATAAAAACGAATGTGAATCCGAGTTGGAATGGAGTGGATTCGGAGGGAGGGTTCATCTAATCCGACTGCATTTTTAACAATTTTCCTTTATTTTTGACTTGAAAAATCATAATACCCTAACCTTGAAAAACCATATCATAAGGACCACACTCTAGTAATAATAGTTTCTCACTCTTAATTCTATTTCCTCTCCCTTCCCAATTTCACTCTTGTTGCCACTTGTTTAATATCAAAGCTCGAAAACTACTAAACCGTTTTCCCTTTTTCTTGTTTTCCGTGCTACTATCGTCTATCCCTTTGCTTTGTTTTTTTCCAACACCTTCTTACTTTAACACATTGAAATGTCTTTCATGAAATTGTATTTGGCAAGGAAAGGTATATGACTTGCGCTCACAAGTGACCAAGAACAAGGTTGGATAGAAAAAATTATGCAAGTATTGAATGAAATGTAGAACCGAATCAGACAACAATACACTTGGGTTTGATCCAATTTAAATCCAATCCAATTTGAATGGAACATCCAATTTTGATAGATCATCCAATCCAAATATGCTAGATTTGGACAATATTTTCAAATTTGAATATTAATTGGATTGAACTCAGATATACATATGTCCGATCCTTATCTGACCCATCATCATCCTTATTCTCCCTCTTATTTAACATTTAACTACACAAACTATTATTTTTCCATATATTTTAAATAACACTCCCCATTTGAAATTTACTAGCCAATTTACATCTGCACAACTTACAAATTTGCTTTAAGCAAGAGTATACAATTTCTCACAAATACCGCATAATTTCATAACCTGTAACTTGGTCTCCTCATTTTTATTCATCTATTTATAAAGGCAGCTCCCATTTTTCAATGCCTTTTTCACGTTCTTTTTGTCCAGAACCGCTCAAGTTGGTGGTCTTAAATGTAGTTAACTCAAATATTGTACATGGAGCATGTGCTACATGAATTGATGTTCTAAAAGTGACCATAATTTCACGAACAATAATCCTTTGAAGATTAAGACCACCAACTTCTAAATCCCAGATTCCAAGATTAAAATCATAACATGACCTTTTTTTGGAATCAATGCAATTATTATATATTTGAGTCAACCATGTAATGCAAGGAGATAATAACTGGATTGCAATGTTCGGTTACAAAATTTGTGCAATTGTAATGGGATAAATTCATTTCGAACAATACTTCAATTTGTTGATGCCTAGGATGTAGTGACAATTCAATTTGCAGTTTATTTTGCTTTATGTTTTCTCTACCATTGTGATAAATATGATTCAGGGCTTGTTTATTTTGACGTTTAGAAAGAGTCTAGTAGTAGCTAACCGCTTTTAACTGCTGTCAAACACTGCCAACCATTAACCGCTAGTTTTAACCACTAATAAATGCTGGTGAATGCTAACTGACCAATATCTTCTATCTGTGAATGATATTCGTAATCGCCACTAACTGTTAGTAAATGACGGTAAATGCTAACCGTTATTCATAACTATTGGTAAGCACTAGTAACAGTAGATAAACTGCTACTAACTGTTAACCACCAATTTCAAATGCTGAAATGAACATGCTCTTAGTATCTGATCATGATCCTGACCATGATGCTCCACATGACATAAATTTCACTCCATTTCCTCCAAACTATAGTAATATAATATTTTTTAGGTTCCAATGGTTAAATTTTAGCAATCAAAGAGAGAAGATGATGCTTTATGGTTCAAGTTGAGAGAGATAGAACGTTCAAAACATATTAAATGTGATTAATTACAAAAACACTATCATGGTTTGGATTTGATTAAACTTTATGATTAAGGTTGGGGGAGGGGGGAGACAGTGGGAGTACTAAGAGCTTGGAAGGAGAAACAAAGATAAATGAGAGAAATTCTTCCAGTGCACTATCTCATAATTGGTGTAATTTGATTCAAAGGTATCCAATAATCATAGTTTAGGAACAATAAAGAAATTATATTTATATAGGTTGAGGTAAATATAATAACAATACAATACTGATTACATCCCTTAAAAGTAATCAAACACGGTAATAGAATCATCATTATCACTATATAAACATGTGCGTGTGTGTGTGTGTGTGTACATACACATACGCATATACATGTATGTGCATGTGTGTGTACACACACACACACACACACACACACACATGTTAGCACCACCGAGTATCGTCAGCAAGCAGAGGACGACAGAGAGAGAGTGTTAGCACGAGAGAGCGAAAGAGTGAGATGTGGAGCCAAACCCTATCCACCACCACCGAGTGGCGCCTCTACCACCCCCACCATCAGTGGCTAATGTTGAGTGCAACAGCGGTGACAAGGGCTCGAATCAGGTAGCCTTAAGGAAGTAGCAGCAACAACAACAACAATAAAGGGGGTTGATTCGTGTCTGGGTTTGGGTCAAATTGAGTCCGTTTTTGGGTGGGTCAAGCATGGGTTGGGTCTGTTCGTGCGTCAGTACGCAAGGGTAAGGAAATCGAGCTTTTTCAGCACTCAAAGTCGAGCCTAAAGCCCTTTGAACGAACCCTAAGCGTGGATTGAGGTGGGTGTTTCTCGCCTCCTAAGTATTAGTAGTTTTGAAATTGTTTTAAGTTTTAAGTTGCGAAACATGTTAAGTTCAGCTAGTTTAAGCCTGATAGTGACTTCGAATCGATATATGTTAGTTCAGTTGATTAATACTCGAAAGTGGCTTAGAATCGATTCAAGTGAATTTAGTTAGTTCATGCCCGGAAGTTTAGTTCGAAGTGAATTATGCATGTTTAGAATCGATTCGAATATATTAAGTTAATTCATGCCTGAAAAGTAGTTTTGAATTATCATGTTAGCATTCGAATCGAAATAGGGTAAGTTTAGCTAATTCATGTTCGTTTATCAACTTCGAAATGAATTATAATTGTTTAGAATCAACATATGTAGGCTTAGTTAAATCATGATCGTTTAATAACTTCAAAGTAAACTTTAAATGCTTAGGATCGTTATATGTATGCTTAGCTGAATCATGTTCGTTCAATGACTTCGTAATAAACTATAAATGCCTAGAATCGACCCATGTACACTAAGTCTATATATTTGTTGTTAATTGAAATATGCATGGATTTTGAATGATTTGATCTTCATTGAATTTAACTTAAATAAAACATGATTTAAAACATCACTAATAACCTGCCTCAACTAAAAGCTCATATTCCAAATAACTAGGTGAGAGTAGGTGGGGGAATAGGACAATCTATTACATAAGTATCAAACATTTGAAATTTCATTCAACTACCAAAAGAAACTCTCAATGGAGTAATTTAGTTAATTGATAATATTCTTGTCGTTTAGCCGCCACCAAACTTAAAGTAATGTTGTCATGAATAGTTACTCTAAATGGAGGTGAACAATATTAATTTATAAACTCTCAATGGATTTTAGCATCTTCCAAATTATTTTATTCGAAATTTCAATTTTTATTACTCTCTTTAGTTTATGATGGATGCTAAATTTTCATGCTTGATACCCATCGAAGATTCAATATTCTCTATTGGCTTATATGATAACCTCTTTCTACTTCCTTGTCTCTTGATCATTTTAAATTTATTATTTTGTTAGCAATTGTGATAATTTTGAAAACTATTGTGTTTGGAGAGATAATTTGTTTCTCTACCCCCTCTGTGGCTGTGTGTTCTATTTATATATGCAGAGATTACAAGAATTATATTTCATATCAAATACAATTAGGAAAGAATATTATGGAATCGTATACAAAGACAATTACACAAGGTTAGGAAATTCCCAATCACACGAGGATCCTAATACTCCCCCTTAAGTTGGAGCGTGGAGATTCGACACGCCTAGCTTGCTGAGTAAATACTAAAACTGTCGTTGGCCCAGAACCTTAGTGAAGATATCAGCAAGTTGCTCTGTTATAGGCGTATACTGAGTAGCAATCACACCAGAAAGAAGTCGTTCTTAAATAAATTGGCAATCCACCTCAATGTGTATTGTGTTTAGTATGTTCATGAAAAACAAGATTAAAAGCAATGTGAAGTGGAGCTTGATTATCACAATGCATAATGGCAGTGGTAGTTAATAGTCCAAGAAAATGTAACAAATTACGTAGCCAAACCACTTCACCGGTAGCATCATCCATAGCTCTATATTCTGCCTCGGCAGAGGAACGTGAAATAGTGGCCTATTTCTTCGTCTTCCAGGAGACGGGGGCTTGTCCCAACTTCACCAAATAACCCGTAACAGAACGATGAGACATAGTACATCCACCCCAATCGGAATCACAATATATGATGATATTCAATGCATTGTCAACGGGGAAGAAAACACCTTGACATGGACAAGACTTGAGATATTGCAATATCCTTATTGTAGCCTCTAAATGATGATGTCATGGTTCTTGCATGAACTGACTCAAATATGAACAGAGTAAGCAATGTTAGGTCTGGTGATAGTAAGATATAATAATCGACCAATGAGTCGTCAGTATTAGGAGGGATCTGGAATGGGATCTCCAGAATTTGCTGAAAGCCAATGATACTGTTCCATAGGAAAAGAAACAGGCTTCGATCCAAGCATTCCAGTCTTAGATAAAATATTTAAAGTATACTTTTGCTGACATAAAAATAACCCTTTTAGGGAACGTGCAACCTCAATCCCAAGAAAGTATTTAAGAGGCCCGAGATCCTTTAGTTTAAAGCACTTATGTAAATATTCCTTGAAAGCTTGGCAGTGATGGGGATGACTACCTATTAACACCAGGTCGTCGACATAAATAAGTAGAGCTAAAAAAAATCACATTTTCTATAAATGAATAGAGAGTGATCAGGTGGAGTCTACTGGAAGCCATACTGTCGAAGAGCAGTGGCAAGTTTAAAGAACCATTGTCGTAGAGCTTGTCGAAGTCCATCCAAGGAGTTTTTGAGCTTGCACACCAGATGAGATTTAGGAGCAGCAAAGCCTGGAGGTGGTTTCATATATATATAT
>JACYFF010031952.1:85247239-85259247 GCA_017589665.1 Selenicereus undatus | reverse complement strand
TAAACAAAATAAAACAGAACAAAACAGAATAAACGAAACCAAAAAAATTTCATCATCATTAATTACTATCATAATAAAATTATTGCATTATAAAATAAAAAAATATTAATAACCAATAATTCAACTTCATTCAACTACATTCAACTTTCACCCACACTCACCCACTTTTTCCCACACTTAAAAAAAAAACACACACTCATCCACTCCTTCCCCCCTTTCCCACAATCACCCATTCAACACCCCTCATTTCCCACTGAAAAGAACAGGGTCTTAGGGTCGCTCCAGTCAAGGTTTGGTTTTGTTCCCTTCTTCTTTTTGTCGTCACCCATGGTTGACTTTAGAGAAGAGGACTTTGATTTTCTAGCTCTGATACCATGAAAATTATTGTGTTTGGAGAGATAATCTGCTTCTCTGCTGTCTCCATGGCCGTGTGTTCTATTTATATATGCAGACATTACAAGAATTATATTTCATATCAAATACAATTAGGAAAGAATATTATGGAATCCTATACAAAGACAATTACACAAGGTTAGGAAAGTCCCAATCACTCTAGGTCCTAATAAATTTCTTTGCCAGTTGTTTGGCTTGCAGTTTAATCATGATTAGATTAGGTTCAATTTTTTATTAGTTCAATGATTTTGTTTTGGTTGTTTGTTGTTTCTAGTTTACTTAATAACGGTTAGTTTTAGCTGTAAGTCGCCTAGACCCCGTCCATATGGATTCGACTTTCAAGTATTACAACTGAAAATTGTACGCTTGCGGTATTACTGTACCTCTTTTTGGATTGGATCAAGTTTTTGGCATCCTTGTCGGGGACGATGGTTGGAAGTTAGGTCACTATTTTCATTTTTTTTTGTTATCTTAATAGTTGCATGTAATTTCTATTAGAAGATTAGTTTTACAATTTTTATGTTTAGATTAGTTAAGTAATTTGATTAGTATCTCATAAATTTTTTTAGTCTACTTTTCTTGGTTGGAAAAAATCAAAAATCCAAAAAAATTGAAAATTTCAAAAACAATGTCGTTTTTTCATTTCGCACAATATGGTCATGACTTTCTGGAGCTATTTATGGTGACTTAATGATTATCATGTGTAATTACATCAAAATTTTGAAAAATGGAAAATTGGTGAGGTAATTGTTGTGGGT
This sequence comes from Selenicereus undatus, assembly GCA_017589665.1. Taxonomy (NCBI): domain Eukaryota; kingdom Viridiplantae; phylum Streptophyta; class Magnoliopsida; order Caryophyllales; family Cactaceae; genus Selenicereus; species Selenicereus undatus. The sequence goes on along the minus strand of JACYFF010031952.1, from coordinate 85,258,096 downwards.
TGTGAAGCTGAATTTAGAGGTTATGTTGAGTCTATGTATCATGGAAGATTACTCCGATTATTATCTAGAACTCAAAATGAGGTTTGAGATTTCTTCTAAAAATTAGCTCAGGACACTTCTGAGTTTGAACAAGTTAGAGGGACCTTAAGATACTTGACTCGTGGCGAGTACACTTTTCATGCCACTCCTCACCAGCAAGATCACTTTAGGGACTCTTAGGATTAACCATCTCATAGTTGTTTGATTCCTTTTTGATGCAATATCGTGAGCCTTTTGGTCATGATGTTCGTAATTTCTCTTATCGTGACAATACATGAATTGACAGGTAAAATGATAGAGACTATGAATGAGAGAATTCTTAAATATTCCCATTGATTGAAATAGAGTAGGGAGGATTACAATTTGCATGAGTCTGACTCTAGCTTAGGATCTCTTGAACCTACAGTAACTTTTTATGATGATTTTGAGCCTTCCATCCAATATAGGCCTAACTTGCATGATTATATGCGTTTTCTTGACCTAGAGCAAGAACATGACTTTTCTATGTCTCTATGCATGACTTTGCAGCTGGAACAAGCACCCTTGGGGATGCCACTGAGGATGTCCTAGTTTCTACCAACCTGGCTACCTCTTTTAATCGCTCTTGTGAGTTTACGGAGGGTGAAGAATAGAGAGTGCTAGTGAGTTCGATTAACATCATGACTTAAATAAATCAGAAGATATTTGTCTACAACAGTCATGCAAGGATGTGGTTGAGCCCCCTAATTTGGAATTTGACGATGATAATTTCTCTGTGGAATACGAGTCTTTTTCATAATGGTTTGACGTTAGTGAGGGTCTGGATGTGAATATCTATGTTGCATAGGAATCCTTTTCTCTTAACCCTATCATAACGGACCATCTCTTTGAGCCATCCAAGTCTGAATTTTTAGAATCTGTGACTTTCAAGCCTATAACTACTAAGTTGGACCAATAGTTGGCCTGTTTTGAGTATGTTTGTCCATTTCACAACGTGACCCAATAATTATATAAGTTGAAACTGACCTTTAACTATGTTGCATTGATCATATGGATGAACTCTTTCTGGCTTCAACTCTCTGATTTTTATTGTTTCATTCTTATTTAGACTTTTTCTTACAATTTTGAAAAGCTACTATGTTCATTAATTGGTTATGATTTGGGTAGTGATGTTTAGCTTCATATGGACTGGCTGATGCTCCTTGAGCCTTTGTCTAATCATATTTTAGGAGGTTATAGCTTAGGTGTAATTTCGCACTTGACGTAGATTAACATTCTATCCCTTGCATATTGTGTTTAGCATGTCTTTTATTTTTTCTAAATGCTCCTTTTCGCACAACGCAGTCATTGTGTGATCTTGGTGGTGCAGAGGAAGTCATGCTTCAAAATTTTTGAAAAATAAAAAAAGACTTTAGTCCAAACTGTGTCTTATTGTTAGGTTGAGTATGAGCAGTGTGTACATAAAAGACTTCAGTCCAAACTGTGTCTTTCCATACATTAGTTCTAACCTCGCTATTCCGTTATAATGTTGAGTTCACCCTTATTTATATATCTCCATTATCTCAAGGTCTTAGTTTTTCATGGTTCAATTTTCCCACTTGTCCTTTTACTTAGCCCAAAAAAATTAGAAAGGGGGGAAAATCAAAATAAAAACAGATAAAGCCGAGAATGAAAACTAACCCTTTGATGCATACGCCACTGGGTGCTACCTTTTGAGGCAGTACTGCTACTGGAAAAACTTACTTCCCAAGTCAATAAATCAACAAAGTAGTCATGTAGAATTGAGTCAAGCCTTGGTAAGCTTACCTTATTGGATGATGGTACACTTGTGCAGCGCAGACTATGATAGACTCACTGTTTTGATGGTCTGTGAGGTCAAAAATTGTTGTGTGGGTGTCTTGAGGATTAAGAGTCTTAATATGTACGTTGTGCGCGTGTCTAATCTGATGTTTGAGTTGTAGGGGTGATTTATTCGTAAAGTGTGTACAGTGTTCTCTTATGTATATTTGATTATGTGTAAATTTGATTATATTTGAAAAATGCAAAATATTTTCTATTTTTCTTTTTGTTTTTCTTTTCTTCTTCAAAAATTTTATGGGTATGTCTTCTTAAAACCCTATGAGACCATACTCGTCCACTAGGGGGAACCTATGGGTCTAAAGGGCTTGCTGTGTTTGCTAAGTACAATCGTGATTCCTATAAAAATGACTTAGGTGTTTTAGGTATATTTTATTTTAGTTTATTTTGCTTGAGGACGCGTAAGATCTTGGTGTGGAGGTATGTGTTTAGTCACCAAAAGTGCTAAATCGTATAACTCTATTCACCTAGATTTTAGTTATCATCGAGCTCATTTAATGGGATTTTGCGTAATTTTGTAGGCAATAAGCAGATGAGGAAAACTCAGAAATTGAAAGTTGAACATATGACTTTTTATTAATTAGCATGTCGACCCATCTCTTCTGTAAGCCCAGCCCGAGCCTCATTTTGTCCCCAGGATAGAAGTCAGCACTCCACTCTCCTTCAATGCACCAAGTCAAGCCTAGCAGATCATACAACGATTAGCACATGAAAATTGAAAAGTTTATGATTAAAACTGTGAAGGAATTGAAGAAATATGGGAGTGGAATTCCTTTCCAAATCAATGAGTAAATTAGAATTTGACAGTTGTGTACAACTAGGAAAGCGAGAAAATGAATTGAAAAAATTAGAAATCAATTGTAATTAGGAAAGTGGAATATTGGCTTGGGTATTAGGAATTTTAATGTGATTAAAAAAGTTTAGGGGGTTGTTACCAGTATAAATAGGGGTACTTGGGTGCTTGGTAAATCGTCAATTTTCTCTGCCTTATAGTTGTAGGTTTAGTTTAGAAGTTTTAAAGATTTTTGTTAGCTTAATTATTTTTTCGAGTTAAATTTTAATACAATTTTCATTTCCTGCTTTATTTCAATTTTTCTACTTCAAGTTTTCAAGCTTTGTAATTTCAATTTTAGTTTGATTTTAGCATTTTCCAAATTACTTCGTTCGAAATTTTGATTTTTATTATTCCCTTTGGTTTATGGTGGATGCTGAATTTTCATGATTAACACCTGTTGAAGATTCAATATTCTCTGGTGGCTTATATGGTAATCTCTTTCCTCTTCCTTAGCTCTTGATTGTAAATTTATTACTTTTTAGTGGTTGTGATAATTTCTTTTCTAGTTTCTTGGTTTACAGTTTTAATCATGATTAGATTAGGTTTAATTTGTTCTTCATTTAATGATTCCATTTTGCTAGTTTATTGTTTTTAGTTTAATTAAAAGGGGTTTGTTTTAGCTGTAGTGGCCCAACTTTGACGCCATCCTTCTGGATTCAACCTTAAAGTATTACAGTTAGCAACCGTATGTTGGTGGTATTACTATACCTCCTTTTGGATCATATCAAGTTTTTGGTGCCGTTGCAAAGAGCGATGGTTGCAAATTAGATCACTTTTTTGTTTTTTTTTTGTCATCTTATTAGTTTCATGTAATTTCTATTAGTAGATTAGTTTTATAATTTTTATTTTAGGTTAGTTAATTAATTTGATTAGTATCTCATAAACTTTTAGTATGTTTTTCTTGTTTGGAAAAAATTAAAAATCCAAAAAAATAAAATTTTCAAAAAAAGTCATTTTTTATTTCCTATAATTTGAGCATGAACCTTTCTGGAACTATTTATAGAGACTTAATTCTTATCATGCTCAATTAGATCAAAATTTTGAAAATGAAAAATTGGTGAGGCTATTGTTGTGGGTTTGAAAGTTGAATTTAAAGGTTATGTTGAGTCTATGTATCCTGGAAGATTACTAGAATTATTGTCTAGAACTCAAGATAATGCTTGGGATTTCTTCGAAAAATTAGCTTGGGACACTTATGAGTGTAAACAAGTTAGAGGGACCTTAAGATACCCGACTCCTGGTGAGTACACTTTTCATGCCACTCATCACCACCAGGATCACTTTAGGGACTCTTATGATCAACCATCTCACTCTTATATGACTCCTTTTTTATGCGATTATCATCAGTCTCTTGATCATGATGTCCATAATTTCTCTTATCGTGATTATGTTGATTCTACATGTGTGAGTCTTGGAAAGATGATACATGAATTGACAGATAAAATGATAGAAACTATAAAGAAGAGACTTGTTGAATATTCTCATTGTTTTAATCAGGGTAGGGAGGATTATAATTTGCATGAGTCACTCTAGTTTAGAATCTCTTGAACCTACAATAAGTTTTTATGATGATTTTGTCCCTTCCATCCAATCTAGGCCTAACTTGCATAATTATATTCCTTTTCCTGACTTAGAACAAGAGAATGACCTTCCTATGTTCTATCCCGTGACTTTACACCCGAAACAAGCACGCTTAGGGATGTCACTAAGGATGTCCTAGTTTCTACCAACTCGCATACCCCTTTTAATCACTCCTGTGAGTTTGAGGAGGGCCAAGAATTAGAAAGTACCCGAAACAAGCACGCTTAGGGATGTCACTAAGGATGTCCTAGTTTCTACCAACTCGGGTACCCCTTTTAATCACTCCTATGAGTTTGAGGAGGGCCAAGAATTAGAAAGTGCTAGTGAGTTCGATGAGCATCACGACTCATATGAATCAAAAGATATTTGTCTACACTAGTCATGTAAGGACGTGGTTGAGCCCCGTAATTTGGAATTTGGACTAGGCCGTTAAGCATGCTAAGAATAAGATACTTGTGGACTTAGGATGCATTGATGTGCCTAGGCAGCGTGTTCACAATGATCAACTTGCTAGGCCGATGACGAATTTGTTAGTCTGTTGTGGGTTTGTCAGTCTATTTCATGAGTGGAAAACAGTTGATAAGTTAAAAGGATCCCTCAATTGTGTTGCATTGATCATATGGACGTACTCCTGTAGGTAATAAATGGTCCCAGGTTTTACTGAACTTCGAGCTCATTTTGAACTTTAATAGAATTTTGTGTAATATTGTAGGCAATAAGCAGAAGAAGAAAAATCTTGGAAATTGAAGGTTGAATAGATGATTTTCCATTGATTAGCATGGTGTAGCTCTTCAGCAAGCACAACCCAATCCCAGTTTTGTGTCCAATATAGAAATCAACACCCCCTCTCCTTCAACACACGAAGTCAGCAAATCATACAACAATTGGCACGTGAAAATCAAAAAGCTTAAGATTTAAACTCATAAGGAATTCAAGAAATATGGTGGTGGAGCCCCTTTCAAATCAATGGAAAAAATAAAATAAAATTGACAATTAGGTACAATTAGAAAAGTGGGAAAATTAATTGACAAAAATGAGAAATCAATTGCAATTAGGAAAGTGGAATATTAGCTTAGGTATTAGGAATTATGATGTAATTCGGAAAGTTTAGGGGGTTGTTACTAGTATAAATACGAGTCTTTGGGGGCTTGGTAAATGATCAATTTCCTCTCCCTCATAGTTTTGGGTTTACCTCTCCCTCAAAGTTTTGGGTTTAGTTTAGTAGTTTTAAAGATTTTTGCAAGCTCAATTACTTTTTTGAGTCAAATTTTAATATAGTTTTCAGTTCCTGTTTTATTTCAATTTTTCTAGTTCTAGTTTTAATTCAGGCTTTACAATTTCAATTTTAGTTTGATTTTAGCATCTTCCAATTATTTTATTCGAAAGTTTGATTTTTATTACCCCTTGTTGTTTACGGTGCATGTTGAGTGTTCATGGTTGAAGCCCATCATAGATTCAATATTCTGTGTTAACTTATATGGTAATCTCTTTCCTCTGCCTTGTCTCTTTGTTATTTAAATTTATTATTTCTTTAGTAGTTGTGATGATTTCTTTGCTAGTTGCTCGGTTTAGAGTATTAATCATTATTAGAATAGGTTCAATTTTTTCTTAGTCTAATGATTCTATTTTCCTAGTTTATTGTCTTTAGTTTAATTAATATGGGGTTGTTTTAGCCCTTTTAGCTGTGGTGGCCTCGATTCTACTGCATCCCTATGGATTTAACACTCCAGTACAACAGCTGATAACCATACGCTGCTTGTATTATTATACCTCCTTTTGGATCGAATCAAGTTGTTGGCATCGTTGTTGGGGACAATGGTTTGAAATTGGGTCACTATTTTTATTTTTTTTGTAATCTTATTAGTTTTATGTAATTTCTAATAGTTAGTTATTTTCATAATTGTCATGTTTAGATTATTTAATTAATTTGATTAGTATCTCATAAATTTTTTAGTCTATTTTTGGTTTTTGGCAAAAGTTGAAAATCCAAAAAATTGAAAAGTTCAAAAAAGAATGTCAATTTTTCATTTCCTAAAATTTCAGCATGAACCTTTCATGAGCTATTTATGGAGACCTAATGATTATTTTGCTCAACTACTTCAAAATTTTGAAAGATGGGGAATTAGTGAGGTCATTGTTGTGGGTTTAAATGCTGAATTTAAAGCTTATGTTTAGTCAATGTATCTTTGAGGATTACTAGAATTATTGTCTAAAACTCAAGATGAGGTTTGGAATTCCTTCAAAAAATTAGCTTATGAGTTTGAGCAAGCTAGAGGTAGGGGTGTTCAAAAAGATCCAAAACCAAATACCCGAACCGAAAACCCAATACCCGATCCAAAAATTCGGGTATCCGAATTGAAATATTCAAAAAATTCGATTCGGTTACTCAAACCGATAATTTTTTCGGATATTTGGTTCGGGTACGGGTCGGTCAATTTACAAATTCGGGTACCCGGAAACCCGATTTTTAAAAAAAAATTAAATTTTTTTGTCAATAACACTAAAACTTTGATGTGTTGCATTGCTTAGTCGGGATGCTTAGCATATTAGTAATTTAGTATTTTGGATTTAGATTGCTTGAGTTCTAATTATGTGGACCGTGAGCATGGTATGATGCTAAGGTACGATATTAATAAGCTTTAATTTCAAGGTGTGAAGTAATTGAAATTTGATTGTTATGTGATGATATTGTATGGTATTTTGATTTTAGGGCACAAACAAGAATGGGTAATTAGGAATGCATGTGGTTTAGGGCATAAACAAGGAGTTGACCTTTTAAGGAAATTACAACAATTATCAAAAAAAGGGGACAAAAAAGTTTGGATTAACATGCAACAACAATGCTTGGCAAAAAAAGAAGGTTCACAAAAATTGGACTATTGGGTAACCAAAAACCCGAACCGAAATTATTGGTTACCCGAGATTGGGTACCCAATAATTTTTGGTTCGGATACGGTTCACCCTCCGTCCGATCAGAAATTTTGGGTACCCGAACCATGAACACCCCTAGCTAGAGGGTCCTGAAGATACCCGACTCATGGTGAATACTCTCTTTATGCCACTCCTCACCACCAGGATCACTTTAGGGACTCTTATGTTTAACCATCTCACTCTTGTGTGATTCTTTTTGGTGCGATTTTTGGGTGTCTTGTGATTATGATGTTCATAATTGCTCTTACCGTGATTATGTTGATGCTACATGTGCGAGTCTTGAAAAGATGATATGTTAATTGACAGAAAAAAAGATAGAGACTATGAAGGAGACAATTGCTGAATATTTTCAATGTTTGAATCGAAGTAGGGAGGACACGGATTATGGTTTGCATGACTCTGATTCTAGTTTAGGATGAACCTATAGTTAGTTTATATGATGATTTTGAGCCTTCCATCCATCCAGGCCCCACTTACATGAATATATGCCTTTTCTTGAACTAGTGTAAGAAAATAATGTTCCTATGTCTCTATCCCATGGCTTTGCACCTAAAACAAGCATACTTAGGGATGTCACTGAGGATTCCTAGTTTCTACCAACCCAGCTACCCCTTTAATCAATCTTGTGAGTTTGAAGAGGGTAAAGAATTTGAAAATGCTAGTGAGTTTGATGAGCATCATGACTTAAATAAATAAGAAAATATTTGTTTAGAATAGTCATGTGAGGAGTTGATTGAGCCCTCTACTTTGGAATCTGATGATGATCAATTCTCTTTGGAATATGAGTCTGTTTCATGTTGGTTTGATGTCAATGAGGGTCTGGATGTGGATATCTGTGTTGAGCATAAATCATTTTCTTTTGATCTATCATAACTAACCATCTCTTTGAGCCATCTACGTTTGAATTTTTAGAGTCTGAGACTTTTGTGCCTAGGACTGCTGACTTGGACTAGACCCTTGAGCATGCCAAGATTAGGAGACTCATGGACTTAGGACCTATTGATGTGTCTAGACATCGTGCTCATGATGATCAACTTGCTAGGCCGATGACTAATTTGGTGGCCTGTTGTGAGTATGTCAATCTATTTGATGACTAGACCTAACAATTTGATAAGTTGAAACGAACTCTTAATTGTGTTACATTGATCATATGGATGTATTATTCTTGGCTTCAACTCTCTAATTTTTTATTGTTTCATTGTTATTGAGAGTTTTTCTTGCCAGTTTGAAAAGCTACTACGGTTATTGATGAGTTATGATTTGAGTAGCCATGTCGAGCTTGATATGGAGCTAATGGTCCACGAGCCCCTATCTAAATAGATTTCAGGAGGCTATTACTTAGGTGTAATTCTCCACATGACCTGATGTTATCATTCTATCCCTTGTATATTGTGTATATCATGTCTTTCATTTTTTTCTCAATGATATTTTCCCACAATGTGGATATTATGTGATCTTGGTGGTGGGGAGAGGAAGTTATGCTTCAAAATTTTTGAAAAAGAAGAAACAAAGGAAAAAATTTCGAAAGAACCGAAAAGATTTTCCATTTTTGTTTGATTTTGTGGTAGTTGTACTATTTTAATTAACTTTAACCACATGTGACTTATTGTTGGGTTGTATATGAGTAGTGTGTACATGAGGGGCCTTAGCCCGAACTGTGTCACTGCATATGTTGGTTCTAACCTCTTTATTCCATTATAATGTTGAGTCCACCCTTATTTATATATCACCGTTATTTTAAGGTCTTAGGCTTTTATGGTTCAATTTTCCAACCTATCTTTTTATTCAGCCTCCCAAAAAAAGTTGAAAAATAAATTAAAAAAGGAGAAAAAAATCAAAATAAAAAGCTATAAAGCCGGGAATGACAAGTAACCCTTTGAGGCATGCGTTACTGGTTGCTATCCTTTGAGGCAATGGTGCTACTAGGAAAGCTTGCTTCCCAAGTCCATGGATCAATAAAGTGGTCAAGTAAGATTGAGTCAAACCTTGGTAAGCTTAAGTCCTAAGGTGATGGTACACTTGCACACCATGCACGAGGATAGAATCACTACTTTGATGGTCTGTGAGGTGAAAAATTGGTGTTTGGGTTTGACCCTTGAGGATTAATACTATTGATATGTACACTGTGCACGTGTATAATCTGAAATTCAAGTTGCGGTGGTGATTTATTCATCAAGTGTGTACAGTTTTCTCTTAGGTATATTTGATTATATTTGAAAAATTCGAAAGCACTTTCTATTTTTCTTTTCTTCTTTAAATATTTTGTAGGTATATCTTCTGCAAACCCTCACGAGGCAACGCTCGTCCACTAGGGGGAACCTAAGGGTCTAAAGGGCTTGTTGCACTTGCTAAGTGTAACCGTGATTCTTATGAAAATGACTTAGGTATTTTAGGTATACTTTCTTTTATTTTGTTTTGCTCGAGGACGTGCAAAATCTTGGCGTAGAGGTATTTGTCTAGTCACCAAAAGTGCTAAATATTATACCTTTATTCACCTCAATTTTAGTTATCTTCGAGCTCATTTTTCTCTATAATAGGATTTTCTGTAATTTTGTGGATAATAAGCAAATGAGGAAAACCTTGAAAATTGAAAGTTGAATAGATGACTTTCAATTTATTAGCACAGAAACCCAACTCTTCTGCAAGCCCAGGTCGATCCTTGTTTTGTCCCTAGGATAGAAATTAACGACCCACTATCCTTCAACACACGAAGTCAGGCCCAACAGATTATATGTCGATCAACACTTGAAAATTAGAAAGCTTATGATTGAAGCTGTGAAGGAATTGATGAAACATGGCGGTGTTGTCCTTTTCCAAAATAATGAAAAATTAGAAATTGATAGTTGGGTACAATTAGAAAAGCGAGAAAATTAATTGAACAAATTAGAAATCAATTGTAATTAGGAAAGTGGAATATTGGCTTGGGTATTAGGAATTCTAATAATTAGAAAAGTTGAGGGGACTGTTAACAGTATAAACGGGGTCCTTGGGTGCATGGTAAGTCATCAAGTTCCTCTCCCTCATAGTTGTAGGTTTAGTTTAGTAGTTTTAAATATTTTTGTTAGCTCAATTACTTTTTTGAGTCAAATTTTAATACAATTTTCAGTTCCTATTTTATTTAAATTTTTCTACTTCTAGTTTTAATTCAAGCTTTACAATTTCAATTTTAGTCTGATTTTAGCATCTGCCAAATTATTTCATTCAAAATTTCTATTTTTATTATTCCCTTTGGTTTATGGTAGATACTGAATTTTCATGGTAGACACTTATTGAAGATTCGGTAATCTCAGTTGGCTTGTATGGTAATCTCTTTCCTCTTCCTTGTCTCTTGATTATTTAAAATTTATTATTTCGCCAGTAGTTATGATGATTCTTTTGGTAGTTGTTTGGTTTATAGTTTTAATCATGAATAGAGTAGGTTTAATTTCTTCTTTATTTAACGATTATGTTTTGTATGTTTATTATTTTTATTGTAATTAATATGGGTTAGTTTTAGCAGAAGTGGCCTATATTCAATCCCTGTGATTGCGGCCATTATGTACTATGGCTAACAACCGCACACTCGCCATATTACTATACCTAGTTTTGGATCATATCAGTTGGCCATCCAATTGGAGAGGGGGGAAGGAAGAGCA
>JACYFF010031952.1:85222205-85244820 GCA_017589665.1 Selenicereus undatus | reverse complement strand
ATATATATATATATATATATATATATGAAATCTTAGTTCATGTATTCATATGATTATTCATAACATATGTTAGCACAAGTACATATTGTAGTAAACTGAAAGTGTGAATAAGTGGGTGTTGGAATCCATTGCTTGTGCTTGGAGGCTTTTCAAGTGTTGGTTGAAAGCTAACCATTATTATAAGTTTGACAATGAGACTGAAAGATGGCAACACAGACCAAGTAGGATACCAGATCCTTACTTCAAATTGTTATTGCAATGGTAGAGCACTTCTACGACCAAGGCTATTTCTTTGCAATTATATGTGCACAATTTTGCTTTTAATTTGTATGATATTTTGGCCTAAAGTACCACATCTTTTGTGATTGTTTTCTGTAGAAAATGAGTGCTCTAAATTCTAAAAATCATGGACTACTGGACAGCATGCACACTGTTGGACCTGTGAGTTTTGCAAGAATATCTTACAAGCTGGTAAGTAAGGAAATATAATATGCTTTATTTAATTATTTCTCTTTGCTTAGTTACTTTGTTCTATCTTGGCTAATCTCCTCTCTTGCTTTCTTTGTTGCTATGATGTTAAGTTTAAGCTCAGCATTGGTTCACATTTTCAAGTATCTAGCTAGTAATTAATAACAACACTTGAACAAAAGCACAAGCTAATTTTTTGATATTGATCGCAAAAATCCCAAAAGTATACTCACTTACTATGCATCCATCGTTAGGAAACTTCCATGGTGGATATTCTTTTCATCATCATCATCATCATCATCATCAAATCATCCCCCCCCCAAAGAAAAAACTTTGCACGAGGGAACTAATGTTGTGCAGCACCATTGGACATAATGTGAAGACCTGTTTTCTATCACTTTTGTCACAATTTGCCAGGATTCAGGTGATATCTAGGTTAACTTCATTTAGCAAACCTACATATAGTTGGAGAAAGAAATAGCTTACGTTTTAATTTTAGGGTGTGTTTGGTAGGGCGTAAAATCATTTTCTCAGAAAATAATTTTACCATTTTACAGTGTTTGGTAAAAAAACGAAAAGCAAATGATTTTATCTCATCAAAAGGAAAATGTTTTCTTGTGAAATTGGCCATAAAATAATTTTCCAGGGCTCGAAAGAATGCAACTCTACTTCTGGTTCTCTCTCTTCGAAAGCCTCACACTAGTTCTCTGTCTTCGACAGTCTCTCTCGCTCTCTCTCTCTCTCCCCTCAAGCACTTTTGCCATTGTTGGAAGCAAGTTCAAGCATTCTCGCCGCTGTACTCGACTCTTAGTCCAAGCGTTGCTTCAGATTCAATTTTCCAGGTAAGTTTTTAGATCGAGGAATTTCTCTTAATTTGACTCTCCCTTTAAATCCCCAACTCAATTTCCCTTATTCGAATATAGTGCATAGGATCTGATTGAAACTTTTGAATTTTTATAGGAAAGTATTTTTTGCTAGATTCTGGTTATGCTCTTTGAAAAGGCTTCCTCCCCCCATATAAGAAAGTTCGTTATCATCTCAAAGAGTTTGATGAGGGCTCCCCACCAATGAATGCTAAGGAATTGTTCAATTTACGACATTCTTCTCTGAGAATTAGCATCAGAAGAGCATTCGGGGTACTCAAAAAGCGATTTCGTGTGTTGGATGCGGAGCCATTTTAGGAATTTGATATTCAGGTAAAGGTTGTTCTTGTGTGTTGTGTGTTACACAACTTTCTTAAAGGCATTGATCCAAATGACCAAATCATGAGATAGGTGGATCGGGAGTTCTCACGTGATATTCAGAGACCACAACTCTCAGGAAGAGAAGAGCGAGAAGAAAATCTAGCATGGAAAACAAAGAGAGATGCTATAGCAAATGCAATGTGGCATGATTATGAAGCTCGGAGAGCTGTGTAGTGAGTTTGCTATGAGTTTGCTATTAGTTTGCTATGAATTTGGTGCTTGGTCATTGTACTGGTATTAGCATTCGTTTTTTAATAGCATGCTTAGTTTAAAAGCTTGTATTCTGCTTAGTGCAGAAGCTTGTATTTTGCTCAGTTACTATTTGCTTAGAAAACGACAATTAGGAAGCTTGTTGCTATTTACACAAGTTTTTTAAAAGCTTGTATTCTGGTTAGTTTCCTTGTTACTGAATGGACAAAGGTAAAATGAAAGAGGTTAGCGAGGATAAGAAAACTCAATTCTATTGGTCCAAGCCAATTTCGAAGGAACTACTCAAGTTTTTAGCCGATGAGGTTAAAAAGGGGAATCGACCGAACAACACTTTCAAGTCTAGTTCCTTTGTTGCAGCAGCAGATATAATATCAAAGAAAATTCAATGTCAAATGTCTACCGGATCATGTTGACAATCATTTAAGAATCGTGAAAACTGCTTGGGGCATCATAGCCAAACTTCAAAACCAATCTGGCTGTGGGTGGGATGAAAATATGAGGATGATTCGCATGTCTCCCGATGTGTACAACACCTTTGTTGAGGTATAGCTGCTTGTTTTTTGATTTTTAATGGTCCTTGTTATTGTTATATTATCCATGCTACAACGAGTGCTGGCTTCTGTCACTGAGATACATGTTATCTGTTGTTTCTTATATGAAGGAAGAGAGGTTTTCTGGTATTGTAGGGTTGGTCTCAAATATGTGGTGAATGCCTCTACATGTTGCCATGACTATTGGTGTGTGTTGATTTGGCTTGAAATTGAGTGTTTCCCCTGTTTTTAAGTAGAATGTATGTATGCAATTAAGGCTGTTTACACAAAGAGAAACATAGCTAGAGATCACGAGATTGAGGTGAATATGAGGTTGATGGGTTCAACATTTTCCCATTTTACTAATCGCCTGAAAAAGTCCTTCTTTTTATAAATTTTTATCTTGTTTATTCAATGGTAGAGGGAACTTTCCACAACCTGAAAAAGTTTTTCCTTTTTTCCCTTTTTTTCTTTGAAGTTGGGTGGACTGTTATTTATTAGAAGATACTTTTGTATATGCAATGTATAGGGATTTTATGCTGACAATTACTGATTTGGGCAATCATGGAAACTATTCAATTATTAGGAATCAACTATATGGGGCTGGAGTTTTTGACTGCAAAACTATTATCTGAAAGTTCATTAGTTCAGAGCTTGCCTCGGTTATAGCTTTCGAAGCTGGCAAGCAGGCATTGCTGAGCACTGTAGAGATCCAATCGTATGATATTCAGTTCTATTTACAAAATGGGAAAAATATGATCTCATTTTGCCTTGTTGGGCACTTGAAGGTCAGAGGATGTGTTGCTAGTGATGCCTACCTACTATTTCTCAAAAATTCACACTTGAAGGATGTCTACTTTTCTAGTTTTGGGAATTAGCTTCACTGTAATGGGCTTACAGTGAATAGTTTCTTGTTTCCATTTGGAGGGGCATTGCTGGCTCAGATGAGGGAATAGTTTCTATGCATGAAATGGGCTTCACCTTTGTGACTCATGGTTCTGTCATGAACTGAGCATGCTGTAGTGAACTTGTTTATAACAACTTGTGTATTTTTCATAAGGTTAGTTTACTTATTATAGGCTTATATGTTACAGTGAATCCATTGCAATATGCTACAGTTATTCTCGTTCTTCTGTTACTTCATTCTCGCGGCTTTGGGTTGGAGTACTTAATTTTGTTGTGACTTGCTTTGCATAACATTAATAGAAGCTATATTATTTCATCCTCGTCAAATTATGTAAGCTCATTCTAGTGAAGCCCATTACTGATTTGCTTGCTCCGTATGCTATGTTCAAATTATTATTTGAAGTAGGACAAGGGCTGCTTGTGCAGGACATTATTGTTTGAAGTAGGACAAGGGTTGGTTGACATTAGTGTTTGAAGTAGGACAGTATGCTATGGTCAGATTTGCTTGCTCAGTGTTAGTTGCTTGTTTTGATTAGTTATTTCTTTTAACAGGTGAATCCAACTCATGAGGAGTATCTTAACAAGAAAATTGATATGTATGATGAAATGGCTATTGTGGTTGGAAAGGATGTTGCTCGAGGAAGTGGTGCAAAGTCATTTGACGATGTTGGGATCAGTCACTTGGAGATACGAATCTGGAAGACAAAGGTGATGGTGATGATGAGTTTGTGAAAGAAACTGATAGACAATTGACTTCAAGTGCGCCATTGGAATCAAGAAAAAGTCGAAAGAAAGCCCGTGACGACGATTTAGAACTTCAAAATATCTCCACCCAAATGGCAGAAGTCGCTTGGAAAATTTGGCTTCGTAGAGCGTGAAAACCTTGCAAATGGCTTTTTAGTGAAGAACGACAAACTGAGAAGGATATGACTTAAAAAATTTAAGGAGAACAATTGAATGAAGTGATGTTTCTCTCCTTTTTTTTTGGCTCTCCCCTTTTTTGGCTAAGGAGGACAAACAGTTGAGAATTATGACTTCGTAAGCACTCTTTGACAACTTTGTAAGCACTACTTGATGACTAAATTGACTGTTTATCTATTAGCTTAGTCTATTAGTATCAAACAGTTGAGAATTATGGTATTGGAAAATTGTTTTTCATTCTCCCAAATAGCAGAAAATGTAGGCGGAAAATTATTTTCCATTGGAAAATCGTTTTTCATCCCACCAAATAGTAGAAAATGATTTTTCGGAAAAATGATTTTTCATTCTACCAAACAACAGAAAATATAGGCGGAAAGTCATTTTCCTTGGGAAATCATTTTCCATGGAAAATGATTTTTCGGGAAAATAATTTTTCCCCCTACAAAACACACCCTTAAATGTTGAAATTTAGTTTAATAACTACAGCTTTGGAAAATTAAGAAAAATGTTTACAGTTTCAAAGCCCTACAAAATTTGAAAATGGTATTCATACGGTACCCAGGTTAACTTAGCATTTGTAAATCAGAATGATAATACTAATAAGTTTAATTAAGACTTTTTTTCACATACTTAGACTAAAAATAGCAGAATTAGAGTGGCTACTATAATTTACATCGTGCATTTTAAATTTAGGCGAATTGAGATGGAAAAGCATCTTCGGTGAGGACAAAATTTGAAGAAACATGAAAAAGGAAAGATGGACGTAGTTATAAGAAGTCTTATAATGATACACTTGACAAAATCGTAAGTGTTTAAGCTAAGTTTCCTTCTATAGTACGATCGGTAAGAATTAAGTGGTTGATTTATTCCAAATTTGATTTTAATAACATCTTATGTAGTGTTTGTTTATTGTTGTAACTGCATATCCCACGAATGCACATTTTACAATACACCTTTTTTAAATTTAGGAAATAAATGAAGGAATTAGAGGTCATGCATGAAACAGGACTCTCTAATGGTGATACAAATTCCTTTTGATAGGGTGATGGGGTCTGCTCAAATGGATGAGTACAATTATATGGAAGAGCTGTTTCGATAAAAAATCCAAAGGAAAAAGGACTTGAGGTGAAAAAGGATGGAAAGTTAGTTGTTGTGCCAGAAGAATATGGTGATGCTATAAGGTGCAGTTTAGCAACAAAAATGCAAAACTGTTTTGAAGCTCAAAAAGAGAAACCAACACTTGATATGAAATAAGAATTTAAACTCAAAAGGACGAAACAATTAATGACATGGTTGCAAAGGCATTTGCTCGACGTCGAGAAATGTTCCCAGACATGGTGACTGAGAGGCTTGGACAAGCAATTACATCTACCTTAATTGCAAATCGGTAACCTTGCCCTACCTCGGTAACCAAGTCGTCCCCTTTCATTATCTCTTCCCCTACTCTAATTCTTTGACTTGAAGCTGAAAATATTCATATAGTGTGCAAGTCCTGTTGTGAAACTACCACCTATGATTTTGATATGTACGGCCACCAATAATTTTGATCGTAGCAATCCTTGTATTTTGATTTAAAAAAACACTCAGAACTCCACAGTACTTTGCAGCATGTTCACATAATTGTTTTGGAAGCTATCATCGGATGATTGTTTGGTCATTTGAATGTTGGATACCATTATTTTAGGAACTGACTACAAACATGAATACCTGGACCTGCCATGATCAAGATGTTTCATCAACCATTGTGTTATAATATGCAATAAAATATGATATGTGACCCTTCAAAGAACACAAAGCAAACACCTTGCTTTGTCACCACACTTCCATCATACTAACATTACAACAAATATGAATGAGCATACTTGTGGGGCTAATTTACATGGGCTAGAGAGAGACCAATTGTCATAGGGCATTAGAACTAGCGAGATCCTTGTAATTGAAGTCGTCTACAAATTGGAGGACATAATCTACTATTTTAAGAATCATTTTAGCACCTACAGTTCAAAGAAAACATCCTTCATTGCCTGACCTCTTATAAATTGAGTTGTACGCACCATAGCTATTTTAAGAATCATTTGATGTTAAATCCCTTAGATATTCCATCATTTTATTATCTCCTTCATATTTGCATTCCTGTGAAGATAGCATTGGTATCAAACTACCATCTCCAATTGACATGGGTTCTTTGCCGGAGAAAACTCTACCGCAGTTTAGAGATATTCGAATTTGTGTGCTAAATTCTGTGTCGATATATTGTTGGTAATATAGTCTCAGCACCAACAGCTTGCACCTATAGGTGTCTGACACAGTATTTTCATCATCGATGAAATTGAGTTTACCTTCCAGGGCCCTTGAGGTAAGATTTTAGTTATTAGGCGGGCTTCTAATTATAAGCATAAGAGTTGGGCTTCTAGTAAAACATTAGTTGATTGCTATATTGTGCTTGCAAGCTTGGCACTTGGTTGATCATAACCAAAGTTATGATCCTTTAGTTATTTGGCCTTTTTAAGCAAGTAAACAAATAATGGTTCTCCATTGGTTATTTACAGGTGGATTTTTGCATTGGCTATGATCTACATATTAGGTGGACTTTTGCATTGACTATTATTTACTTTGTGGTATATGACAGCTTAAAGAACGGTCCATGTCAGTTTTAGCTTGATATGAAGTTTGTTTATTTTTCCTTCTTTTGGGGTGTTTAATGGATATTTGATTTTGTCTATTGCTTAGATATATTGATCATCCATTCCCTCCACAAACAAGGATTCTTTTTTGAAGGATGCTTGGAAGATATTTGTTTGTTTTACCCTCTTTTGTTATTTGGGGAAAAATCATTATATATGGATTGTAATTCGAGGGGTGGAAAATTATTTCCACCTTTTGTTATTTGGAGAAAACTAATTGTTTATATATTTTTGCATTTTGGTATATGTATGGTATTCGAGGGATTTGGTTGACATTATTGTGGATTTTATTAAGGGTTCATTTATATATGTGTAAGGATCCACCTTCCCGAGGGTGCAATCCCCTACAAATGGTTTAAGCTCGTGTACTAAGTACTTTATATTATTCCAGAAATCAAATTTAATTATTACTGTTATTATAAGGAGTCAGATCGGACCCCTTATTTTGGTCTGCGAAAATTCTTCTGCCCTAATCTGAATATGTGTTTCCAAGTTTAGTAATGCAGGAGCAGATACTGAATAAAACAGTATAAAAGCATTAAGCTTTAATTGAATAGAGTTGTCAATAAGTTTTCCTAAAACTTACAATCATCACAACTTTCGGAGCATATCATATCGATAGTGACATCGAAGGGACAAATTGAAGCAGCTTCGAAAGGGTTTTGGAGAGGCCCCCAAGCAATCTCTAATGTAGGGACCATCATGACTCCTTGGTCTAGAACGGAAGTTCTAGATTCAAGGGTGATGGTATAATGATGTGACGGGATGCATCCCATTACCGCCTGTCATCGCTAACGGCATCCACTAATCAACACAAGAAATTAAAACTTAATCACATTGAATCCTTTAGGAGCCCAACAGAAGACGGTTTACGGAACTGATGTGATTTCTCTGTCCTAGTGCTATCTCTCTTTTTAAGAAAAGGGATTATAACTCTCTCTTTTCTTCTCTAGCTCTATGTTGTTCTCATACTTTTTTTGATACCCCTTCAATAAGGGGTTAGCCCCCTATAGTTGAGGAGGCTACATGAATCAGCCTAGGAAAGGGAGGCCTAGTCCTGCGCCTGTTAAGCTTTAGCCTGTCATGGTATACTAGAACTATAATTAATTAACTGTAATTAATTTAATTAGGCATTGAAATTCATTCTTAGTAGGGGTTTTCCTGCCTTAGTCTAATAGAAACAGGTCTGGCCCAAGGAGGAAACAAGAACCCGGGCAGGTCCTCCTTATAATGAACCCGACTGGGTTCACGTGGAGATTGGCCTATTGGGCTAGTTCATCTCGTAGTCCTCGCCTGTTTCTACTTCTCTTATTTATGTTCGGATAATCATTCTGTTGGGCCCTTAAACATTCAAATTAGGCCTTAGTCGCTTCCTATAATTGTTTATTTGGCTGTGTTGATATAGAATCCGTATCTAACTGCTAAGGATCCTAAGACTTTTTTCCCATCAAACTTTGCTGTGATGGTGCCCTGTGCGTTTTGACAAATTAGTGGATTTCTTTGCGGCTGGATAGCGGACTTTTTTGCAAGCAGGCCAATTCATGAATTTATCCTTTTCCGGGATCAAGAGGTTTTCGTATCACTGGAGCAGCGAACCATTCACTAGTTGAGAAGGTTGTCGTATCACTGGAGTAAAGGACTGCTTGCAGATAGAGCAGGTTTTCACATCGTTGGAGTAACAAACCTTTTATTCGATCAAGCAAACTTGTGAATTCCCTGTATCGCTAGAGTAGCGGACCTCTTTTCCAGTCGAGCAAATTTTCGTATTGCTGGAGTAGTGGACCTTTCTACCGTTCAAAATCGCTTGAGTAGTGGACCTTTTTGTTGATCAAGAAAAAATGTGATTTTCTGCATAGCCGGGGTAACAGACCTTTCTACCGGTTGAGCAAATTTCATTGAAATGTTCCATTATGTTGGAACTATCGCTTTTGGCTTCTAATTTTTACGAATACGTTCATAATTATCCATTGGATCCTACTAGATTTGGCTTCTTCTTTGAATATCTTGAAATACTTTTGTAAGTATTCCATTCGTCCCTTTTAAAATTGCATGCTTTGCCTTGGATACTCATGGATGTAGAGTAGCCTTTGGGTCCCCTTTGCTTTGGCTTCTTCCTCTTTTGTAATTTTCAAGAGAAACGCGACTATTTGATGGTTGGAACTCGGCTAGGTTTTGTTGATGACTTTTCTTTCTTTGGCTTTTCTTTCTTTTTTGGCGTGGTTGTGTTCTTTTGATGCTTGTAAGTTCCCATGCAAATAGAGTTCCTGGCCGGATCTCTTTGCTTTGTCTTCTTTACTTTCATTCTTCTTTTTCGTTGAGTGTTTGGCTCTTTGTGGAGGGAATATGCCCACATGAGGTGTGGGAAATCCGGCTGGGTCCTTATTTGTTTTTTCCTCCTCATTTTGCCTACGAATAACTTGGCTTTGGCTTATGGAATGCTCAATCCACTCCTAAATCATGCTTCTCCTCTCTTTCATTTTCCTTTCCTTTCTCTGACTTCCATTACCTTTAAGTGTTTTTCAGCAAGAGTTTGAGAAGGGCTTATCCCCTTCATTGATCCGATCAAGAAAGGCTTGCACAAGATTTCTTTATTGAAAGGCAATGGGAACAGGTTGAAGCTTGGGTTGATGTTGATCTTTTTGTTGAGATAAAAGGGATGGAGTGTCCTTTGTGGCTAGATTCTTTTGAACTTTGTTGCCTGATAAACTGTAGTTGAGTTAATATCCTTTCTATAAGGATGCTTGCATAAGGCCTTCTTTAAGGATAAATCCCCACTTTGACTGAGCTTGACTGAAGCAAAGGTCAAAGTATATATGTCTTCTACAACAGCTATTAGCACCGTCTTGAGAATCTTTGAAGTTGATTCATTGCTAACCATGGTTGTGTGCCCTTCCTCTGGGTCACTGTGAAGCTTGATTGCACTCTTCTTCAATCCAAAGTTCCTAAGTGATCAAGGGGAAGGGCAGTCTAATGAATAGGGTAAAGACCTATGCATTGATGTGGGTGCACTTAGGGCTATCAAACAGGTCGGGTTGGGTCGACCCATTTAATAAATGGGTCAATTTCGTGACGGCCTTGAAAATAGCTTAGATTTGCTCAAAACTGAAAAATAACAAGTTTTCACACTAAACGGTCAAATCGTGTCGACTTTGGGTCGAAATCGGTTCGGTTCGGGTCGGGTTCGTGTTTCTCTATGTAAATTTGGGTCGGGTTATTGTGTCAGGTCAAGCTTTGACAACCCTAGGTGTACTTGCTAGCCCTAGTGAGACTATGCCAATGTGACGACTATGCAGACTTGATTGTACTAACTATGCAGACATGATTATGCTAACTATGCAGACATATGATGACCTAATCCTGTAAGCATGTAGGTCTCATACTAAGTTTGGGGTCTATTGGATAAGGCCCAATCAAGGTACAAAAGATAATGGGTTTGGCACGGTAATGTTCTACAGTTTAGGATGAGGGATGAAAATTTAGGTGACCGCAAGGTTAGACCAGGTCATGGGCCTACGCTGCCTATTATAGAAAATCTTTCTTTTTAAGGAATGACTATCCTTTAATTTTGCATTAAAGTGCTCACATTCTGAGGAAGCCTCTAATTTCTGTCTATTATGACAGAAGTCCTAGATATGTGAGAATAATGATATCCAAAGCTACTTTTGCTACTTTTGGTTGGAGTAGCCCTCAGTCTAATAGAATAAATGTGATCCTTCTTATGTTGGGAAGATGTTTTTGATGGTGTTGCCTAGAGTAGTCACTAGTTTAGTGTGAAAAATGTGGTCATCTCCTTATTAAGAAATATTTACTATGAGGGGAGCCTTAAATACTTGAGGAAATATAGGAGACCCCCCCCCCTTTTGCATAATGGGTGAGTGCCCATTTAGGAAAGTTGAGAATATAAAGTGAGTATCCACTCTTGAATTTATAGTTGTGGTTTTGACCAAGAGTCTTGCATTTCTGAATGGAGATGAGATTAGAAGCTATAATGATTTATAGGTGTTAAAATGGCTGAATGGTTTCTCTAACTCTAATTCCATGGGAGTAATAAATGGAATGCTTCTTTGTCCTGAAAAACCAAGGTTTTATTTTCACTATCCTTTTGCCTGGTCCAACTTTGCCGCTCACTGATCAATCTCTCTCTCTTTTTTTTGGGAGACAAAATTATTCAATTCATATGTTTCTTTATAGAAAAGAATCTTCGTGGTCGGGCCTCAAAGGGGTTACCTACATATCCCATATGGAATCATGCCAATCGTACTTCGAGGATAAGAACATGCATCTTAAAGGAGGTGCGCCTTTAGAAGAAATTTTTAAGGTAGGCTTAAGGGCTAAGGTGCCAAAAGAAGGAAATCGGTATGAAAGCTCAAACAACCCTTATGAAATTCCCAAGTGCGCATGGGTGACAATGCTAGTGTAAATTAGCAATTTCTTTCTTTTCTTATCTTTAATGTTTTAAACTCTTCTTCTTTTCTTTTTTTTAGGTGGGACTGTTTGGTTCGAACTTTTCTTCTTTCTCTTTTTTTTTATTGCCGATTTGGATATTGGTCCCACCCATGACACACTCTTACTTCTTAGATAGGTCAAATGCGGTTACCAAAGAAATATGCTCATTTGAAGGCTTAAAAGGGTTCCAAGTTGGAATTTATTAGTTTTAATAAAGGTATTAATACGAGTTGCTAAACGAGGCCTCCTATCCTAGCATATCCTTTAAAGTTACACGACTTATTACTAGAAATTCTTACTCTTTCCCCTTTTTTAGATGTTGGATTGAAATCCTTATTCTTTTTTATTTTTCTCTCTCTACTTTTGCCTAGCTCTCCTTATAAATTTTTCGAGCTAGCCCCTTTAATCATAGGATAGGAGCATTGCATAAAAAAGTATATGAGAATAAGCAAAAAGAGTAAGAGGAAATGATTTTATTAATAAATCAAAGCTACATTAGACTTGGGTTTACGACTGAAAAGAAAGCGAATGACTCTAAGACTAAACACATGACTAGAAACTAAGCGTGACATATGGGATTACACTGTATCTTCTAAATTCTACAAAGCTCGAGACCCCTTGTGTGGAGGCATTTCAATTTCTAGTTCAACTATACTCCTTATGTAAATAGATGGGTCCGAGTCTCGCTTTGGTGGTTTGAAATGGCTAGAATGCTCTCATACAAGCCAAGTGGGTTGCAATCATTGTTGGTTGTTTGAGCACGGTTCCAATAGGGATGTATTTGGTGTAACAATCTAGAGCATGCACCTCCTTACTAGTGAATTCTTTGTCTCTCTTATCCTTATTCTGGTAGTTGACCTTCCAAGTGTTAGCGGCTTTAGTGGGTGTGCGCCTGATAAGGGTTTGGAGTGTAGTGGCCATCACTTCCATCTTCTTCTCGCTCTCATCCAGTCTAATTTACATCATCTTCATCAATTGAGCCCGCTCATTGCCTTCTGCCATCAGGATTGGTGAGGTATTGGACTTTCACTTGGATTTTGACTTCGGTCTAGCTGGTGGAGTTCCCTTAGGCTCTTCTCGAGATAGCAGTCTCCTAGTTTGTGGACTCTGCTCATATACCTTCTTTGTCTTCCTTATCTTGAGCAATAAGGTGATGGTTTAGAGAGGGGGAATGTAATAAGTGATCAACCATGCTGGATATAAGCTAAAGGAAATGGTTAATGACGTACAATTTGAAGAGAAGAAGATAGTGGCTTCATGGTCGTGAAGTTTTAGGCTGAAGTAGGGTTAAGATATGGGGTTTTAGGCTAAAATTTGGTCTTATCTTGGATTAGGTCCTAAGTTGGGCTTAAAGAGTTAACTTATGAGCCTAAGTTGGACCCAGGTCTTTCTTAGATGAATCACAGGCCTATACTAACCTAAGTGTGACTGTCGTTTGGTTTGCCTAAAATGGGCTAGTTTTGGTGCATGGGTGGATCTAGGTGTACTCATGTAAGGATCCTAGATCTATAGAATATGATGCGTGGAATATGAACATATGCATGGGTGAGAAATCTAGATCTTAGTTGCACTTGTGCATTATGAATGTGATGCACGATTGAATGCAACCTAGAATGGACTAGTGCTCCAAAGGTCTAATGGGTCATATTATGCACCTTGGGCCTAGATGGACTCAAGGACTGTGCGTGATGAGGCCTAATGATATATGACTCTTTGGCCTCAAGTATCCTTCAACTGATGTGCTAAGACTATAAATGAATTATGCTAATTTATGG
This sequence comes from Selenicereus undatus, assembly GCA_017589665.1. Lineage (NCBI taxonomy): Eukaryota > Viridiplantae > Streptophyta > Magnoliopsida > Caryophyllales > Cactaceae > Selenicereus > Selenicereus undatus. Next base: position 85,231,636 of record JACYFF010031952.1, on the reverse strand, counting down.
ATCTAATGCTAACACTGAGAGCCCAGAATACCATCTTATGCCATGAATGTAGACCTTAAGGAATTGAGGCTTGGCATGACTTCCTAATTAGATCCCGATCAGATTCTTACCAAGCCCAAAATCTACCCCCTCCTCTTTGAATGTTTATGCATGCGAACTGATAGACTTTGCTATTAACCCCTAAGAGATCCTGACTGAGTTCTATTGGGCTTGACATGGACTCAATTTGATTTCAAAACATACAATGCAAATTCACCCTTTTTTTTAGAATTCCGACCGGGATCTCATTTTTTTTAGAATAGGCACTCTAAATTGGAATTAGATCCTTTTCGAATTCTAGATCAAGAGTTCTTATAAGACTCTGTGGGCCCAGAAACTAATTCAATTAGTAATCCAGTTTCCATACTCGATTTTCCCTAATCTGGGCTCTCTTAAGACTCATAATATCAACGCATAGTCCTTTAGGCTAAAGAAGTATAATCATACAAGGGCATAGTGGATTCCTAATCAGACACATGAGTTTCAACCTAAACAATAGTCTTATGTTACAGAGATTTCAGGTCAGGTTTCAAACAGTCCTCTCATAACCCAATGCTTCTTGCGCCATCCATAGTATGACTGGAATGTTTTGGTTGCTTTCCCGAGTCGTAGGGACCAGGAAAATATGTTGTGTGTAGGTGAAGAAACTACCTGCTCAGTTGGAAGTCTAAATGGACCCACCAAGTTACCAGCCACTTTCCCGATGGGTAGATTTAGAGATGTTGTTGATCCCCTATAGGTAGCTTCTTATAATGCAAGTATGCCTGATGCATGTACAATTAACATAATTTCCCCCTATTGAAGTTCAAATGTCACCCTCTTAAAAAAAAGTCCCCAGTGGAGTAACCACTACGAGGATCCACCTCCCTGGGGGTGCAATTCCCTATGAATAGTTGGGCTCATGTGCTAGGTACTTCATATTTTTCTAGAAATCACATTTAATCATAATCAATATCATTATTTACAGAAATTGGTAAGTCAAAACTAGGGTTATATACGTACGGGGAATGGGCCTTTAACCTGACCAGTTTAGCAATGCAAAGAATAGATGTCAAATAAAACAATTAAAAGACTTTAATCTTTAACTAAATAGATTCCTTAGTGAGTTTTAGGAAAACATACAAACTATGACACCTTTCGAAGCAGATCATAGGTACCGATGGGACACTGAAGACAGAAATTAAAGCTGCTTCTAAAGTGTTTTGGAGAGGCCTGGAACAGGACCATCACGACTCCTTGGTTTGAAACCGGGGTTTTAGATTCTGGGGTGATAGTATGATGATGCGATGTCATTGATGACCTTTACTAATCAACACCGAAAATTAAAACTTAATCCTACTGAATACTTTATAAACCCAGTAGAAAATGGTTTATGAAACTGATGTGATTTCTCTCTGCTAGCGCTACCTCTATTTTTAGAAAGCGGTTTATAACTCTCTCCTTTTTTTCTCAAGCTCTATGTCGTTCTCATTCTTTTTTTTTGACCCCCTTTAATCGAGGGGTCAGCTCCCTTTTTATAGCGGTTAAAGAGGCCACATGAATCAACCTAGGAAAGGGAGACCTAGTCCTCTTTCGGTTAAGTTTCAAACTCTCGTGGTAGACTGGAACTCTAATTAATTAACATTTATTAATTTAATTAGGCATGGAAATTTAGTCTTAGTAGGGGTCTGCCTACCTTAGTCTAATAAGAATAGGTCTCGACCAAAGGAGAAATAAGATCCCAAGTGGGTTCTCCTTATAATGAACCTGGCCGAGTTCACGAAGAGACTGGCCCATTGGGCCGGTTCCCCCATGGCCTTGGCTAGTTTCTACTTCTCTTATTTATGTCTTGGCTGTCAATATGCTGGGCCCTTAAACATTTAAATTCATCTATTAATTTTGTTCTCGGGCTTATTAAAATATAATGTCATTTTTAGGGTTCTACAATATGTGCTGGTAATGTTTGGTCAAATACGACGTCGAACTTTCATTTGCAGACACATATTTGGAGGCATGATGTGTATACATATGGCTTCAATTAAATTATAGATTATACAAACATTTGATTTCCTAAAGGTTTTTTGAGCATTTGCAACAAGCATCTAGTTTGTATTTACTCAAAACATTACAATAGATGAAAGATCTGTTGCATAGTATCTATTCAAAATTGTTGTCAGAGAGGAAAGATATGTTACCTTAGTATCTATCCCAAAGCATTACAATATCTATACATGTGGAAACACTTTTTATTCCTTTATGCAACAATTACAAAAGTCGTTGCCTAAGAATCGAAAACTGTTGTGTTAGGCCTAATGCAATGCCTATTAAAGGCAACAGTTGAAAAACTGTTGTATTAGGCATATGGCAATGCTTTCACTGCTATAGTAAAGCCTGTTGCCAAAGCCTACTTTTGTTGTACTGCAACTTCTTGGTCAAGGACACCAAGATAAGGTAATTCCATCACCAATTCAAAGCTATTGCAAGTTAGTTGAGTTAATGAGCAAGATGAGAACCATTTTGGAGCAACTTTGGCAAGACTCAACTTGCTTGCCTCCTTTGGGAATCTATTCTATGGAAAAGTTCAAATATTTCGAATTAGGGTCATGAATAAGGGTGAGTAGGCCGAATTTCTCCATTTTTGTCCAATCTATTCTAAAAATTTCTAGTTTTCAAAGTTAGTTTTAATGGTTAGTTTTATGGAGAAAAAGATGAGGATAGAGGAAGATCATTTAGCCTGATGAGTTGGCTTGGGAAATCATGTCCTCCTTGTCTGGATGAATATCCAAAAGGGAAATTTACAAGGTAGGCAGGCATCAAAAAGGGGGGCAACAAACTCATGTTTTCCCCAACAACTTGGTGTTGCTTTTGGCGGGAAAGTGAAGTTCCGAAAAATAGAGGAGGGGTTAAAAAGACGCAAATGCCCTTCTTTAAGAAGATGAGGAAAATATATGTGGGGTTGAAAAGACGAGAATTCCCTTCTTTAAGTGGGGGGCTTTGGTTGTGAAGGTAAGAGGAGAGAGAATGAATCAGTTAGGAGAGAGAAATTCCTATGTGGTTTCTGCAGTCAGAACAACGAAGACATAGAGCAAGAGTGGGGCTTCTATAGGAGCAGAAGGGTGAGGAAGAAGAGGAGCATGCACAACAAAGGGAGGAAGAAGAAGAGCAACGCATAGTGGAGGTGAATTGAAGGTATGTGCTTGGGTAAAGGCATGGTGAATTGAATACAGGGGCAAGAGTGAGGTAGCGAGGTAGGAGAATAACACAACTGAAAGAGGAAGCTAGAGAGCAAGGGGGTGGCGCTAGTACTGGTAAGAACGCATGGTGGGGTGAATTCAAGGTATGTGCTTGTAATTAAGTGTACTTTGACAAGAAATTTGTAGATCTTTTTGGAATGGTTAGTGTAGGTGGTAATGAATGTGGAATTGTGTGTTGTGAATGTCCCAATAGTGGGGGAATTTTTCCTTCATTTCCGTGTTGTTTGGGTTGGGAAGGGTGGGCAAGGGTGAGCACGCAAGCATGCTTTTCAGAATACACAGCAAGGTTAACATGTGAACCATGGTAGACAGTGGACTTAGGTGGAGTATACATTGTAAGTAGGTGTTATGCCTGGAATGATGAGGACAATAATGAGATAATAACTTAACTATTGGTCCTAAGAATGGGAGGACATAGTGTGACAGTGATGTGGTGCATGGGTATAGGTAGACAGGGGAAGTAGTCGGGTAAACAGAACACATGGCGTGGTAGGTGGTGGTAAATTGTGTGGGTGGATATGTATGACATAATAATACTATCTGTGTAGCGGGAGGTGGGGGCATTGTTGTGGTGTACATGTGCTATGATTGGAATGTGGTGAGGGTGAGGTGTGATTGGGGAAGTTAGATAGTGAAAGTTTACGTAGGTGTTGTGGCGTGTAGAATGGGTTGGGTATTTGATTTGGGATGCGGGGACAGTGAGGTCAATAGTTGTGGGTATATGAGGGGGGAGCTGGGGAATGCTGTAGCAGTCGTTACCCTGTGTGTGTTAAGGGAATACCATCGTAGACGTAGTGAAATTGTTGGGTAAGATGGTGGGGACAGTAGCTAGGACAAACTGATATAAATGTGATATACAAATGCTGGGCACGAATGGAGTACATGACTAAATGTTTGCTTCATCTGACATGCAGGTACAGGTTGTAACATTGGTCGTTGATTGGGAAGGAGATACAAGGTACTGGTGGTAGGGGTATTAACGAGCGATGGATGTGAACGCTGCAGTAGCTAGAGAACGTGGGAGGGGGAGGGAGATAGTTATCTATGTTTTGTAGGGGGATGTTGGTGGAAAGTGGAGATGGAAAAGTTACATATGAGGGTGGGTTAAGGAAATGTATGGTGGTGAGGGAAGGAATAGGGGCAGAGGAACTGCTGAAAATGGTAAGAAAGATGACAGGGAGCGATATGTCGGAGGAGAAATTATGGTACAGTTCGAAGTATGATAGGGATATGTTAGTGGCAGTTAAGTTGGACAGCGATGTAAAGGTGATTTTCAAGGGCAATGACGAGCATGGCTACATGTATGGAGCCGGGAATGCTGGTCCAGTGAGACGACCACATGCGAGGGTTGCTGTGTGCGAAGCAAGAGTGCGAGATATAGGTGAAGGCAAGCAAATAGCCAGAAGTAGGGGAAAGCGAAATGATGGTGAGGAAGTGGGTGACGAACGCGGCAACAATGAAGCTGGAGCAAAACGGTACGACTTTGGTAAACATGTAATTGTTGTACTCCACTAACCATTTGCATGTGGGGAACCTAATGCCTTATATGTTGGTGTGCAGCAACTGCAGGTCGTTGGGGGTCGAAGGAGGGGAGCTGCCGGCAAGCAGGTTGCATCTAGGAAGGGATACAATTGAAATGTCAGATGACGATAAGATATCTGTTGCGTCGGAGGATGCCGATGATGAAGAAGCAACAAAGGAGGACGATGCAAGGGATGAGCGAACAGTTGAGAAACAATGTGGTGATGGGAACAAAAGGAAAGGCTGTGCTGATGGGAATGACGTCAATGACAATGTGTGGCCATGTTCTGGGATGCAAGCCTGAAGTTATCATCGTAAGCTGAACATATGAAAGAAGTTGATTACGGGGGAGGGATAGATATTTCAATCTGCAAAAGCATTTAGGTAGATGATATGCAAATATGCGATCGCAAACCACTTCAACTATCGGTTTGAGAGGAATTGCAGGCAAAGAATTGTGATCCGGTGTGACGCTGCTGACTGCTCATTTTACATATGTGTTAGAGGTGGGAAGAACACACAGGTGATGTCGTTGAAAGACTTTAGAGGGTAGCATGTACACAGTGTTGGGGAGTAATGTCAGATGGGTATCTGGGGTAGACGTCGTGTCAGAGCGGAAATTCTAGCGCACCTCATTGGGGGTCAAGTGCAGTTATGTGTGGACTACTCTCCAAAAGACATAATGCAAGATCTGGAGTTGGAGTTGGGGATTCGTCTGACATACATGCAGTCATAGAGGGAGAGGAGTTTGTCCGCATGATGGTGCTGGACAGGCCAGTGGATCACTACAAATTGCTCCATTGGATGTGTGCGGCGATAGTGAGGGCGAACCCAGGGTTAGTCGCAGTGTGTGAGGTTGACGGATATAGGTTTTAAAGGATGCTTGTGGCGTATCCTGCCAATGTAAATGGCTTCAAGCTCGGGTACAGGCTCGTACTATTTGTTGATGGAACGCATCTGAGCGGACCTTACCAGGGGACGATGTTAGCAGCATGTGCGTTGGATGCGGACAACCATCTCTTTAACTTCGTATACGCCATTATCTGTGGTGAGAAAATTGAAGAGTGGGTCTGGTTCCTGGAAATGGTTGTTCAGTGTTTAGGGGGGCTAAAGCCGGTGATAATATCGGACAAGCACCCGGCATGTCTGCCTGTGGTGACACAAGTGTTTGGGAAAGAGTATCATAGCTACTATGTACGACACTTGACTAAGAACTTCTTGAAGGAGGCAGCTAAAAATGGCATCCGAAAAGAAGCCACAAAGCAGATAATAAAGGAAGTGTTCAACAGGGTTGCGTATGCAACAACAGTGGGGGAGTACAATGTCGCGTTGGACGAGATGAGGTGCTATAAGGCAATGCTTGCAACCTGGGTGGAAGAGAACGAGCTTGAGCAGTGGGCTGCATCGAAGTTCACTAAGGAGAGATGGGGCCGAATGAACAATAATGGGATAGAAAGTTGGAACAATTGGATGCGATGCTTACGTCCGATGCCTATGCTGTCGCTTGTTAGTGGCCACCTAGAGAAGCTCGGTAAGAAGATGGACCAGCACAAGATGGAGATGATGAAGTGGAAGAATGGCGTGGGGGAGAGAATTGAGTAGAAGTTGGCGAACACGTACAAAAACATGGAGTGTATTGCAGCTGTAGAGTGTTATAGTTTGATGTTAGGTGAGTACAGCGTGGAGTTGAACAACAGCCATAGATTAGTTGTGAAGCTCAGGCAACAAACTTACACTTGCAGGCAGTGGCAGATACACACTCTTCCATGCTGTCATGCTCTAGCTGTCATAGCAAAGGCCAACCTATGGGTTTATGACTATGTCCACCCCATTTATATGACAGCAACGTAGGAGGTAATATACAACCAACTTGTGCACCCCATGGAAACGCATGACATGGCAATAGTGGATAGTAAGACAAGGCTTGTGGTTGGCGGGGATGAATTGGATGAGGACTACAGCCGGTGCATATTACCCCCTAACAATGGCCGACACTCGGGCAAGCCACCGTTGAAGCGAAGAGAGCCGTAAACCTAGGAGAAGAAATTACGGAGGTGCTCAAAATGCAGTGAAGTTGGCCATACAAGGCGCACGTGCCTTAATCCTCAAGCTGATTTCGATGCAAGTTATGAAGGTGATGTTGTTGAGGTTGAGGATCTCTTTGATGGTTCCTATGCAGCACGGGTGGGTCAGACTTGAAGGTATGGTTCACCGCATGTGCTGTGCATTATTTTGATTTTCTCATATTGAAAAGTTCATGTATGTGCGGGTGGGCGTGGAGTGGACAGAACCAGTTCGTCGTACTCAGGTAAGGGACGCATGGCAGGCATCAGTGTACATATACCTAGCGAAGGTGCACACTTGCGCTCATGATTGCATTCTGCCAACAATGGGTTCCGCGGCTGGCGTTCGCGATGTGGTCAGGTGTCCACGCCCATCATTTTGTGCAGGTATTGTGCGACACAATGCTGTAGTGTTCTATGTATCCCCGGACAGCTGCAGTGTTCCCCCCACCCGGGTACGCCATACCCAGTGCTACAATAATGAGTACCACGATAGACACTCTGTGAAGCATGGGTATCCGTATTACTGTGCACAGCAACAATGTTATTTGTGTTATGTGTGTCACTGCACACTGCTGTTGTGGTGGTTCGATTTGGCCGTGTTGTATGTTGTGCGGTAATTTATATGCATGGTTTGTAATGTCATTGAAAACAGAATGATGTGTGAACTGCGGTGTTCTCATACCAAATGCCTCTGACATGCTCGCAGAATGTGAAGTACGTTGCTCGGCAAGTGCGTGCGCATCAGAGAATGCTTCTGTCACAAACATGCATGGGGGGCACACGATTTTGTGCAGTTCATTGAAAGTTGTGAATATGTTGCAGGTGCCGTTGTAATTGATTGAAAACCGCAGTTGCATTCTCATGCTTACGATGAAACGAAAAGGTTAATTTATACTACGTCCACCTCAATTTATGTTGTAAATATGTGGCCGATGACCAGTTCATTGAATACCATCAACCTCCTATGGGATGAGTGTTGTGGGTGGAGAATATCCGCAGAACTTACACGGTGATCAAAAAGCCACGTACGTTCATGTATATTTTCATAGCCATTGGTTAGATGCGGTGAGGGTGACATAAAGATATACGATCCCCGTTCTGCTTCCCAGCGTATATGTCACAACAACCACAACCACCATATGCGGTACGCCAGCCATGACAAGGGCGACCCACTGCGTCATGGTTTTCGACCAAAATTAACAACGCGGTATGCGTTACGCGCCTCTTCACGGCACGCATTATCCGGGTGAAGCATTGACCCGACCTATGTACATTTTGGTATGCCACTGTATAGGGGTGGGTACACGTATCGGTCGGAAGAACCGCATCGGTCATGTACTGTGGGAGGGGGCTGGGCAGGGGAGGGGGAACGGGGCCTGTGTCGAAAGTAATGAGTGCCGGCCAAATTGAGGATAAGGGGACTTACACTATTCGACTATAGGTTGTGAGGGACACTGAATCACGGGGACGGGTGCGTCACTGTAGTTCGTGAAAAGGTTGTGTGAACGCAAATTGTCAGCCCCAAAACTACAATGTCATAAAAGATCAGAACAAAAAAAAACGATGCCAAATGGACGGCACACAATACACTACAGAAGGCAATGGAAGCAAAAATAACAACTACCGGTATTGATGACACACTCGTATCGATGGGTGGCGAGAGGCATGGCACATATGCACCTGTCCACTTCACATCATCATTGAACTCCCTACAACAATTGACAGTAATGTTAGAAACGGTCGCACGATAAGCAATTTACGTGCACTGTTTGCACGTAAGACGTTATAAAAAAAAAAGGGTCACCACATGTGCATTGGCTAAGTCGACAAGGTTGTCTACAGTTACCCTTACCACAAACGTCGCGTACGTGTCTTCAAACTTGTGGGCCACCAAGAACACCTTCGACGACTCCCAGAAAATATACACACCCTTGACAAAGCCGATGGGGGATGTGAAGCCGTGGTTTATTCCCGTTGTTCGCAGGATCTCCCTTGCATTATCGTATCCGACTATAATGTCTGTCACCACCATTACGGCAGCCCTAGTGACTGCAAGTAATCCTGTCAGATTTGGCACGAATGACACGCGTGCAATGCCTCCACAATTCTACACCGCAATGCGTATGTCGGTAGTTGAGTAGTCCGGAACGCGGGGTGGAATGTCGATGCGATTGTTGGTTGCAACCATGTTCACCATGTACGTAATGCCATTCCTATCTTCCATTGGCATAGACATTATGTCAATCTAAGCTCCATCACGCCCTTTGGTAGGATATGCATGTACAAGTCGTCACTCCATCCATATTAATTGTAGGACAAAATGGAGTGCGAAATTTCAAACGTCCTGCGTGGGGCGAAAGATGGTCTTAGTATTGGCTGTATGTCGAACCCCTCAACCAGCCCGTCATCGTGGGCGGTATGTTGTACTTGTAAGAGGGTTCTACCATCACGCTACGCAGCCTACCGCTTTCGTTCACTAAACTGAGAGCAGAACTCAACCACAAGCGGAATTTGCGCTGGCACATGTGCTCCAGATGGCAACATGCACCTTAAGTTGCACAGTCGTTGTCGT
>JACYFF010031952.1:85134544-85197605 GCA_017589665.1 Selenicereus undatus | reverse complement strand
TGTGTGTGTGTGTGTGTGTGTGTGTGTGTGTGTGTGTGTGTGTGTGTAAATATATGTATATGTATATCTATACATATATATCTACATATATATACATATACATACATACACACACACACACACACACACACATACACACACACACATACATATATATTCCTTGAATGAGAAAGGATGAATAACTAAATGGATAGCAATAAATAAAGCTTGAGATAGAGAATTTGGGGAGGTGGTTATTGAGGTTAGAGAGGGTGAGTCGGCAAGTAGGGAAATAGGGATATCCATTAGTAGATTGGATTAAGGGGGGGAATTAATGAGAAGTTTGAATTAAAGGAGGGATGCATTCTTAGGCCTCTTCATTTTTAGGCCTATAATATAAAGATTTGTGATTTTTGGTTTTGATTGAGTTATTATTTAGTTTTAGTAGTTTAGTTTAGTTTAGATTTCTTCGTTTTAGATTTTTGATTTTAGTTCATATTTTGAGTTTGTTTTTATTTTCGGATCAATTTAATCTATTTTTTAGTGTCTATTTTACGACTGAAAAACCAGTACTAATTGATGGATTGAAGCTGTGCAGGAACAGAAAAGAAAGAAGCAGAATAGCACCATTCCAGGGTAGGATTTCGAAAATTTCAGTTTCTATTTGAATGTTTTAGAGCACTTATGGTCTAAATTTTTCTGTGCTGATATTTTTTGTGGATTTGGCATGATTTTTTGAGTCTGTGTAAAGTTTTCTAGAATTTGAGGGACTGGCTGGAATTTTCTGTGATTTTTGGAACTAATTTTCTACACAGTTTAGGGGAAGAAAAAAATTCAGGAAACAATATATTCATGTCTCTTGTGATTGTGTTGAATTTACCGTGTATAGAATTTTGATTTTGGGAGTTTTATGTTATGTTTTTATTTTATTTTTAGATTTGGCTTGTTTAGGTTTTAGTTTATTTTCTATCTTCTTTGAGTCTATTTATGTTTTTTGTTTTTGTTTTATTTCTAGGATTGGATCACTTTCTATTTTTATTTTTTAGGTTTGATTCACTTTTTTGATTTGGTTTGGTGTGTTAAAAGGGGAAAAAAAATTCAAAGTCCAAAACAAATTAGAAAAGGAAAAATGGCCAAAAATATATCCTTTTGTGAGGGTGTGGGATTTACATGACTGATTGGGTAAGAGACCTGAAAAATAATAGACTTGTTAAGAGTGAACCTGACTCTGACCTGGAGCCCAAACCTGAATCCAAGCCTGAACTAGAATTGCAAGAAATGGCACAAGAAAGATCTTTGAATGATATCTTCTATCCTCGTAGGACAGCCTTGCCATCTTGTTTCACTATACCTGACTTAGGACCAAATGTAACCTTTAAGTTGAGACCTCATTATACCCAAATGTTCCCTAAATTCACGGGAGGATGTTTATTTGTTTTTGGGAGAATTCGAAGAAGTATGTTCTATGATGCGTTTTCTTAATATCCCTATTAATGTTGTGTGAATGAAATTGATTCCTTTTGCTTTGAAAGATTATGCTAAATGTTGGATGTATGGCTTGGCTACTAATTTAGTTACTTCTTGGAATGATTTTGTAAGATCGTTCTTGAGAAAATATTTTTCTAATGCCTTTTAAGATAAGGAATGAAGTCAATCAATTTGTGCAACTAAATAGGGAATCATTATGGAAATACTTTGATATGTTTAAAAATTTGTTGGCCCAGTGTCCCCATCTTGGGTTAGACCAAGCACGTTTGTGCCATATTGTTTATGAAGGACTTGACTAATAGACTAGAACCATATTAGAGTTCATATGTCAGGGTGACTTTCTTTCTAAGAACGTCATTGCTGCTTGGGAATTTCTAGAGGACTTAACTGAGAAGACCATGCAGTGGGAAGCCGCTCACGATGACAGTCAAAGTTCTAGGTTTGTATGGGGTGGGTTACATTCTGTTTCTGTTGTGAATCACTTAGAGTCTAAGATTGCAATGTTAGAGAACATGTTTAAGGCGTTGTCTCCCCAAATTTTGCATATATCTTAGACTTCTACGGTGTCCTGTTCTCACTTTCAGGCCTTATATTATTCTTTGAGTGTTTGTCCTTATTTTGCTCACCAATTAGCAACGGGACAGAAGCAAGTGAGTACGACCTTTTAGAGACCTAAGAACAATCCCTTTTTCTCTTATTACAATTCAGGGTAGAGAAATCACCCTAACCTTTTTTGGAGTAGTGAACCAAATGGTGTGGTTCCTAACTTCCACCTTAGGGTCTTTCCTGGAAACAACTCCCAATGCATCTTCCATCCCTCCAACACTTTTTAGAGACTGACTTTTTCAGGTGTGCCCAATGCACCTGGACCTCCACCACCTATAGCTTAAGTTCAACCTCTTCTTGATTATACTGGCATTGATAAATTAAGAGGAGAATTAATAATAATCTAGAGAGAATGATTAATGCTAATATGGAGAGAATGATGAGAATGATGACTGAACAGTTTTCCTAGTTAGCATCATCTTCTAGGAAGTCAGGTACTTTTTCGAGTCATCCTAAGGGAACCCTAAAGGTCGCATTTCTTCTTCTTCTGGTGCTAAGCCTGGCGAGCCTGTGAAGAAAGTGAATGCAGTTAGATCTCTTTGATCTGGTCAAGAGATTGATAACTAAGTGAGAAATCCTAACTAACCTTGCTTGTATCCTCATCAATTCTTCCAAAATTCTTCTCCCTCTTCTTCTTCTCCAGAAACTGGTTCATCAAGTAAGTAAGGGGATGCTGCTGATGGTGCCCCCAATGATTTTGGTAAACCTCTTCCTTCGGAGTCGCCTTCTAACAAAGAGGAGCCTAAGGAGAAAGATTCCTCTGATTCAGTTGACATTTTACCTCCTAAGGATTCTTCTTCTCCTTTTTCTGCTGAGAAAGTCCATAAGTCTTTACCTCCTTTTCCACATAGGCTTAAAAAGAAAGCTCAAGCTCATGTTAAAAAGATGAGAGAGACCTTCTCTCAAGCCAAAATCTACATTCCTTTACTTGATGCTATTAAGCAAATGCCTCTATATGCTATGTTTTTAAAGGATCTATTTATGATGAAGAGAGCCATTAGTGTCCCTAAAAAGGCTTTCTTAGCCTCTGGTGCTAGTTTCATTCTTTCTCATTGGATCCCAGTGAAGTATAAGAACATCGATTGCCCTACTATTTCTATAGTTATAGATAGCCAGCTTATTCACAGAGCTTTACTTGATTTAGGGGCTAGTGTTAGTTTGATACCCTTTACTAAGTATGATAGGCTAGTTTAGATGAGCCGAAACCTACCAAGATGGTCATTCAATTAGTTGATAGGTCGACCAGGTTGCCTAGGGATATAGTTGAGGATGTCCTAATTAGAGTGGGTGAATTCATTTATCTTGTGAATTTTGTTGTGATTGAGATTGAAAAGGTGTCCAATGTAGCTAGTTAAGTCTCTGTAATTCTAGGGCATCCTTTCTTGGCCACTGCCAATGCCCTCATTAATTCCAGGAATGGTATGATGAGTTTGTCTTTTGGCAACATGACCTTAGAATTGAACATCTTTAACATGCAAAGATAGCCTTCTGGTTTTGATGATATGAAGCTTTGTACTCTTAACTGAGTAGAAGATTCTGTATTAGATGATAATTTTGATGATATGTTTGCCATTGAGTATGAGTCACTTCTTGTGGATGATGAGTCTAAATATGATGTGTTTGAGTTTGATGACTTGTGTTCTGTTGATGCTTGTCTGCTTGCTTCTGTTTTTGAATGTGGTCATAAGTCTAGTTCCCCTCTTGAATTGAAACCTCTTCCTGACTCTCTTAAGTATTCATTCCTAGGATCTAATGAATAATTTCCTATGATTATTACTTCTGAGCTAGATCGGAACTAAGAGGACAAACTGATTGTCCTACTTAAAGGAAACAAGGAAGGTATAGGTTAGACTTTAGGGGATATTAAGGGTATTAGTTCTTCCATTATACAACATAGAATTCATTTGGAGGACAGTGCTAAGCCCTACCAAGACCACCAAGGGTGTTTGAACCCAACTTTACAGGAAGTAGTTAGGAAGGAAGTAGTGAAGTGGTTAGACCATGGGATTATTTATCCCATTTCTGATCGTGAGTGGATTAGCCCTATTCAAGTTGTTCCTAAGAAGACTAGTATTACCATGATTGGGAATGATAAGAACAAGTCAGTCCCTACTCGAGTCCAATCTGAGTGGCGTGTGTATAAATTATAGGAAATTGAATGCTTCCACCAAGAAAGACAATTTTCCCCTTCCATTCCTTGATCAAATGTTAGAGAGGTAAATGTTAGAGAGGTTAGCTGGACATTCCTTCTATTGCTCTTTAGATGGATATTCTGGCTATACTCAAATCTCTATTGCTCATAAGGATTAGGAGAAGACTACTTTCACCTATCCATTTGAGACATAAGCCTTTAGAAGAATGCCTTTTGGACTGTGTGATGCCCGTACTACCTTTCAGAGGTGCATGATTTCTGTTTTCTAAAATTTGGTCGAGCAATTTATGGAAATCTTCATGGATGATTTTTATATGTTTGGGTCTTCCTTTGATAATTGTTTGTCTAATCTGAGAAAAGCGTTGGAAAGGTATAGGGAGAAAAACTTGAATTTGAATTGGGAGAGGTGACACTTCATGGTTAAAAAAGGGGTAGCCTTAGGCAATTTATGACTTTGGGGAACCATGAATTCTATGGAAATAATTTTTAGGGGTCAACGTTTTTCGAATGTATTCCCAAGTACCTACTATTTTGGGTAAACTATTAACAGGGGTCGATATTTTAAGAAATAGTTACTAACTGAAGTTTTTTTTTGGCAACTTAGTCCCTTAACTTTCTGAATTAGCTATTTTTGTAAGTGCAAATACTTAAGTTTTTGTGACTTTTTAATAAAACTAAGCTTATATTTTTGTTTACACTTCTTGTAAAGACTTTACTGATACTAGTTATCACAATCAACTACTTATATCATGAATATTATATTTTCTGTGATTAACAACCCACCATGCTTAGCAAAATAAGTAAAGCATAATTAAAGAGTTTTGGCCATTATCTGAATGCAGTCAGCGCTGGACTTTGGCGTTCCTCTAGCTTCAGGCTTATTGAGATTGCTAATCCCAATCTCACCTTTCTTAGATCAGACACAACACAGATCCGTTTTATTTCCTACCTCGAACTGTAGTCACTGATCAAGTTTTATATATTTTTAAAGGATAGTGAGACTTTAATCAAGAAATTATAATATTTAGGACATAAGGTTCAATTGAATAACATTCCTTACTGGGAAAACTTCTTTTATTGAAAGCATGAAAGTGGAAATATTACAATGGAAAGCTTGAAGAGAGACTTTAAGCTAAGATCATTAGAGATGCTTGCTCATAGAGAAAAGGAGAATCTCGACTTCTCTTTTGCTCAAGAATGCTCAAATGAACTTGTCCTTTTTCAGCCCTCAACCACTCTTTTTGTAGAGGGTTGGGGGTACATAGGATTCCCTAATGGCTATAGTACACTGATTTTTCACATAGATATAGTACACACTGATTTTTCACATGGCTATAGTACACTGCTTTATTTAATAGACTTGACACTAGTCAAAATAGTACAATAATGGAGCAACCACTTTTCAAAACTTTTGGTGATGATAAGACTAGTGATCATTATTGAGATTTTGTATGCCTTCATCTCCAATTATATCTTCCAGACCATCATTATCTAGATAATCATCAAAATCTTTATCTAATTGAAGATGCTTTGGGTCCCATTTCTCAAATAATTCAAGAAGATATTTCTTTCTTTTCTCTGATAAGAATTTTCCTGCTCCAACGTCAAAGAGAAAACCAAAAACATCTTCTGAAGTCACTCCTTCCACCTTCATATATTCGATAAACTCACTCTGATAAGCGAAAGTAGTATTTCCACAATCCATTAGTGTTTTTCCTGGTTCAATTAATCTCCAACTTCGTTGATAAATGTTGAAAAATCCAATGGCTCTTGTTAAAGCAGGATTGGTAACTAATTCTCGACGTTATGGAGTACATTCTTGTCGTCGATCTTCGGGGTCGTCGAAATCAACAATCTGAACAAGATCATGAGCTGGTTTAGCTTTTCCATTTTCATACTTGATTAGTGCACAATATACCTCCACATATAGACATCTACTATTTGGGATTTTTGTTGGACTATGAGGAGATGTAAGAATCCAATGGATCTTCTTGAACATGCATTGTTGGAAATTAGTTAGTGTTGAGAAAAAGGGGAATTTCGAATCTGTGAACTCCATAAAGTAAACTACCATCCTGTACTCACGAGCTTTCATGACAGGGTCATTTGCAGAAAGTGAATTTGCTGGGAAACTAACACCACCAACTCTAGACCTATCAGGAAAGTAGGCCGTTGTATTCCAAGACTCCCTAATCTATACTATATATAAAAGCAATGTTGTGATGACGTGGCTTTTTCGAATTTTCTCATAAATTTGAGATTTTGAACCGTTAGATTATTTGATTATATAATCACAACCGTCGGATTTTCAATAAAATAATTACCGTCATAATTAAAAATATATAATATCTTATTTTTTTTTTGGCAACAGAATAATATACTTCGATATCCTTTCCTAAATCAATAAAAATAATTATCATCATAATATCATTAGGTTATTTGATTATACAATCACAACCATTAGATTTTCAATAAAAATAATTACCATCATAATTAAAAGTATATTATTTCTTGACTTTTTTTTTGAGTGGAATCTATTAACTACCTAAAAACAAAGTATACTTTAATAACTTTTTCTAAATCACTGAAAATATATATGTACTAAAGTTTATGGATGGTATTAATATTTTAGTGATCCAAGGAAGGAATAAAATATTAAAGTTTCACTTTTCTTATTTTAATGGTAAACCCGAAATTAGCCACTTTGCATATTATTATTAGATTAAATAAAAGAGATATGAATTAATAGAAGAGCTGGATCTAGACAAAAGAATTTTCTTTCCAAACGTTCTTAATGCGGGATAAGGTGTTTTTCTTCTTATATTTCTTAGTCATAAATAAAGTTCATAAAATCACTATTTTTTTTATGAACAAAAATCCGCACAGTGACAATTAGTTAAGGGTCGAAAAATGTTCCTTTTAAGAGGTTGATGAAGTTTTTTATTTTTTTAAATTTGTAACAAGTATTTCTATACCCATATAGTAAGTGAAAAAAATTATAGGTTTTTATTGGTAATAATTATTTATAAAATATTACAATATTCCATATAGCAACCATGTCATATACAATATTTTAAGTTTTTTCAAATAAAATAATTAATAACTTTTTAAGAAGAAGCAATTATTGACAGGAGCAAATTATGAGAAACTATCAACTAAAATTTCTAATATATCGAAATATACTACAATAAGTTTAGCAAATATTTTCGATCGCAGTTATAATATATTAATTTTTCTACAATAATTTTAAAATTATGGTAGTCTAAAAAAATTATCTAATTTATTCATTGTTAGGTACTATTGATTATACATTTTCAGTTGCATATTTATGTTATGAATTTCGCAAATGTATGGTTGATCGCTGTAGCAAGTACGGGTGTCGATCTTTAGGGATGTGTTATGAAATTAGATCGCTATAAAACTAAATGTGATACGATTGAATTAAATTGTCAAGGTTTAGTTAATTAATAACCAATTATTTCAGCACGCTACACTGGAAGATTAATGTCAGCAAGAAGCTTACCCTATCCATCACCATTAACTTTAATTATGACCAAATTATGCAAAGCAAAATCAAACTTGAATAACCAAAATAGAAACAGAGAACTTAACAAATATGAGAGAAATTAAGCTCAACCTCTTCACCTCCAACTCCCTTCAGCTCTCGCCTAGAATGAAAATCTGGATCTGAACGCATATATGAACCGAATAGAGAATCCAGTTATCCAAAGAACGACCAACACCGAAAACTCGAATCTAGGCCAAACTGAAGTTGTGCCAATCACGTTTTGGACACTTTATTTTTTGATTACTATCTCATTATAACATTCTCTACAGCCGTATAGTCATCTATCAGTATATGCGATTATAAATGATTGTATAGATAAACCATGGGTATTTGTTATGGAGCATCGACGATGCCATGAAGTAGAATTGTCTATCACTCTTATTGCGTCAGTAAGTTGGAAGGAGGAGGTGTATTACTTACGAAACACTGATGTTAGGTACACCAGGTACACAAGATATAATCGTAATCTTCATTATATCATTGCTAATCAAATTATTACTAAGAACTTAATTTTTAATGTAGGTAGAAGATGAGAATGTGAATTTTTCGTCATTGCCACCACAAATTAACGAATTATCATATCATTTAACATAATTTTTAGTTTCATTTTGACTACCTACAATCTCTGTCATACTTTAAATCGCGTATTTGATAATCATACGTTGTTTTAATTATTGAGTTTCAATGGTTATACATAAAAGTGCTATCTATTCATATTTTTCAATAAATTTAAGTATCATTTTCTAAATTACAATATTAAGTTTGTATACAGTGAACATTCATCGATTATTTTGACTATATATATATGTACTGTAATATGCACCGTGCAAAGCACGGGTCCATACTAGTATCATAAGAATAGTTATGATAATAGTCGATGCAGGTTGCATACCACTCATTGAACCATTTTTTTTTAACATAAGAACTTATTTTTTTCTTGGATATCATAAGGACGTCTAAGAGGGGAAAATCTTTGGACTATTAGGTAGGCGGAAGAAAGTATACCAAAGCATGATCTACTTTTTGTATGGAATTTCAAATTATCAATAAGGACTTTACTAGAAGGAGAAGCCCATTCTAGTAGAAATGCATTTCATTATGGATTTCCTCCTTTTCTAGTAGGAGGTCGACTTTGATGATCACCATTGACGAGTTCTCGAGTTAAACTATCTACCAGAGAATTATTCGATCTCTGTATATGTTCAATAGAGAAGGAAATTGGTTAAGCCATAATTGCCAACGCAGGAGTCGCCCCTGCGCTTGCATATTTAATAAATTTTTTTTAAAAAAACCAAGTATTCCTTTGCAATAAGTTCGAACAAGAAAGGTTTGAGGCTAAAAAGATTTAGAACTTTTCAATTCCCTTTATGACTGCAGGGATTTCTTTTTCTATTGTGGGATAGTTGCATTCTGCCTTATTAAAACTTCCGTTGCAATATTTACGGAGTCTTTCTCCTTCTTTGGTTTTGAGTACTGCACTCCGATGCTGATTGCTGGTATCTGTTTCAAGAACTAAATCATCTCCTTTATTAGGAAAATTAAGAACATGAAAATTTTTACACATCTTTTTGAAGTTTTGAACAATCTTCATATCATTAGTGGTCCATGTCCAAGTTACTTCTTTTTTGAGTTTTGGCTGCAATGGCTTTCTAAGTTTAGCTAAATCTTTAATAAAATTTGAAACATAGGTAAGGCATCCAAGAAACCTTTCTAGCTGTTTCCTATCTTCAATCGTTTCAGGGAAATTCTCTATTTTTTCAAGAATATGCTTTTGTAGGATGATTTGTCCAACTTTTATTTCTAAACCTAAAAACTCAATTTCTTGTTTAGCATAAATACACTTGTTCTTACCCAATATAATACCATGATCGATGCATCTTTGGGTGATAGCTAAGGCATCATTGCGCCATTTAATGATTTTGGAAAAGACAAGGATATCATCAATGTAAACTAAAAAATAGTGATTAAGGTCTTTGAAGATGTCATCCATTCTTTCTTGGAACATTTGAGGTGCATTCTTAAGACCAAATGACGTTATTATCAATTCATAATGTCCTTGAGGAGCACTAAATGCAGTTAATGGAATGCTTTCCTCATCCATTTTTATTTATCAATATCCACCTTTGCAATCCATTTTTGTGAACCAAAAGGTTCCTTGAATTTTGTTGAAAAGGACTGTTTTGTTAGTAATATAATAACCATCAAAGACAGTATTATCATTAAGCTTTTTGTAATTGATCACCATTCTTACTTTTTCTCTTTTTTCTTTTGCATGATTTCTTACCATGAAAGCGAGACTGGTGTGAAGACTCTTGCTATTCCTGATTAATCCTTTATCCATAAGTTCTTTAATTTGTTTATCAAATTCTTGAATGTCTTGGTGTGAATTTACCATTTGTTTGGCTCAAATAATAGTGTAGGGATTTAATAAAGTGATTTTAGCAAATGCCTTATCTTTATCCCAAAATTTTAGTGGATTATCATAGTAGAGTTCTTTGCATAATTTTTCTTGTTGTTCAACAATTTGCTCTTTAATATATAACTTAAGTAATGAGATTGTCAGTATTATCTCACATTGTGCAGACATTACCTTCTCACCATGCTGGCTGCATGTAAATTCAATTTTTTAATGACTGTAAACCTTGCTCAATTTTTCAATATGAACTGAGTGACTATTAATTGTAAATATTATCGGATTTATGGTCTGTGTGCATGGAGAATATAATCTCTGAAAATTATTTCCAATAATTATATTATGAAAGGGTTGGTCAGTAGCCCATAGAGCTTGTGTAATGCATTAACTCCTCCTAATTCTATGGATAACCCTTCTATAGCTTCATTATGGCTCATAATATTGTTGTTAGCTACCCTTACTTGTAGAGGATTTTTAGCCTTTTTTCACATGAATTTTGAAAATAATGATCTTTTGTCAAATCATACAGAACAACCACTATCTATGCAGGCACACAACTCATATTTATTATATCTCTCTAAGCATATGTTTATTGGTACATAGATGCTATTAGGATTTGTGTTGGTGACTTCATAGCTTATCTCCATAGTCATGTTTTTACTAATTCATCCTCACAAATTGGCACACTAACAGTTCTTGTTTTGCACCCAATGACCTTTCTATCTAGACTCAAACTTTGATCCGCACTAGGTCTTGCGGCTTCAAAGCTCATTCTACTGATTTCACTAGTCATTCTCAGTGTGTCATCTTCTTTAAGTTGTTCTTTAGTTGGTGAAGATCCTTCGCCCCATTCTAATCTTGTACTCATGGTTCTTACATTTTTCTTATTGAGTTTTGTAGGGTTGGCAAAGCTTGATATAGATGAATGATTAATTTTTATCTCTTGTGGAATGGATTTAATCCTTTGAATCTTTTGCATAGGGGTAGGACTTTCAAAATTTTCTGTCTCTATCATTGTGACCTTAGTCTTTGGATCTATAGTATTATCTAATTTGGAGATAATTTTCCAAAATATCCTTAATGGATATCCTCCTCTTTTCATGTCCATTCCAACTGTTTTTATCTTGAGGGATAGGAAATTTTTAGCAAATTCATCTTTTAGACTTACAGAATATCCAGGTCAACAATTGAATCCTACCGACCTATTACACAAGTCAGTCTTGATCCCTATGATAATTTGATTATTAAATTTGGTATGCCTAATATAAGAGAGTAAAGCATGAAGACCAATATCCTTGCCATAATATTGTGATGGAGTGATTTGCACTTGGACACTCAAGTTGTGTTATGCTTTCCTAAAAAATCTACATTTTTTAGGATTTGGTTTGTTAAAGTATTTTCTTTTATATGTTTCTCCCCTTTGCTTATTAAAGTTCTTTTTGTTATAAAATTTTCTTTCTCGTCTCTTCTCAAGTTTTTTCCCCCATTTGGCGAGAATCTCAACAAGTTAGAAATTATTTCTTAATTTTCTTTTGCTTTTCGAGATCAAGACATTGATCATTGACCCGTTTTCTTAAATAAGAGATCCTCAAACCATTGGTATCAATGACATTTGTTCGTTCAAGCCATGCAATGTACTTTTCATTAATTATGGAATTTATCGGATATGGTAATTTGTCATAGAACATACCAAGATTAGTCTCATTATGCCCAAGTTTGTAATAATATCAACTAAATTCAGCAACATAATTTTCTAGATATCTCATATCCCATAGTTCTGTATTATTAATCTTTCTCTTCCATTCTCTTGGCTTTTCTTCAGAATCAAGTTTAGCTCCAATAAATTCGGTTTCAATTTCCTTACATAGATTTTTGATCATAGTAGCCTATGTTTCCATCATTCTTAATGTATTTTTACCATCTTCATTTAATGAATCATACTAGTCAGTTACAATGACAGAGAAACTATGTTCAATGTAGTTTAGGATATTTGCAGTAGTCCATGTAGTATTTAGGTTTAAGATCCTATTCATGCCTCTTTTCCAATGTTCAAATATCTCTTTTCTATGACAAGCTCCATCTATATTTAAGATGTATTCTGTCTGACTAATTGGAGTAAGGTCAATTCCTTCGAAGGTTGTAGCTTTCCTTGGGATGAACCCAAAGAAAAAATTGGTTGTATGTCCTGCTGGACGTACCTAGATCTTATGATATGAGTATTTCTTCCAGAAGATTTACCGAATTCTTTAGGCTTAGGAATAACATTGTTGACTAGATTGGTCTCTATCTCACCTAAGTCAAGTTCTTCTCCAATTTCATTAATCTCATCTTCAACAACAACTTTATCATTTTTTTTATCCAATTTTCTTTTTATTTCTTTTGAAGGTAACACATTTAAATCCTCTAGTTTAATAATGTTCATCATGATTTTGTTTAATTCTTCTAGGTTTTGTTCTTTCTCGAATATATTCTGTAGTTGTTCAAGATTATACTGCTTATACTCCATCTTCTTGTTCTTTTTTTTGCTTTTTTATAGCCAATTTTTCATCTGATTTTGCTCCTACTTCTTTTTGAATTTTTATATCGTGCAAAGGAAATAAAATCTTGTTTTTTTTGGTTTTAGAAAGGATATTTATGCTGAGATGGAGTACTAATACTGGAAGTAGCTTTTCCGTTATGTCTTACTTCGTTAACTAGTGAAAGGTGAATTACAGATATTTCCTTCTTAAGCTCCTTGACTTAGGTCTTAATTTTTGCTAATTCTACTTTTAACTCTAAAATTTTATCAGTGATATAGTTTAATTGATGTGCTATTGGAGAAAGGCCTTTCGAAGAGTGTACAATATGTGAATAATTAGGTCCAAGGCAAGCATGTGATGATTCTAGCATTAATCACAGTTAATTGGCTTAATTAATCATTAATTAGCTTAATTATTTTAATTGTTTTTGGTCATGTGGCTCTGACACCAATTAAAAGAGGGCATCAAATAATACTTGTAAGAAAATTTTCACGTGCACAAATTTTAGATTTTCAAAAGTAAATTTTTAAGGGTTTGGGCTAAAATACAAATATGAAAAGTTTAAGGGCTAAAAAGAAAATGTAAGTAGTGAACGCTCCCCTTAAAATAGTTTTCACAGAATAACGCCCCTTTGAAATGTATTCTAATAACGTGGTCCCCTAGTTATAATTTCCACACAAAGTGGGGTACCTATCAGTGATATTTTCTAGCCTTACGCCACATTATTTCTAGAGATGCAATTGAGGTAGACAAAGCTAAAACTGATTTGATTGTTAATCCTCCCCCTCCACTTGTGTGAAAGAGATGAGCTCTATCCTTGGACATGCTGACTTCTATTACGGTTTCATTAAGAATTTTAGTAAGATAATGAAGCCCTTGACCAACCTGTTAGCTAAGGATGTGCCATTTCACTTCTCTAAGGAGTGTCTTGCGGCATTTACTAAGCTTAAGGAAGTTTTAACCTCTACTCTCGTTTTTCATCCTCCCATCTGGGGAGAACCATTTGAGTTAATGTGTGACGCATCTGGTTATGCTGTTATGGTTGTTCTAGGGCAACGTGTTGATAAGAAGCCCCATGTCATTCACTATACTAGTCACACTCTAAACGATGCCCAATTGAACTGTACTATTGCTCAGAAAGAATTCTTGGCTATGATGTTTGGTTTTGAGAACTTTAGACCTTACTTGATTAGGTCTCATGTGATTTTCTATATTGATCACTCTGCTCTTAAGCACCTTCTTTCCAAGAAGGATGCTAAGCCCAGACTTGTGAGATGGATCTTGCTTTTGCAAGAGTTTGACTGTGAGATTAGGGATAAGAAAGGTTCTAAGAACCTTGTAGCTGACCATTTGTCTAGGATTCTCTATGATGGAGTAAGTAAGTCTAGTATTTCTGAGTGCTTTTCCGGTGAGCAATTATATGCTATCCTCTTGATCATTGGTATGATGACATTGTGAACTACCTAGTTTTTGATAGGATCCCTAAGGGTTGGGCCAAGAATGATAGAGATAGGTTTTTCCACCTCGTGAAATTCTTTATTTGTGATGATCGTTACTTGTTTAAGTACTGTTCTGACCGAGTCTTTAGTAGTGCATTCTCAACAATGAGATGAGGAGTGTCCTTTCTTTTTATCATGACCAGGCATATGGGGGGCATTTCATTGGGAGAAAGACTACAACCAAATTAATGTGGTCACTGTTGGCCGACCTTATTTAGGGATGCTTTTGAATACTGTAAGAGTTGCCCTAGGTGCCAACAGTTGGATATAATAAGTAGAAGAGATATGATGTGACTTAATCCCATTATTGTGGTGGGGATTTTTGATGTGTGGGCTATAGATTTCATAGGAGCATTTTCATCTTCTTTTGAAAATAAGTACATTCTATTAGCTATGGACTATGTCTCTAAGTGGGTTGAGGCCATTCCTTCTAGGACTAATGATGCCAAGGTGGTTGTCAAGTTTCTTAGGGAGAACATCTTTGCAAGATTTGGCATGTCCTAGGCTATCATTAGTGATCAGGGTACCCACTTTAATAACAAATCTTTTGATGCCTTACTCAGCAGATGCTCCATACTCCCTAGGCATGCAACTCCCTATCACCCCCAAACTGGTGGTCAGGTTGAAGCGTCCAATCGCCACATTAAGGGGATTTTTAAGAAGACTATAAGTAGAAATAGGAAAGATTAGGCTGACAAGCTTGTAGATGTTGTTTGGACATATAGGACAACTTTCAAAACTCCCTGGGGTATGTCACCTTATAGGGTTACTTATGGTAGGCCTTGCCATCTCCCTGTTCAGATAGAGCAGAAAGCTTGGTGAGCTATTAAGATGCTCAACTATGACTTGACTGAGGTCGGTGAGGAGAGAAGACTCCAACTGAGTGAACTCAGAGAGATATGAGCTAAGGCTTATAAGAGTGCTCGATCCTACAAAGAGAGGGCTAAGTTGTTTCATGACAACATATTCTTAGGAAACAATTTGCCCCTAGAATGAAAGTACTCTTATATGATTCTAAGCTCCATTTATTTCCAGGGAAATTGAGGTCCCAATGGAAGGGTCCGTATCTTGTCTCACGTGTTTTTCCCTATGGTGCAGTTAAAATTGAGGATCCTAAGAGTGGTGCCAAATTCAAAGTAATGGCCAATGGTTGAAGCAATTTCTGGAGCTTTCGAGTCAAGAAGATGTGGAGTGTCTGATACTCAACGAGCTGAGTCTTGATCAGTGATGCAATTCTGAGATAGTTCAGGTGTACATAGCACCCGACCTGGTTTGCTTGAGATTTCGTTCTTTCCTTTCTCTTTTTCTCTTTTTTCTTTTCTTTTTGTATATTTGGATACTTTTCTTTTTCTCTTGTGTGTATATGTTTGTACTTTTGTTTTTGACGGTTTCCTTTTAGTTTTGGGTCATCTTTTCTTTTTGTATATTTGTTTCTATTTCTGGTTTTTATTTTTTTATTTTATGTTTCTTTCACTCCTAGTGAGGACACTGTCTGGTTTAGGTGTGGGGTGGAGAAACTTTATTTAAAAAAAAAACTGAAAAATTATGAAAATCCAAAAAGATTTTTGTTTTGTTTTTGGGGAATGTATGTGCTATTCTAATTGACCATGTTCTCTTGTATCTTACCATTAGGTTGTATATAGATGTGGTATACATTGATCGAACTTAGTCCTAAAGTATGATGTTTGTATATAGTCCTAACCCGATATTTTTTCTTTAATGCAAACATGACTGTGGTAGCTTAACCCGTGTGATTTTGAGCCTTGTAGACTAATTCATCATTTTTAGTCTCATGTTTTTCTTTCATGTGTGTCTCTTCTATGATTACATCTCTAGAACTTGCTTTGATTATCTTTGAGATCACATTTAGCATGTGCATTATGATAATATGATAGAGACATTCATTTGTTTTTGACAGCTACTTAGTCAAATTGCCACCCATAATTTGAATGTTTTCACCCTTGCTAGCCATTTGAGCCTTGATTGTTTTTGTTGTGGACCCTTCATTTTAGCTCTTGGCCTAAACACATTTTCCTATACCTAAGCCAAAACTAGTGGAGCAACACTTCGTTATTTGTTGGGTAGCTTTTGGGTATTTTACGTAATCGGTGGTTGATTTTGGTATATGTTGGGATGTCTCATTGTGGCCATTTGAAAATTGAGTTGTGTTGTTCTTGTACATGCATTCATTCATTTTCTTATTGAAAAAAAAGAAAGAAAAAAAGGAAAAAAAAAGAAGCAAGAAAAATGAAAAAAATGGATAAAGTTCCAATGGAAAAAAAGATTGAAAAAAATATCAAAATTCCAAAACAAAAGTTATGAATAAGAGTGATTTGCAGGAATGTTATCACTGTATATGCTCATTTCCAATGGTTCAATTAAGTGGGGTGCATTCTTATTTTCTTTTGAGATAGCATGTGCTTATTATAATTGGTATAAGTATTGGTTGCTCTTAAGTTGCTTGGCTTTTAGCTTCTCATTCCCCAAATCGTTTGTCCCTCTCCTAACCCTTAACCCATAGCCCCAATAAAATCCTGAAAAGTCCTCTTGAATATTATTTTGCATATTGCATTTTAGTGATGCAGAAATGAGAATCTTACCAAGCCTATGGTAGTTTGTATGATTGGAAGGGAGTTGAGTGAAACTTGTTATATTTTAAACACATGAGCGGGAGTGTTCCACATTTCCTTAAAGTGAGGTTCTACCAGTTGAGTTTGCACATAATTTTTAAGTGGGGTGCAAGATTGTGTGCATATGTCATCAATGGGGACTAAGAATTAATTGAAGTGTACATTGTATTTATATGCAATCTAATGCTTAGGTTGCTTGAGTGATGTGGTTGATTAGAATATGTGTATGTTTTCCCCGGTGTTGCTGAGTTTTTGAATTTGAATTTTTTTTTAAGATTTTGTGGGTATATCTTCTGTAAACCCTCACGAGACATTTCTCATCCACCAGGGGGTAACTTAGGGGTTTAAAGGGCTTATTATACATGCTAAGTACAACCATGACTCCTACGAAAGTGAGTTAGGATTTTATATTCTTTTTCTAGGATTTTTTTAGTTTTATTTTACCCAAAGA
This sequence comes from Selenicereus undatus, assembly GCA_017589665.1. Lineage (NCBI taxonomy): Eukaryota > Viridiplantae > Streptophyta > Magnoliopsida > Caryophyllales > Cactaceae > Selenicereus > Selenicereus undatus. The sequence continues at coordinate 85,180,300 of JACYFF010031952.1, read as the reverse complement.
CGAGCAAAATTTAGGTGTGGGGGTATTTGTTCAACTAGAAATTATGTTAATTTATACCCTTTTATTATCTAATATTTGCTCGAAATAAATTATTAGATTAGAATTTTAATATATATTTTGTATATTTTGTAGGAATTGGAAATTTGAAGAAAACGGCTAATGCTCTTGCCAAGAGGGAAAACAGGCTGATTGGATCAGTCAGAGCCCTTCCCAGCAGCCCGTTTAGCACCCCAGACTGCCCTCTGTCTCCCTCCTTTTTTTTTACGATTACACCTAGCCTAGCTAGGTAGCCAGCAGCACCTCCCCCTTCTTAGACTCCCTGTCTCTATTCCTTTCCATGGCGAGTCGACCTAGTACCCATTTCCCCCCTTCTTTTCTTTCCCTCGCCATTAGGCTTGTGCTTTTCTTTCTTCTGCGGTCCATTCCCGGTCCAACTTCCCTTCGCTCTTCTCTTTTCTCCACCCTTCTCTCTCACACGGGCCTAAGCGCAGCCCAACAGCCCAACCTCCCTTCTCTCTTTCTCTTCCCTCCTAATAGGGTCGTTTCCCATCTTTTTCTTCCCTTTACTTTTCCCCACCTTCAGTGCATGCCTGGATTCCTATTCCAAACTAGCCTAGTTTGCTCCTCCCTAATCTCACTTAGTCATGCCACATTCTCCTCATGTGAGTAGTAGCCCTCTAACCCTTTTTTCTTCTTCTTCATTTCTCAACCCAAAAAAACCCAAAAAAAACATAGTTGGGCAGCTTCATCTTCCCATTCTCGACCGTTTCTTTCCCTCTCTCTCCACCTTTAATCAAATCATTCATTCTCCGAAAGTCATACCCAATAGCTATTTTCATCAATATACCTATCATCTACTCAGCTCAATAGTTACGAGCAGTAAATACATAGCTTGAATTGGAGTTTAATGGAATTAATGGCAAGGAGCATGTCGCATTCTGGCTGGGCTTCAAATGAAGTTTAAAGGCAAAGAAGAGGAGAGGAGATATAGAGGCTATAATAGATCATAGAGAGCAGAGTTTTATTTCCTTGAATTTCTCTATTTTCTTTCCAAATCCATTTTTCTTTTATCTCCGAAATTCATGTAATTAAACATGAGTTTGTTAAATGGATGAAATTTAAATTACTTGTCATTCTACGTGAGTTTTTGTTTGACTTTGAGTATTATTATCTTCCCTTATTATGAGTTTATACTCAAATTTAAGATTTGGATGCCCATTTGTGCTCTGTCAAATTCAAACCATTGGCTTGGTCCTTTGCTGAGTTCATTTTGGCTTACTGCAATCATGGATGTTCAACTATGCGTTACATGAGCTACGATTAGTGTTTCTGAATTAATTATGTCTTATGGAGTCTAATTTGATTTATTTGAGTCATAAAGACCTAATTTCACATTACATCCCTGCGGATCGACCCTCAAGTGTTACAACAAGTATCGTGCGCTTATGGAAAATAACAATAAACAATTCTTCAACCCAATATCTTCACAATTCTTTATGGTATTAGAGCTAGGTTGAGAGAAACGACTCAACAAATCGTTCCTGTTTTTTCTTTAAACCAAAAAACAAAACCGAATCAATGAGTAGTATACTGACGCCATGGCTGGTGGAGGAATAGGGTTCATCATTGAGAGTCACTCTCCCTACTTCCTACACCTATCTAAAGGGCTAGACATGATGATTACGGCCGTGATCTTTGACGGAAAAAATTGTGATATTTAGGAGCGAGTCGTTCGAACGACACTCTTGGCAAAGAGCAAACTAGGATTTATTGACGAGTCCCTAGCTAAGCCTAATTCAAACACTAAAGAAGGGAAGGGCAAACTGCACGCTTGGACCATGGTGAACTCCATGGTATCATCACGCTTAATCAACGTAATCAATCCTAAGTTAAGGACTAGTGCTACATATATGGAGATGGCGGTGAGTATGTGGTAGACAATTAGGCGAAGGTATGTTGTGGCTAATGCTCAGAAGATACATCAACTCAAAATGAGTGCCTCTGGTTGTAAACAAGGTGGCCTTCAAGTCATTGAATTCTTGTTTAAGTTAATGGGTCTTTGAAGTGAGGTAGACAACTATGCTAAATTTCCTAAGTGTAGTTATGGTAAGTGTGAGTGTAAAATCAATAAGAAGCTGGTTCAGACGATGGAGGAGGAGAACACGCATCAGTTCCTATAGGACTGAATGACGATTCATATTCTAGTATTTGAAGTCAAATACTGTTATAGTATAAACCTATTCCTGGCCTTTAACCATCAACTTTAGCTTTTGATTAAATTGGTCTTTGAACATGGTATTAGATCCTTTCTGAGCAAAAAGGTTTCAAGTTCAAATCTCAACAGCCCCCATATTCATTGCACAAGGTATGGAGGGGCCCTTACAACATCCATGCTTCAATCCCAAAGGGAATTCGTGTATGGGGATGTGTTAGAGTATAAAACAATTCTTAAGCCTTCAACCATCAACTTAAGCTTTTGGTTAAATAAGTCTTTGAACAAATACTAGCCCTTGACTCACCTCCCTCCATCGACAAGGTGTTCAATATGGTACAACAAGAAGAAAATCACAAGTGCTTTATGCGTGAAGAGAAGAAGGAGGTGAACTTACAACTGCTAATAAGTGCTTAATATGTACATCTTTTTAGGCCTATTTTGCCTCGTTTTTAGGAGAATTTTGTGCTTAATGATGTTGTTTACTCTTCTATTCTTGATTTATGCTCAGGATTTTTAGCCTTTTTACCCAACATTTTCCCATTAATGGCTGTGCTTTGACCTCCCCCACGGTCATCCATGAGTTGCTACGCTTGTGGAGCAAGAAAAGAGCAAGAAACCGGTTCCAGCGCAGACCACGATCGAACCGTGGTGGATGCCACAGATTGTGGTAGGCGTCTAACAGCTGCCTCTTCATTCTCCCTTGGCTAAGATCAACTTAAATTTCCTATAAATAGCGATGTTCAACAGCAAAGGAGAGCAATCCCTAGCAAGCAAAGCAAGTTAGAGTTAGCCTAGTGAAGATTAGGTTAGTTTATTTTCTCTCAAATTTTTTCTTTGCTTGGATTTGTTTTTTCTTTTGTGTGAGTTTTGAGTGTGAGAGTTTTGATCCTAAGGTGGTTCTGCAGCCCTTGGTAAAGGTCATCTCAGCCGAGCCCTTTTCGCTCAGATTTCGCCGATTTTTGGTTAGTTTATTTATCTTTTATCATGTCTGAGTATTTTTCTTAGTCTAGAAATTTAGTAGTTTGTGGACGTCTATTGGATCATGTATTAGTTTATTCAATTGCGCTTATTTTTATGATTAGTTTGATTTTATTCTATCAAGTGTTTGATATGTTGTGAGTTAATTTTTTGCCAAAATTTACTTGCACACTTGAAACAATCGAGTGAACATTCAAAAGACGACATTTGGTTGTTGGACTGCTTGAATAGACTTGGCATAACTTCGTTTTGAAAGAGGGATTTATATGTTAGGAGGGCTAGTAAGTAATCGAAGACTTTGAACTTGAATTAAGTCAAATTAGTTTGAAAGAACAACGTTTTCTTAGTTTAGGCAAATTTGATTTATTTCGAAAGAATAGATAAAGTTTCTAGAAAAGATTACAATTCCTCCGAATTAATCAATTAGAGAATAGCACATGTTTATTAATTTTGATCCAATTCTCTTCCATAGCTGTGAAAATTCCTAGACGTTTTTCTCTTATTGATTTAGACGAGTTCATTTGCAGTAGTTAATTGAAACCACTTGAAATAGAGTTTTTCTTAGCATAATCTGACAAGACTAGGCTTGATAGATTATTTTAGTCCCTGGGAAACGATATCTTTTATCTATGTTACGACTGCCCGTACACTTGCGGCAGTAGTCAAGTTTTTGGTGCCGTTGCCGGGGACTAAATTTCTAACTATTGAGTATTGTCTTACGAACGTGACTAAGAATTTTATTGTTTTGTTTTGTTTTGTTTTCTTGTTATTTTTCTTTTTCCTGTTTAATTGCGCTGGTAGTGTTGGTCAAAGTGCTCGCAGGAATTTTTCGTAGTTTATGCGAAGTCCAATTTTGTACAAGCCTGATCCAGAGATTGAGAGGACTTTTTGCTTAAGGAAGAAAAAGCAATGGTTCGAAGAGCAAAGGTGCGAGGCAAGAAGGAATTCAAACATGGCAGGTGAAGAAAGAAGGACCCTTCGAGATTTCATTAAGCTCGGAGTCCAAGGGATCGCCTCAAGCATAGCTCGGCCTACTGTGGATGCCAATAACTTTGAGCTCAGCCTAACACTTATTTCCATGGTGCAACAATCTCAGTTCGACGGAATTGCTTTGGAAGACCTGAATCTACACCTCTCGGTATTTTAGAGGTATGCGATACACTAAAGTTAAATGGAGTCTCCAGTGATGCGATTCGTCTTCTCTTATTCCCTTTCTCATTGAGGGATAAGGTGAGGGCTTGGTTACACTCTTTATCGTTTGGTCGCATAACTACTTCGGACGAGTTGACAGGAGCTATCCTCACCAAATTCTTCCCTCCGAGCAAGACAACGAGCCTGAAAAATCAAATCACAAAATTTTTGCAAAAAGAGGATGAGACGCTTTATGAAACCTGGGAGTATTTTAAAGATCTACTGTGTTTACGCCCCTACAATGGTCTTCAGCGCTGGATGATTATCCAGGTCTTTTATAACGGTGTGACCCAAGCTATGAGGTCCACTATTGATGCGGCGGCAGGATTGTAATGAGCAAAACCAAGGATGAAGCCTATAACCTTATCGAGGAGATGGTGCTTAATAACTTTCAATGGTCCGCTGAACAAGCCTAACCCAGGCGAGTTGGAGGTAAGCTTGAAGTTGATGCAATTACTTTACTGTCTGCTGAAGTAGATGCCATGACTAAAAGACTGGACCAAATAAATGTTAATGCTATGAACTCAAGTGCCGCTTCCCTTTGTGAAATTTGTGGTTCAATTGAGCATATATCTTTGTACTGTCAAGTTGGGAGTCCTTTTTACCAAGACCCCGATGAAGTTAATTATGTTTAAAACTTCAACCCGAGACGGACCAATGACCCTTACTCTAATACCTATAATCCGGGTTGGAAGAATCATCCGAACATTTCTTATAGATCGAATCTGAACACTATGAACATGCCGCCTATGAATGCTAGAGCACCCCCTGGTTTTCAAAGACCCCCATTCCCTTCTCAGATGCCCCAAAAGTCTAAGTTGGAAGTAATGATGGGATACATGCTTATAGCACCACAGAAACAGGATGAGTATATTAAGCAATTAGCCTCAAAGGTTGATGTGCTTACGACTTATAATAGGATGTTAGAAGCCCAAATTGCCCAAAAGCCCACTTTTTCATCGACGCCCTCATATAGACTCCCTAGTGAACCTGAACCTAACCCTCGAGAGCACCGTAACTATGTTACCATGAAGGAGGAAGAAGAGGACTCAACTGACCCTGACGAAGTACTAATGAAAGAGGGTAGAGATATAACTATGGCTGGTAGTAAAGAGAGCAATAACGGTGGCAAGATTGCCACATTTGTGGAGAATGACTCTGTTGAGATCTCAACCATTTTCCCCCCTAAGCTCCCTAACCCAAGTAGTTTTTCTATCCCCTGCATTATAGGAAAGGTAGAGATTGAGAGAGGTCTACATGATTTGGGTGCAAGTGTCAGCCTAATGCTCTACTCTTTGTTTCATAAGCTACACCGAGGATCGTTACTAGCCGCCCCCTTTTCACTACAGTTGGCTAATGGTTCTGTGACACAACCCATAGGCAAGTTGGAAGATGTTCCTGTTAATATAGGAGACATTTAGGTGTTAGAAGACTTCATTATGATCAATATGCCTGAACCTGATAATGCCCAAATCATCCTAGGTTGGCCTATTTTGGCGATAGTTAGTTACCATATTGATGTGAGGGATGGCCGTATTTCTTTTGAGGTAGAGGAGAGATTTACTGTGTTTAGTCATATAAAGAAGGATGTGGTTCTCCTCATTCTTCTATATTAGATGCATTACTCCTTTCCCCTAAGTATGATATGGTGGATGTCTTGAATGATGAAGATCCTCCTAATTCTGAATGGACTTCATATGAGGACCTTGACCAAGGGTATGTTAAGGTGGAGTTTTCTACTCCTATACCACCTAACAAGCCCAAGGTTGAGGCCCATGTTTTTAATGTTTCTTTGCTGAGTGAATATTGTAGGTTTGCACAAGCTATTCGCTTTATGCCCCATTTGGAAGGTTTCGATGCCAATTTTGATGTAGTAGTTGAGCAAGTAGATGGTAGTCCGTCTGACGGGCCAAGAGAGCAATTTTGTTTTGTATGCGGATGGTGTGTTGTGGCACCAAGTTATGAAGACGAAGGACCTGCATCCAAAACTGTTAAGGTGGTACCTTCAACTGAAGAAGTTTGACTTTGTGGTTCGCGACAAGGTTGATCCGGACCAAGCCTAGAGCAAGGGTCAAGCTCTTGACCTTAAAAGAGTGTTTCTTGGGAGACAACTCAAGATTTCTTTCTTTTTCCCTTTTTTTTTATAGTTGTTATTACTTTTTGTAGTTTTATCTTCAAAAAAAAAATAAAAAACAAGAACAAGAAAGAACCCTGGAAAAAAAACGAGTGCCAGCAGACACCATGGGTCATCTGTGGTGACTGCCACTGTCTGTGGTGGTCTGCTATGGGCCGCGGTCTAGGTTTTTGACCGCGATGCCTTTTCCCTTTCCCCTCACTACATCTTCTTCATTCAACTATTTCTCTCTCTTCCTCCCTTCTCTCTCTGTAAAACTTGCATAACCAACACCAACAATCTCCCTCAAATCTTCTCCATTTTTCTTCATTTTCACACCAAATTCCTTCCTTTCACTTAATCTCCCCATTTCATCCACAAAATCTCATCTCTTTTCTTCTTCTTCTTTTTCAAAATTCATCTCACCCTCATTCAACCACCTTAACCATCCTTTTCTCTGTCTAATTCTTCATATTTTTACTTATTTTCTTCAAATTTCTAGGTTTTGGTCCCTTTTTTGGGTTTTAGTTTTCTTTTTGGTTAGGTTTTGTAGCCATGGCACCAACTAAAAGGCAAAGAAGCACCAAGGAGGTTGGTTCATCAAGTCAAGAGCCACCCCAACCTCAAAGGACATCCAGAACATCAACCAATGCGTGTGCGAGAGGTAACATTCTTCACCATCTTGGTTTGACTCATCTCGATCATGTTGCTAGGTGCAATTGTTTAAAAGAATGAGTAGTAGTAGCAACTAGATACTATGATGAGGACTTGTTAGCTTGATTAGGAATGTTGGATGATATTCGTTGGTTGTTTGCAAGAGATGGTATGAGCCACTTTTTAGAACTCAAAGAGCATACGTATCGGGACTTGACCTTAGAATTTTTAAGTACACTCCATGTCGAGGTCACTAGAGGACCTCAATGTCAAGTTGGATATATATCCTTTTATTTGCAGGGTCAATTGTATGAACTGAACTTAGGTACTTTCAATAGTATCTTCGGTTTTCCATTTAGTATGGATTTACTGAATCACCAAGTCCCCCGCGAACTCAACCCCGAATGCATTTGTGGGTGAACTTTCGGGGAGTGTTAGGTACGGTACTAATTCATCGAAATGTACACATATCAGAAAACCTTGTATTAGAGTAGTTCTGCTTATCCTTGCTTGTTCTCTGTTTGCATGGGACGATAGTCTGAATGTCCTGAGATTGTCTAAGTTGTACTTTCTATCCTGTATGCTAGATGGTGTTCAACTTGACCCAGGTTCATTCTTAACTAGGCAATTACATAGTGCTGTTGTTAGCACTAAAGGTAAGATAGTCATTGGTGGAATTGTAACTACTATTGCTAGATTCTTGGGTATTGAGCCTAATCCTGAGGATAGAGTTTCTGGGTCTGAGCGACTTGATCAAGCTGCTTTTGAGATTATGAATTTCTGTAAAGTTGAGGCTAGCCATTTGTGTTGGATTTACCCTGGGACCGGCTTTTTCCGCTTCCCAATATCGATCGCACTGCTCTGCTTCACCGGGTCAATATTTACTGGGTACCTAATGATGACGAGGTTATTCGACCCATACCCCAACAACCTGCCCCTCGATCTAGTCAAGCAGGACCTAGTTCATCCTCTCAACCACCTCCACTTGACTATTCCGATATCCAAGACACCCTTAGGTACATTCAAGAGGAACATGTTTCCCTCACAGAGTTTGTTGCTTCGTAGAGCGCCGCTCTTCGGAACTTTATCCAAGAGTGCCAATTCAGCTTCGTGGGTTGCATGCTTCCTAGGCCCAATACTTCCAAGACTATAGGGCATGTCTAGAGACTTGGCAAGATTAGCATATCTCCTGTGGACAACCACCCCCTCCTCCTCCACCTCCTCCTCTCAGATCTTGTTTTCTACTACTCCCCTTCCCTTTTTATTATGATGTGCCCACATTGAGGGAAATCTGTGATTCAAGCATGGGAGAGTTAGTTATTATATTTGGCATCTGATGCCAGTTTTTGTTTGGTGTGTTTGTTTTTGCTTTGTATATATTTTTAGTGGTAGTTTTTTTAGTTTTTGTTTTTGTTTTGTTTTAGTAAGTGCATTTAGTTTTCTTCTAGATTGCATTTTAGTTTCTTTCTTTTGTTAGTTTCTTTTGCATTTTAGTTTGCATGGTTTGAAAAAAAAACAAACAAACCAAAAAAAATGCGAAAAAGAAAAAAATCCTCCTATGATGATCTCTATAGATTTGGTAGCTTTCTTTGGTTTAGTTTGATCCTTTGATTTGCCCGTATTGTGCATAAATGTTTGTGAAAGAGTTTTCGAAATGAATTCCATGTTTTGACCACATGTTGGATGCAAATTGTTTTTCCCCATTATTCTTTACAAGATTTTGGCATGTGTTTACTAGTGAGCTAGGTTTGTCTTTGGTAGATGTCCCGTGAGACTTTGAGCCTTTAGAGACTGTTTATCATTATTAATCTCATATTTCTTTCATGTGTGACTCTTCCTTGATGTCATTTCTCTAGAACTTACTTTGATTCTCATTCAAGATCACATTTTGCATATGCATTTAGGCAAAATGATTGAGGCATTTTTCTTTCTTTGGTTTGTTTAACACTACGACTAAATAGCCACCCTGGTTGCGTATTGTATCCCTTGTTAGCCCCTTTGAGCCTATAACTATTTTTCTTGATTTGAACCTCCCATTTTTAGCCCATGGCCAAATACTTGTCTTACTTTTAAGCTAAGTCTAGAGGAGTGTCACATTCTTTTGAATCAAGTTTGATAAGGTGTTAGCAAGGTGGATTGTTATTCTCTTTAGTGAATTTTGGTTGTTTGGTGCACGAATGTAAACATTCGATAAATCCCTTATTTTGTTGTGTAAAGTTTAGAGAAGAGTTAGATTTTAAAGTTCGTTATGGAATTCGCTTGGCTGTTCCTTTTTGAAAAAAATGAAGAAAAAGAAAAAAAAAAGGAAATGAGAAAAGAAGAAAAAAATTCGAAGAAAGTGATTAGCCTTGGTGGGAATGTAAGATATTTGTATTATTGACTCTTTCTCTTTCATTTGGGGATTTATTTTGTTGATGGGTTGATATGGTTCGAGAAGGATATAGTATGATGCATTGGAATTGTTTAAGCTCTTAGTCTTTGGGTTTTAACTCCTCATTTCCAAAAAAACATTTGTTCCCCTCTTACATTTACCCTAAGCCTCGTTACATTCCTATGAAAGTCCTTATGATTGTTTAGTGTATTTGCATTTTAGTGGTGGCGAATTTGAGAATCTTGTCAAGCCTATGCTAGATTTGTGTCCAAGGAATGAGAATTGAGAGAACCTTCATATATATAGATTTTCAAACACATGAGTGCTAAGGGCCACATAACTATAGTGAGGTTCTACCGACCTTGCTAATTTCGCTTGTTTCATATGTGGAATGATTGTATTTAACAATTTGGGGAACATTGGTTCAAGTTTTGCATTGTGGTCCATAAAAGGTTTTTGAAAATTCATTCCCTATTCTGTTTGTTAATGATTTTTTTTGTATCTTTTTGGGTTATCTTTGGATCATCTTTGCCAATTGAATGTTACCTATGTCTATCCTGAGGAGGTTGTGTGTATCTTTTTAATTTTGCATTGCTTGAGGATAAGCAACAGTTTAAGCATAGGCGAGTTTTATAAGTGCTTAATATGTACATCCTTTTAGGGCTATTTTGCCTCGTTTTTAGGAGAATTCTGTGCTTAATGATGTTGTTTACTCTCCTATTCTATATTTATGCTTGGGTGTAGTTGTTTTATATGGTTTGCAGGATTTTACGCCTTTTTACCCAACAGTTGCCCGTTAATGGCTGTGCTTTGACCTCCCCCACGGTCATCCATGAGTTGCTACGCCTGTGGAGCAAGACAAGAGCAAGAAACCGGTTCCAGCGCAGACCCCGATTGGATCGTGGTGGATGCCACGGATCGTGGTAGGCCTCTAACTGCTGCCTCTTTGTTTTCCCTCGGCCATGTGGCTGAGATCAACTTAAATTTCCTATAAATAGCGATGTTCAACAGCAAAGGAGAGCAATCCTTAGCAAGCAAAGCAAGTTACAGTTAGCCTAGTGAAGATTAGTTTAGTTTAGTTTCTCTCAAATTTTTTCTTTGCTTGGTTTTGTTTTTGCTTTTGTGTGAGTTTTGATCCTGAGGCGGTTCTACAGCCCTTGGTAAAGGCCATCTCAGCCGAGCCCCTTTCGCTCAGATTTCGCTGATTTTTGGTTAGTTTATTTATCTTTTATCATGTGTGAGTAGTTTTCTTAGTCTAGAAATTTAGTAGTTTGTGGATGTCTATTGGATCATATTTTAGTTTATTCAATTGCGCTTATTTTTGTGATTGGTTTGATTTTGTTCTATCAAGTGTTTGATATGTTGTGAGTTAATTTTTTGCCAAAATTTACTTGTACACTTGAAACAATCGAGTGAACATTCGAAAGACGAATATTGGTTGTTGGACTGCTTGAATAGACATAGGATAACTTTGTCTTGAAAGAGTGATTTATATGTTAGGAGGGCTAGTAAGTAATCGAAGACTTTGAACTTGAATTAAGTCAAATTAGTTTGAAAGAACGACATTTGCTTAGTTTAGGCAAATTTGATTGATTTCGAAAGAATAGATTAAGTTTCTAGGAAAGATTACAATTCCTCAGAATTAACCAATTAGAGAATAGCACATGTTTATTAATTTTTATCTAATTCTCTTCCATAACTACGAAAATTCCTACACGTTTTTGTCTTGTTGATTTAGACGAGTTCATTTGCAGTAGTTAATTGAAACCACTTAAAATAGAGTTTTTCTTAACATAATCTGACAAGACTAAGCTCGATAGATTACTTTAGTCCCTAAGGAATGATATATTTTATCTATACTACGACTACCCGTGCGCTTGCGGTAGTGGTCAACTACATTTGTCGTCAATCATGGGGTCAGACACACCCAGTACCGACCGAGAAGCCGACTTGCAAGCATTGTAGTAAGTCTGGGCTTGAGGAGTCTGCCTGCTGTGATATAATCAAATACCCAACAAGATGGGGTGCCCAAGGGAAAGGCTGAGGAGGCAGACTCGGGGGTCGTGATGGACGTGCAGTTGGAGGATATGGCCATGCAATAGTAGGAGAAGCTGTTTATGCTGCTGGCACAGTACCCGCAGCAAACCAGATGACTTCCTCTAGCGGTGACACCACTGTAGCCATACTGGGCCTTACAACGGATCAAGTACAACACTTACTTAGCCTCATCAAAACTCCTACAAGCAGGTATGAGAAATTACCGGATACGTCTAGATGGTTATTTGACACCGGGGCATCCACCTATATGAATGGGAGCTTCGAGCTTCTTCACAACATACGAAGTATTGACCCAATGTCAGTTGGGCACCCTAATGGACATGTAGCTCTAGCAAACAAATGTGGCACAGTGACATTGAGTTCAAGACTTACCCTTAAGATTGTTTTATTTGTCCTAAATTTAACAGTGAATTTGGTCTCTGTTGCTCAATTTAATCGCGAGAGTAACATAGTTGTGACATTCATTAACAATTTTTTTATGATACAAGACCGTGATTTAAGGAGTCTTCTTGTTGTGGATAAGGAGCTTGGAGGGGTTTTTCATCATCAAAAGGTGCCCGAACTTGAGGCACAAGCTAACGCAGTGGGTACTAGAAGTCCGTGGCACATGCGCCTCGGCATCCCTCCCTTGAAGTATTTAATTTAGCTTCTTCTAATTTAGACATTGATATTTCTTCTGAAAATAAGGTCACGGAACCAAGTGATCTATGTTTTCAATCCAAACAGACTCATTGCCAGTTTTGTGACAGTGATCATGATGCCAACGAATTGTTTGCTCCTATACACTGTGATATATAGGGAGGATATCGAACTCCTTCACCATGTAGAGCACACTATTTAACAATCATGGATGACATAAGTCACACCGTTTGGGGCTATCTCATGAGGGAAAAAGGAGAAGCTAGTCACTTGTTGCAAAATTTTATAGCAATAGTGAAAACTCAATTTAATCGGGATGTTAAGATCATTCGTTGGGATAATGGACGTGAATTTACTTACCAATAGATGCAACTATTTTATGCTGGAAAAGCAATTGTTCACCAAACCATTTGTGTGCATACACTTCAACAAAATGGGCAGGTCAAGCGGAAACATCGACATATATTGAACATCGCCCGAGCTCTTCACTTTCAAGCTTATCTCCCGATAGAATGTTGCGACGAATGTGTCTTAACCGCTTTGTATTTAATCAATAGGACACCTAGTCATGTCCTACAAGCAAATATGAAAACTATTTGACACAAGCCCTTCCATTGACCACCTAAGGATATTTGGTTGCTTATGTTATGCCCAAACTCGAGCCCGTACAAAAGATAAATTTGCTTCTCAGAGCAGGAAATGCCTCTTTGTAGGTTATCCCCAGGGCAAAAAGGGATGGAAAGTATATAACTTAGAAACCAAAATGATTTCTGTTTGTCAAGATGTGAAATTGTATGAAGACTATTTTCCGTTTGCTTATGCCTCGGAAAGCAATATTGAAGAAAGGGGGAGTGCTAATCATCCCACTCTAAAGCTAGAGGACTCACCAAGTCCTTTGGGCCTCTCACCTCCTAATGCCGGGCCTGAGCATCTAAGATCACCTCCTGCAACCATGCCTACTGTCGACTATAAAGGGCAGAAAGAGCAACCCCTTGACGGGCCTTTCAGTACCAAGTCCACTAGGCTCGGTGAACATTCGGGGGACCCAAGCATCGAGGTTAGCCCTTTAACATTGGCCCAATCGAGCGACCTAGGCATCGAAGTCAGTCGCACAACAACGACCCAATTGGCAGCACAACTATACCTTTGGTTGAGCCCAAACAAAGTACCCATCTAAAGAAGAAACCGGCCACTTAAGCGAGTTTTTCTGCAATAGCACATGCTCTAAAAACCCCTCCACCGCTGCTACCTACCCACGGACTTCCTTAAGTACGAAGTATCCTCTTATTAATAATGAAACCTGTGGTAATTTCTCTAAGACTTACAAATAATTTTTACTGCTATTACAGAGGTTATTAAGCCTACGTATTACAAGGAGGTAGTTGTTGATCCGTTGTGGAGGCAAGTGATATATGAAGAAATACGAGCCATTGAAGAAAACAAAACATGGATTATTACCAATCTTCCCCTTGGCAAGAAACCCATTAGTTGTAAGTGGGTTTACAAAGTCAAGTATAAATCGGATGGTTCTATTGAAAGATATAAGGCTCGATTGTTAATTCGCGGAGACCACTAGATTGAGTGGTTTGAGTACAATGAAACATTTTCCTCGGTGGCCAAAATGGCCAGTGTTCACACCCTTCTATCTGTTGTTGCAGCACGCAATTTGAAACTTCATGAAGTTGATGTTAATAACGCATTTCTTCATGGAGATTTGGATGAAGAAGTATATATGACATCTCCTCTTGGTTTCTCTACTAGTGGGCCTCGTCGAGTGTGCAAGCTTCAAAGATCTCTCTATGGTCTCAAACAGGCCCTTCGATAATGGTTTGACAAGTTATCGTCCACGCTAGTTGCTTATGGCTTTGTCCGCGCTTGCGCCGAGTCGCTGATTATTCTCTCGTTAGCTATCGGAAAGGTGATATTTTCCTGGCTCTTCTAGTGTATGTTGACAACATTATGCTGACTGGAAATGATTCCAAGCCATGCCAGGATTTCAAGACATATCTAAATGATTGTTTTTGGATTAACGATCTTGGTAATTTGAAATATTTTTGGGGCATTGAAGTTGCTCGTGGGCCCTAAGGATTATTTTTAAGTCAATGAAAATATACTCTAGAAATCATTGATGAGTGTGGTTTATTGGGTGCTAAACTACTGGACTTTCCTATGAAAGAAAACCACAAACTTGTGTTAGCAGAAGGGTGTTCGTTGAATGACCCCAGCCATTATTACCGTCTGATTAGCTATCTCATCTACCTTGTTCTCACTTGCCCTGAACTCAGCTGTGTAGTTCATATATTATCTTAGTTTATGCAAAGTCCTCAAGGTAAGCACTACGATGCTGCTCGTAGGGTTATTCGTTATCGCAAGGGCACGCCTAGTTTTGGTATTCGTCCTCGGTCTAATAGTAACATTCAGGTCACTACGTATTGTGATTCGGACTGGGGCACCTATCCTCTTACTCGAAGATCTTTAACAGTTTATTTCGTAACTCTTGGTGGAATTCCTTTCTCTTGGAAAACCAAAAAGTAGACTACTGCTTCTAGATTATCAGCTTAAGTTGAGTACTAATCGATGACAGCTTTGACAAGTGAACTCATACGGCTCAAGACGTTTCTGACATCTGTAGGCATTTTTACATCCTTGCCTATGAAATTATTTTGTGACAGCCAGGCCGCCATTCACATTGCTAAAAATCTTGCCTTCCACGAATGCACAAAGCACATTGAAATTGACTAACACTTTGTGCATGAAAACCTCTATTCCCAACACCAACCAGCAGATATGTTCACCAAAGCATTGGATCGGCAACAATTTCAATATTCGCATAGCAAGTTGGGCATGATTGATCCTCACACACCAACTTGAGGGTAGTAATAGAGATATGATAATATCTTATGCTAATCTTGTCAATACGAATGTATAATATCTTCTGATAATGTGTACTCAAGAAACGTTATTCTCATTAGTTTCCTAAGGTGTATCAAAATAGGATAGCTTGGAGGTGATGCTAGGGTTAGGCATGAGCTTGGCAATGCATATATATGTAAAATTTGATCAACTTGATGAATGAGAAAGCAGGAACAACAATTCCCCAACCCAATATCCTCACAATTCTTTAGGATGAATTTTAGACAGTATGAGCTTTATAAGTACCCGATTAAGTACTGACGCTAGTATGCAATGTTATGCTTGATCTTCTATACCATAAACTCTTAGTCCAAGACACAGCTTGATCATTTCTTCGTAGCCACTTATAGCCTTGGAAGGTTTGTAATTCCCTGTTGTTATCACTTTGCTATCTTTGCTTCTAAACATGTCTCCAAAAATCGTTCTTTATAGTCTTGGTTTATTCTAATACCAACACACAACTAGTGTTGGTTTGTATTGCCACCAGCTAACACTTTTTAATTGCCTAACATGTACCCTTTCATCCACAAGTGATCCTTGTAGGAAACTACTGAAATATACTTTGCTATTAGGGCTTTGTTCCTCATCTAAACGTACTTAAGCCCTAGACCTCTATCTTTTTTAGCCTTCCAAGTTAGCTCCCATGCCACTAGAGGTACTTTCCTATTATAGGAATAAACATTCCAACAGAGCACAAGCTGGCAGAATGAAGATGTAAGCCTAAAAGAATATGACTTCAATAAGAGCAGAGTTAACGAAGAAAAGTCTCTCTGCACAAGATGTATTCCTATCTCTCTAAACCTTAATTTTGCTCGTCATTTTATCCATTAGCAATCTGCAATCCATGGTTTCAAATCTTGCTGAAGTTACGGGGATATTAAGTACATAAAGGCAAGGGCCTCCTCTATGAAACTGGGCAATTTCAAAATCTCTTCTTTGTTATTTGAGTCCACCCGTCCTAGGATTATTTGAGATTTTTGCTCATTGACAGTTTGGAGAACTCAAAAAAGACTTGTTTCAAACATTTAATAACATATTTATTGACCTTACGGAAGCCGAATAAGACATGAGCAAATGATAGTTGTGTGATTTCCACTTTTTTACACCTTGGGTAAAAGTTGGATTCTTTTCTCGTACTAGCATGTTGCATTAGTCTGTTTGAAGAATTCCAAGACCATGACAAATAACAGAGGGGACATAGGGTCTCCTTGCTTGAGTCCTTTACCTCCATTAAGAAAAATCATATGAATGCCTCTATTAAGGACAAGTGTGCATGTACAGTTGGATCTATAAGTTAGGATCCATTGGTCAAATTGGTCAGTGAAACATAGCCCATCTAGAATTTTAGCGGTGCAACTCTAATGTTTGGAGTCATGGGTTTTTCTTAACTTCACTTTCAATGCACACCTAGCACTTGTATTTTTTTTTTTTAGAATATCCTCTTAAGATCTCCTAATAAATCAGACATTGTGTACCAACTCTCTTACACAAAAACATTATGGACCTATCATTTTGAACAAGAGGCTGAGAATTCAAGCTCATGAAAGTTGGCAAGATGAAGAAGAAAAAGAAGATAACCAGTGCCAAATTGACATGACACTTTAGCCATGCCCTCTTGGCACGACACTGCCAGGTTATTCTAAGTTGCTTTTCTTGAGATTTTGTTAGTAAATTGGCATGGTCGTGTGACTTATTGAGATGGCCATGCCAATGCCACAGATTCGAGGTTTATATAAACCCCTCTTCTCTACCATTTGTCGTTATCTAGATTTTAGCTAGATTTAGGGTAGATAAGGGATAGATTGTGGGTTTTCTTTGACTTATGCGACCACTTTAAACTCATTTAGATTTCATTTAAAATGTTGATTTTGAGGTTTTACTTGCATTCTATCTTCGTTTCTTGCTGTAAATGCCAAAAATGACATCTTGTTTTAACTACCCAATGATAAAAATTATACCCCAACTTGTGTACTTGGGGGCCCAGTAGAGTAATTCCTAATCCGAGTCTAAAAGAAAACAAAGTAGGAAAAATAAAAGGCTAATAGAGCCCAAAAAGCCCAAGTAGCCCCAAATTGACAGTGCTGACGTCCAGTTGAGATCCACTATAGAGAGTATAAAATTATTGAGTTTAAGTATTAGTATTTTTCGTTGCATAAGCTTTCTAATGACATATTATGCACAAAAGCCTGATAAGCGATGAAAAAGATACAAGTCAAATATTGGGGCTTCTGCTAAAAATGAAATGTGTTCACTATTTTGATTATATCTTCTTCCACACTTATCCAAAAATTAGAAAATTAGTTTCATTACAAAATAAACTCAATGAGCTTTCAGAGAGAAAAAGAATCACTCAAAATGGAGGTCATATAACAAAGTTTATAACCAAAATAAATTATAGTCTAGTCTGGCCAAGAAAACCCAGCTAGCGTCTGGTTTAATCCAGCCAGGAACTGAGCTGAATTTCACAACAGAGAACCAAGTGGGTTGCTTAATTTTCCCTCTCTCTAAGTCCTTTTCTGTGTAAAGCGTGTGTAATTAATTAGAATCCTATCCAGATTAAACTCGCATAGATTAACCTTAATGGGACTAGGATTAGGACTCCTTTCTCTAAAGTGATTCAGACTATCCCCTCCAGCACTATAAAAACAGGGCCCTTGGGGTTAGAGGCATCAGAAAAGTTGCATTAACTAGGCATAATTTTTGCATCAGATAGACATTAGAAATTAGCATTGTGACAGAATTGAAAAATGGTGAGAGATTTCTGATGGAGTAGTTTTAGACATTAGAGAGGCAAAATTCCGAGTGACATACTTTATACATCAAGAACATTGTGAAGGAGAGATTGGTTCGATCATTGAGAAGGTGACACTTTGCTAGATTCCTAAGTAAATCAGGTAGGTTATTCTGAAGGTTCTCATTATCCCTTCATCCTTTCACCTTATTTCTTTTATGATTTTGATCTCAAATGGCGAAAGATGTAATATTTGGGTAGTTCCCCGCCCACTGTAACTATTTACCTTGTTTTAGACTAACAGTTGTACTTTTTTGCATTATTTAATGTGGTTTATACTAATATGCTACATAATTGTATGACAACGTAATCAAGATTTGATTTCTAATATTGAATAGTAGAGGCTGTCAGTGATGACGGGGCTAATGTGATGCACTCCATCATATCACCATACCATCACCCCCGAGTCTAAATCCTCAATTCGAGCCTATGGAGTCAAGATGGCGCCCACAATACGGATTAATTGAGGGCCTTTTAAAAACATATTTGAAGTGAATCAGTTGTCCCTTTCGATGCCCCTTTGATCATCCTATTTGGTCTTTGGTTCGCTTCGAAAAGTAATCCTGATTTGTAAGATTTTTCTAAAACTCATTGATGACTGTACTAATTAATTTTATTGCTTTCATCTGCTTTATTTTTAGTTTAAGGCACAAGGGTTTTGATTTAAGATAATATAACTGTTTAGATCAGGATTTGGGCCCTGCACTGGCCTAGGAACATGGCTGAGTTCTTGGATTAGGCTGACTGCCTTGCTCCTGGATCAGGTAGTAGCTACTGCTAGGGATCAGACCAGGCAACTGGACTTAATTCTAGCCTAAGAACCCGACCGAGTTCTTGGATCAAAAGTTTGGTCAGGTCCCTAGTCTAGTTTTCATTGATCTGTTAAGATTCAGATTTCTTAGAAAAAGGAAAAAAATATTGGTCACCAAAAATTAAAAATAAGTATCTAGTAAACAAGTCATACCATTTGTGGGGGATGGCAGCCTGGGATAGGTCCCTTGGGGTTAGCCATACAGTGACGAGTCCACTAGGGACTTTTTCTTAAAGTGGGTGAGATTCAAATTCAATATAGGACATGATTTTAATTACACTTGCATTAGGCACCCTTGTGCTGAAATCTACTGCCTTAACCATATCAATAGTGCCTCTAGGTAACCCTGTTATTATCCCTTGCGAGATCAATTGGTCAACTCGGTGGGTCCATTAGACTTTCCTCAACATGCATTGATCCATCCATTCGTGACACACTTTCTGGTCCACCTGACATAGGGAAGCAATTGAAATGTTCTAGCCTTGTCATGTACCCCATGGATGACATATGATGCATTTGGGTCACAAGTGGGTTGTTCTAAATCGGACTTGAAACACTTGTAACTTAGAACTCTAGTGCAGGCTGGAACTCATATGTGTCCTTTAATGAGTGATTGTATGGTTCAAATTTCTTAACCCTAGGGACTATACATTGATGCTTTAGGTCTTACGAGAGCCCAAGTTAGGAAAGGTTAAACTTAGTGACTACGGTTATGAACTAAAGCAGCTTTGACGCCATTTGAGCTGTAGGGGCTCTTGACCTCGGATCTGACTAGGTTCTAGCCTTATTTTAGAGAATAAGAGTACCTAAAAAGAGATTCAACCACATTTGAATGAACCTGGTTATGTGTTAAATAAAGAAAAAAGAGTCTACATACTAGTAGAAGTCTAACACTATTTCAAGAAAACCCGACCAAGATTATTTTCACTTTAAATCTAGGAAAAGGGGTAAGGGTTAGTTTTCTAGGCTTATTAGAAACTTGACTGGTACCCTAAGGGAGTCTACCTATATTTAATTGAGTTTGAACTTAGGACAAAAGGACAAGAGTCAGGATGTCCATCTCAGGGCCCAACTACGAACCCGACTGGTATCCCTGGAGCTATTCGTATTAGGTTGAGTATGGACTTAGGAGAAAGGGGCGAGTTAGGATGTTAGTCTTAGGGGCCAACAAGGTACTTGACCGGCATCCTGCAATTGGGTTTAGTTTGGATGGTGTTTGTTTGAGTCAGCATTCGTAGTGTATAGTCAATATACTAGGCTCTCCGCATGTAGTCTCGGTTCATGGGTCGACATGGTCTATTTAGGGTCTTAGCACTTCAGTTGTAGGATATTTGGGTCCAAAGAGTCATGCATTATTAGGCCTTATCATGCATAGTCCATGAATCCTTCCAGGCCCAAAGTTCATATTACAGTCCATTAGACCTTTAGAGTCCTAGTCCATTCTAGGTTACTCCCAGTCATGCACCTTATTCTTAATAGTCTCAGTTAGGACCAAGACACATTACATATGCATAATTTATTGGTCCATGCATCATATTGCCTAAATCTATGATCCATGCACGAGTCCACCTAGAACCATCTACAGGCTTAAACTAGCCCACTCTAGGCAAACGAAACCATAGTCTAGGCCCATGAGTTATATGAGCTACACTTACATCTAACCAAGGCACATAGGTTAGCTTCCTAAGCCCAAATTAGGACCCAATTCAAGGTAAGGCCTGGTTTCATTTAAAATTATCAACTTGAATCCAACTTTTAACCTTATCCTTCCCAATCTATGCTAAACCTTCAACCTCTTATATCCTCACCAAATTGCAAGTTAGTAACCATTTCCTTTAGCCCCATGCCCCATGTTGTTAACCTTTCATTTCCATTATTCACTCCAAATTGGCATCTTGATGCTTAGGATATGGAAGACTAACAAGGTATACAAGCGGAGTCCATAAACCGGGAGACTTCTATCTCGAAAAGAGTATAATGGAACTCCGCCAGTTAGGTCAAAGTCAAAATCTAAGTCAAAGTCCAATACTTTACCAATCTCCATATCAGGAAGTAACGAACTGGACCAACTCGTGAAGACGATGAAAAAAAATGCAAGGACACTGAAGTGAAAATTTTGAGAAACCTCGCAATAGAGGAGAGGAAAATGATAAGACGAAGGGGAAAATCACTTCTTAAATCGATCCACAAATAGAATAACTAGTTAAGGATTCTTCCATGTTCAACCATTACTTTAATGACTATGCGTGTAACGCCCCCAAAATGCTAATGATATGATTTACGGAAAACTACAGCGGAAGACATAATGATAGAAGGCCCTACTGCCTTACTGATAAGGACCAGGCCCACTGAAACCATTTATTCTTGCAACTCATGTTCAAATCACACTATCTACTAAATAGAAACACTCCAAGACCAAAGTCCATAATAGTTCAACTTCAATACAATCGACTTAATCATACCATGCGCTAACTCGCACTTCACACTACACAAGTATATTGAATATAGACCCAACTTGACCTTGAGGTCGATTCCAATATTCATGCTATGCTGAATCCACTATGAGCAACTGATGACTTCCAAAAGAGCTTGCTAAATGGATAAACATGTGATACTTCATCACCTAAAATGGAAAACATGAAAATAATTCGAAAATGTGAGCTAAAACGCAATACATGCATTCCTGTATTGTAAAATGAGCATAGAAACAATGTTAATGGGTACCCGCTTTTGCAAATCGCTGTATAAACGAATTCATTAATAAACTCATTAAAAGTTGTGACTTGAAAAACATGGTATGTTTTCTGAAGATACAGGCAATAGACGTACCTGGAGTCTTTAAAAAATGTTATTTGACTTGATAAATGTCATTTGTTTCATAAATGTCATCTGACTTCATAAATATGTTCTAACTTGATAACACTTATGCATGACGAAGAACGATAACTAAGCCTTGAGTCTATTTCATAAATGTCATTGTAAGTATGTGTAGTCAGTAAATGATCCTTACTCACATAATTGAGTAAGTAAAAGTATGTGTAACATAAATTGAGTAATTAAATGGTACACAATACTTGGGTATTTGAATATAACTTCAAAATTGATTTAATAAAAGTAATTAAATCCGATATAAAGTAAATGATAGTGAAATAGAGTACAGTGAGATAAATGAGATTACAAAGCAAAAGGCCTTGATGGTGACAAATAGGAGAGTGGTTTTGGCCTTTTCTGAGATAAGTTGCTAATACGGGTCTAAGGCTCACTAATATATAGTTTGATTCAAGGTAACAACGAGCACACTAGATTGGCTTGATAAATACATTTGATACATTCTGAATTGAGTAAGTAATAGAGGTTTGAGGCCAAGAGAGATATGTCTTGGTTCAAAATAGCATAAATTGCAATAACTTGGTATGATAAATATAGTTTCTGAGTTAAAAATTCTCTCCACTTCCTATATTTCATTCATAAATCCATTAGATATAGAATTCCAACCCAAATGAATCATTGAACTCAATAGAAGCTATTAAGCTCACTAAACTTGGTATTTCCTTTGTAAATTCCATAATTAATTCAAAGCTCATAAACAAGCTCCCAAATTGTATACTTGTCTTCTTCTTTCTCATTAATCAAGCTAAAACCTCTATAAAAGTCCATGAATATTCATTTCCCCCTTAAATGACCTTACTTGGCCCAACATACACAAAATGAGTGCATGATCAATCTCACTCAATCTTTATAATTACTCTTTACACAATTACTCAAAATGCTTTCAAAAATCACCAAACTCAAAATACTTAATCAAAATTCATGAAATCTTCTAGGAAATTGGAAAATAATATGGACAATCTATAGTACAATTTTTATAATTTCTCTCCAAGTATACGCTACACAGAAATTGTAATAACAACCCAATTTGCACCAAAGCAGGTCAGTCCACTTCAAAAATCCATAAGTTTCACCGTTGACCTCAAATGGAGACCTAAAACCCCAATATGAAAAGAATAAGAAGTCCCAAAAAAATTTCATTGACAACACATAACATGGTTCCCACAATAGGATTCCCAAAATGGGGCTAGAACACAAGTGTATTAGTTTTGATTGAACCTGCATAGTTCTAGCAAAATAGCCATAACTTTGTCCACAAAACTCGTATGAAGGTCATTTAAAATTCATTTGAAATATAACTCATTGATCTAACTCCCCACCAAAATTCATAATTTTTCGACAAGCCACGCATTACCAATTTTTCCCGGAATAGACCTCTATTTTCAGGCCCTTCACAGCTTGCTACCTACTTTATTATCCTCCTTTTTCTCATTATTGCCCTCTAAAATCACTTATTGAAATTACCAAACCATGAGGTGACCCTCAACTTCACTTTAGACAACCATAATTCATGATTTTTACTTCATAATCATCCAAGATTCATTTTCAATCCAATAACATATCTAACATCATAAATCACCTCATGTGATGCAAATGAACATATTTAATACAAAAACTCACTTAAATCAAGCATGATCATGAAAACCCTAATTCTTGCTCATTCAAGTGAGCATCCAAATAACCATAATTGGCTTCAAAATGAACATCCAACATCATATTTTTCATGATTACAAGACACATAAACAAGCTCAAACGCATACTTGCTTAATTTCAAGTCACTTGATCATGTTCTTGATCAAATACCCATAGCTCCAAACGTCACCAAACTCAATAAAAATTGCATAATAACTATCAATTTGATCATATAAATAATAATCATAACTAAAAAAACCCAAAAAAATTCAAAATAGAACAAGTTAGGGTTTGGGTATACCTTACTTCAGGCTTGAATTGGAGGGGGGCGTTTTGAGTGATTTTGGTGGTTGGGCATGATAGCTAGCAGCAAGGGGAAGTCAGGGCAGCCAGGAGGTGGCTGGAAAAGTGACCGAAAACCACCAAAAATGGTGGCACGAGGGGTAGCACCTGCTACCCCTGTTTTCTGCACAAAGGGCGGTGAGGTAGAGAGAGAAAATGGAGGGTTGGGTTTTGTTATTTTTGCTGAATTTTTGTGTGTAAAGATTGTTAATTATTAGGAGGGTTGGGTTTTGTTATTTTTGCTGAATTTTTGTGTGTAAAGATTGTTAATTATTAGCTACATGTAGCTGCAAATTTTTAACCCAAAAAGTAGGTTTTCGCTAATTAAAATTAGGTGCTAAATTGCGTAATTAGTGAAATATCGATAGTTGGTTTTTATTGCTTAGCTCCAAAGAGGTATGATAAGGCCAA
The DNA here is from genome assembly GCA_017589665.1 of Selenicereus undatus. Classification (NCBI taxonomy): domain Eukaryota; kingdom Viridiplantae; phylum Streptophyta; class Magnoliopsida; order Caryophyllales; family Cactaceae; genus Selenicereus; species Selenicereus undatus. Next base: position 85,156,292 of record JACYFF010031952.1, on the reverse strand, counting down.
AGTGCATAGCTGTTTAATCCTGCGATCGAGTATGTAGATCCTTAATGACTTCACTGGCTCGATTATTTTGGTTCAAAATTGATATTCTCTTCAAAAGAAAAACTTGTTACTGCAAAGGAGGTACTCTACTCTACTAGTTCTCTGTCTTGACCGCTAATAAGTATGTAAACCATTAAATTTTCTAATAAGTACTCTGATACTGACTCATAAAGCCCAATGTAACGAGGACTCAATCTTTGATATCCAGTCTCTTGACACCCTTGACTAGAGAAGCCCTTTGGAATACTTTATATCTCATCTGAACTTTGATTGTCTCCTTCTTTGGTCAAAATGACCATATGACTCTTGTGTAGTCCTTGTGTTACCTTAGCATGCACTTGAACTGTCTCATTATTCTCGATACTTGTTCTAGCTTACTTTAATACCGCTAGATATTGTTTGAGATTATTCCCTTATCAAAATGTCCTCATCTGATGTTCTTAATGCATCACATGATCTTCCCTCATCAGACTAGTCTAAGTTCTGCTCTAAGTCCGAATTAAACGCTAGAATAAACATGGTCAGATATAAAAATGATGGAATTGGTAGTCAAGTGAGTCACTAGGAACAAAAGAAATAAACAATGAGACTAGAAAAGATTTATAAACGAGAGATTAACATGGGGTGGTTAGAATAAAGCTTCATTGCCCATGCACAGTTTGAGCCTTCACGCCAATTCCCTACCTTTGGCACCCTAACCTAGAAGCTTTCTTTAAAAAGTCCTCATGGAGGCATCCCTTCTTTAAGTTGCATATTCTTACTCTCGAACTATGACTGCTCTGACTCTGCATTAGATATGTAAATAACCTTAAAAGAGGCCTAGCTGCAAATATTTATTTCCATAGGGTGCTTTGGTGAAGAAAGAAACAGACAACAAAAAAGAGAGAGACAAACAAAAAAGAGTGGTTGATTTGAAATTCTAAAAAGGTGGGCTAGGCAAAAGGGGAGTGCAAAGAAAGCCTAGTTTTTGGGGACGAAGAAGCATTTTATTACTTATACCCATCAAGTCAGACATGTACAAACCATTCACCCACTTTACCACTTCTCCTTAATTATCATAGCCTCTAATCTCATCTCTATTCCAAAATTCAGGACTCTTTACCTCAACCATGACTACTATTCAAGAGTAGATACTCATTCTATATTCTAAACCTTTTACGTAAAGAACTCACCCATTATACAAGACAGAAGGCTCCCCTACATTTCCCTAGATAATTAGGCTCTTTGCAATAAAATAGAGGCAACTTTGGGCTTCACCAACAAAGGCATGTTTGGCTAGAACATCTCTACACAACTGAGTTTTACCAACTAGCAAATATTTCCCAGCCCAGGGAAGATCACATTTATTCTACTAGATTGGGGCCTACTATAATTGAAACTACCAGAAGTATCTTCAGCAATCACTACCGTTGCACATTTAGGGCTTTTACTATAATAAACAGAAATTAGGGGCCTCTTCAGAAAAGGAGCACTTTAATGAAAAATTAAAGGGTACTCCTCTATTAAAAAGAAAGATTTCCTATCGTGGGTAACTCATAAACCATGACCTACCCTTACTCAATAGTCACTCAAGTTTTATCCCTCATCGTACGATATTTTGCAGTCTAACACCATTCTAATCCATCGGTCTCCTTTACCTTAGTTGGGCCTTATCTAATGGACCTCAAACTAGTATGAGACCTTCACCTACATGCATACGAGGTTAGGCTATTAGCACAATTAAGCCTACATAGTCTTCAAGCATACGTAGTCTCACTTAGGTTAGTAAGTGCACTTGCATCAATAGATGAGTCTTTTGCTTGCAAACTAGCCTGCCCTCCGTCCTGATAACTGTGGAACCCTAGATCTATCCATTCAACCATGATAGTAATCCTACAAGAAGTGTACATAACCCTAGTCAGCCATAAACCTATGTTAATGGTTTTTACGATCGCACCAACAATTATCGTAGAAATCCTCTACACTTTGATTCTACCTTAGTTAGACTCAGTCAAAGTGGGGGTTCCATCCACAAAGTGGGCTTTACACAAGCAGCATCGCCCCAGACATCAACCAAACTTCTAGCTCTCATATCACGAAGTTCATAAGGATCTAGTTACAAGTCTTCGACTCTTACGTCATCAAGTTAACAAGAATCTGGCTACAGGTCTCTAGGCTCTCACACCATTAACTTCTCAGGAATCTGACCACATATCTTTAAGCGTCCACATCACTAAGGTCTCATCATTGACTCCTAACACAAGGGGACATTTTGACATCGTTGGCTCCCAGTACAATAAGACAACCGCTCGCTCCTGGCATAATGGGATATTTCGACATCGCTGGCTCCCAACACAATGGGAAAATTGTTGGCTCCCGGCACAATGGGATATGCCAACAACATTGTTGACTCCTGACACAAGGGGACATTTCGGCATTTTTGGCTCTCAGTACAATTGGACAACCACTATCTCCTAGCACAATGGGATATTTTGACATTGTTGGGCCCTAGCATAATGGTACAACAGATTGAACCTGCCACTATAGGACACATCAACAATATTACTGGCTCCTAGCACAATAGAACAATCACTGACTGCTGGCATAATGAGACAATTGTTGGCTCTCAGCACAATGGGACATTTCAATATTGCTGGCTCCCAACACAATGGCATAGTCGCTGGCTTCCAGAACAATAGGATATCATCGGCCACCATCACGGCAACAGTTGGCAGACGCCAAATCTTAGGACCCTCAGCAGCCAAGTTTGCATTTCATATCATCGGCCACCATCACAGCGAAAGTTGGATGGCACGGAATCTCAGTACCCTGAGTAGCCAAGTTCATGTATCGCATCATTAGCCAAAAATAGGCAACTACAAAGTGAAGACATTTACTTTGACTCCGCCTTAATCCTACCTAGCCAAACTTGGGGCTAACTGTAGACTCCTAAAAATGGAATCTTATTTTTAATTGTCCAATTATGAAAATTATACCTCAACTTGTGCACTTAGGGACCCAACAAAATAATCCTTAATCTGAGTCTGAAAGAAAAACAATGGCTAATAGAGCCCAAAAGGCCCAAACAGGTCCAAATTGATAGTTTTGGGTGTCTAGTTGAGATATACTCTAGGCAGTACAAAATTATTGAGTTTAAGTATCAATATTCTTTATTGAATAAGCTTTGCAATAACATATTATGCAACAAAAACCAATAAACAACGGAAAAGATATTATTCGAATATTTGAGCTTGCATTGAAAATGACGCCTGTTCAATATCTTTCCTATATATTCTTCCACGCTTATCCAAAAATTATGAAATTAGTGTCACTGGAAAAAAGACTCAATGAGCTTCCAGGGAAAAAAAAATTGAATCACGTAGAACAGAGGTCGGATGACAAAGTTATGATCAAAACAAATCGTAGCCCAGTCATATCCATAAGACCCGATCGATTTCCTGCCCGAATCGGCCAAGAACCTGGCTGGGTTCCTTAACAAGGAACCAGCAAGCTCCTTAATTTTCCCTCTCTCTAAGTCCTTTTCTATCTAAAGTGTGTTTAATTAATTAGAATCATACTTTGATTAATTCGTTCGATTAGATTAACCTTAATGGGGTTAGGATTTCTCTAAACCGATTCAAACTATCCCCTCAACACTATTAATAAGGGGCCACCCCCTAGGGTCAGAGGTATCAAAAAATCAGCATCAATTAGACAATATTTCAACATCAACTTGATAACAAAAATTAGCATTGTAAGAGAATTGAAAAATAGTGAGAGATTTCTGGTAGAGTAGTTTTAGAGATTGGAGAGACAAAATCCGAATTGACATACATTATAGATGAAGAGCACTGTTAAGAAGAGATTGGTACGATCATTAAGATGACATCACTTTGTAGGGTTCCTATAAGGATCCACCTCCCAGGGGTACGTTTCCCTACGAATGGTCAGGCTGGTGTGCTAGGAACTTTTATGTTTTCCTAGAAATTACAGATTTATTTTTTTACTTTTATTTTTATTATAGGCCAGGCAGAACTGGGTTATATGTTAACGAGAGAATGGGCTCGGGCTTAGGGCCTAGGCAAAGAACCCGGCCAGGTTCCTTGGGAAGGACTAGGTCTATCTCTCCTAGACTGGGTCCTGGCAGTCTCCTTGGCGTGCCCTAGAATCTGGGTGCAAGCTTGATCCAGGACTCTGGGTGAGTTCCTAGGTCAGATCACTTCGCTGATCTTGGTCTAGGCTGATTCTACTACCTAGATCCCAATCTATTTTCCTTTAGCCGGTAGTGTATGAACAAATGCTAAATTAAAGCAATAAAGAATTAGTCTTTAGCTAAATAGAGTCACCAGTGAATTGTAGAAAAACTTATAAACTATAACACCTTTCGAAGCACATTATATCGATAGGGACACCAAAGGGGTAATTGAAGCTGCTTCAAAAGGGTTTTGGAAAAGCCCCGAGCAATCCCTGGTGTGGGGACCCATCTTGACTTTTCAGTGCACCCCATCACCGCCCGTCATCACTGATGGCCTCTACTGATCAATACGAAAAATTAAAACTTAATTATTTTGACGTACATCCATGCAACCAATTAGAATCATTCATATAATCATACAAAAGGGTACAAACTTTCATCAAATGCAAACAAAAGTAAAGTAAATAAATTATAACGGATAGGGAACTACCTAAAGACTACATCTTTGGTAATTTAGCATCAAAAATCTTAAAAGAGAAATAGAGTAGAAGAGTAGGGAAACATAGAGTTTTTTCCCTGAGGATAACCTACGGTCGACAAAAAAAACTCATACTTGCTTAGGACCCGCAAGATCCGCCCTAGTAGGTATGGTTATGTCTAGTGAAAATGGAAAAAAATGGGTACAGGGTGGCTATTGCTAAAATGGCTATGGGTATAGGTAAGGGTATGGCTATAGGTCCTACCTGCCCCATACCATCTTATAAATACCCACCCTATATCCACCTCGTATATCTCCTATACCTATTTATTTGAAGTTCTAATTTGTTACATGTACTTGGATATTTTTTTAGTTGCTTTGAGTTTTATGGTATTGAAGACTTGGGTGGGACATTTTGTTAGGCCTAATTTATTGCTCTAATTAACAACCCTTTAGTTATATTCGACATGATATGGTATATTGTTGGAAGTTCAGTGTTAATATAACATATTGGCTATTCGGTGTCGAATATGGGTACAAAATGGATTAATTCTTTTTGGTCTACATGTACCTAAATAAAACCCGCATACTTGCTACACCCAACGGTTATGGGTATAGCTCTACAACACCCAATTGGTATCGGTATTAATCTTGAAAATGGGCATGAATGAGGTATGGCTAAACTGCCCCGTGTCTGCCCTATTACCACCCCTAGGATAACCCATGTGATTTACCTGGGAGCCCAACAAAGTGACGCATTTTTAATGGTTAACCTGATTCTCTATCTCCAATCTGTAGAGTATTTCTCTCCTCAATTTTCATGCTCTCTTCTCTCTAATTATTTTGATATGTTTTGATACCTCTAACTGATGCCCAATCCATGCCCCATTGATTCATGCCTCTAACCCCCAAGGGTAGTCCCCTATTTATAGTAGTTGAGGGGATAGTCTGAATCGATTTAGAAATAGGAGACTTAATCATATTTCTATTAAGGTAAATCTAAATAGGTGCACTAATTCAGCTATGATTTTGACTAATTAGTCTTGGTAAACTAATTAACCTAGAATTCTAATTAATTAATCCCATTTAACAGAAGAAGACTCAGAGACAAGGAGCCCGACAGCTAGAAGATCCAACCCGATGCTTGCAAGCAAGAACCCGCCCGGGTTCTTGGGTAGGGCTACAGACAACCTAATTTATTTTGATCATAACTTTCACGTCCAACCTCCTTTTTAAGGAATTCTTTTTTTCCTTCAAATTTTATTGAGTCTCATTTCTAACAAAACTAATTTCGTAATTTTTAGATAAGTGTAGAGCAAGATATAAGTAAAATAGTGAACATGTGTCATTTTTAGCACAAGTCCCTAAAGTGGATCTCAACTGAATGTCGAACACTACCAATTTGGGCCTATTTGGGATCTATTAACATTTTATACTAGAATTCAAGGATTACTCTACTGGGCCCCCAAGTGAACAAGTTGACGCATACATTTCATCATTGGATAATTAAAAATAAGATGCCATTTTTATGATTCTATAATTATCCCTTTGATAAAGCCTGGGTAAGACGAAACTCAAAGTATTCGCTTCGTGTAATTTTCAGTCTAGCTATGTAGAATTCGCCTCCGAGTACTAAAGATCTTGAAACTTGGTGCCTATCTACTTTGGCACGATGGTGCCCTTCATTCTTAACTTGACAGAGTAGTGAACTCCCTAGTCATTAGAGTAGCGGACTTTCATGCAGGTAGGGCACAACTATCTTCCTATGTCGCTAGAGCAGCAAACCTATTGCAAGTCAGGCTTGACTATCTTCTTGTATTGCTGGAGCAACGAACCTTTTTGCTGATGAGGTGAACTTATCTTCTTTCATCAATGGAGCAGTGAATCTTCATGCGGCTTAGGCTTAATCATTTTCATGTGTAGCTAGAGCATAGACCTTTATGCGAGTCATCTTCCTATGTCACTGGAGTGGTAGAGCTTCATGCGAGTCAGGCTTAATTATCCTCTTATGTTACTGGAGCAACAGACTTTTTTGTAGGTCAGGCTTAATTACCTTCCTGTGTCGCTAGAGCTGCGAACCTTCATATGGGTCTGGCTAAATCATCTTCATGTGTCACTGGAGCAATGAACCTTTATGCGAGTTAGGATTAATCATGTTCCTATGTCACTTAAGCAGCGAACCTTCATGCAGTTTAGGTGAACTTATCTTCCTATGTCGCTAAAGTCGTAGAGTGCTTCGCTGGTTAGGCTTAATTATCATCCTGTGTTGCTGGAGCAGTGGACCTTTATGCAAGTCAAGCTTAATCATCTTCCTGTATCGCTGAAGCACTGGACCTTTATATGAGTCTGGCGAACTTATCTCCCTGTATTGCTGGAAAAGCATACCTCTTTGCGGGTTAGGCTTAATTATCTTGTTGTATCGATGGAGCAGGGAACCTTTTAACAAGCCAAGTGGACTTACCTTCCTGTATCACTGAAGCAGCGAACCTTCATGCGAGTCAGGCCTAATCATTGCCCTATTTTGCTAGAGTTGCGGATTTGATCAAGCCGATTTCGTCGATGAAATATCGATATTGTCGGTTTTGGCAAGCATCTTTGTAATTATTTTGTGATTTGAATCCCAATCGACATAGGTTGTCCGTTAAGTATTTTGAAGTACTTTCATACATAGTTCATTCTTTCTTCTTAAAATTGGATACCTTGGCTTAGATACTCATGAACGTAAAACACCCTCCGATTCCTATGGCCTTGGCTTATTCTGCGTTTGCAATTTCTAAGAGAAACACAAGCGTGTGGTAGTAGGGAACCCAGCCGAGTGCTCCCTTGACCACTTTCTCAGGTTTTGCTTTCTTCTTTTGTTTGTACGCTTTGTGTTTTTTATGTTTGTGAATTTACATGCACATAGAGATCTCACCCAGGTCTTCATGGCTTGTCTTCTTAGACTATTTTACTTCTTTTGCTTGAGTGTTTAGCTCCTTGTAGGGAGAATACAAGCATGTGAGATTTGGGGAAGCCTAAAGATTGATCTTTGAGGCCTTTATGGCATGAGATATTGAGATGTCAATCCATTGAGTTTGACCCCGCTTTTTTCGATCGCTATGGCATTAAAGTCATTTCTTTCTAATGGGAGAAAGCAGAATTTGAAGATGTTCTCAACCTAGAGTATCGGACAAGGTTTGTATCTTGCGCAATGATGCTTGCGCAAAGCCAACTTTGAGGTTGTAGCCCCTACTTTGACTAAGCCTGACTAAAAGCATAAATTTCTTCTGTTGATAGTTGTTTATATCGTCTTGAGAATTTGATGTATATCCATAGCTAACTAGGGTTATGCCTTTCCCATAGGGTCAATATTGAAGGCTGATTACACTCCTCTTCAATTTGAGGTTCCAAAGTTATCAAAGTAGAGGGCACTCTAATAAATAAGTTAAAAGACCTCTGTATTAATGTAGGAGCACTTGCTAGCCTGAGTGAGATTATGCAGACGAAACAATTACATAGACTCAATTATGCTAACTATGAAGACATGGTTATGAAGACTATGCAGACAAGATGACAGCCTAACCTCATATACATGTAGGTCTCATACTAAGTTTGGGTCCATTGCATAAGGCCTGATTAAGGTATAGAAGACTTATGGGTTAGGCACAGTGACGTTCTGTGGCTTAGGATGAGGAGTAAAAAGCTAGGTGACTGTTGGGTAAGGATCCATGTCATGAGTCATAAGTTGCCCCAGATAGGAATCTTTCTATCAATGGAATATGCATCCTTTAATTTTGCATTAAAGTGCTCATGTTTTGAAGAAACCCTCAATCTCTTTTTGTTATAATGGAAGACCTACATGTGTGGGTATAGTGATAGACAAAGATGCTTTTACTAGCTTTAGTAGTCGCCCGTCCAGTAGAGTAAACGTGATCCTTTCCATTTTAGAAAGATACCTTTGCTTGTGCTACCTAGAGTAGCCACTAGTTTAGTGCAAAGAACATGGTCATCTCCTTCTTGGGAAATATTTACCATAAAGGGAGCCCTAACTGTCTTAGGAAATGCAAGATAGCCCTGTCCTGGATAATGGTTCGAGTTCTAATTTAGAAAGGTTAAGAATGTGGAATGAGTACTCACCCTTCAATTTATAGTCATTGTTGAGCCAACAGTCCTGAATTTTGAAATTAAGGTGAGATTAGAGGCTATGATGATTAAGAAGTAGTTATAAGGTGAAGGGTTTGTCTTAGTCTGATTCAATGGGAGTAGGCAATAGAATGCTCCTTTGTCGTCAAAAACCAAGGTTTTATTTTCACTCTCCATTTGCCTGGTTTATCTTTTCAGGTTTTTGGGCCTGGTCTACCTGCTCTCCATTTGCCTGGTTCATCTTTTCAGGTTTTTGGGCCTGGTCTACCTTTTCAGGTTTTTGGGCCAGCCACTATTTACTCTTCGTCTCTGTCTCTGTCTCTCTCTCTCTCTCTCTCTCTCTCTCTCTCTTTGAGATTAAAGGACTCAATGTAGATATTTATTTATGGAAAAGAATCTTCACAGCCAGACCTCAAAGGAGTTACAATCGTATCCAACATGAAATCAGGCCAGTCGTAGTTCAAGGTTAAGGCATGCAGCCTAAAGGAGGGTTGCCTCCAAGAGGACTTTTCAAGGCAGGCTTCTGGATTAGGGTGCCAAAGAAAGGGAATTGATATTAAGGCTCAAACAGCCCTTATGAGATCCCTAAGTTTGTAGGAGTGGTAAAGTTAATGCAAATCAATGATTTCTTTCTTGTCTTATTCTTCTTGTTTTCAAACTCTACTTTTGTTTCTATCTTCTTTTTTTCTCTTTAGGCGGGACTATTTGGCCTTAACTTTTCTTCTTCTCTTTTTTTTATTGCTGATTTTATTATTGACGCCATCCATGGCTAGGTCAGATGAGGGAACGAAAGAAACAACCTTACTTGAAGGTTCAAAAGGGTTCCAAGTGAGAACTTATCAGGTTTAATACAGGTATTAATGTAGGTTGCCAAATGAGGCCTCCTATCGTAGGCATATTCTTTTAAAGTTGTATAACTTATTAAAAAGAAATTTCTCATTTTTCCCCTTTTTTAATAGATGGATTGGGCTCCTTAGCCTCCTTTTTTTTTTAATTTCCCTTCCTCTCCTTTTGCCTAGCTTACCTTGTCAGGTTTTCAAGCTAGCCCTCTATTTCTGTTCTTTTTTTCCTTGTATTTTTCACCCTAGATAAGCATTCCATAAAAAAGAATATGAAAATATACAAAAGAACTAATGTAGAGGATGATTTTATTAGTAAATCAAGGGTATGTCAGACTTAGATTTATGATGGAAAAGAAAGCGAATGACTCTATGACTCAACGCATGACTACGGGTTGAGCACATATCACATCTTCGAAATTCAATAAAACTTGAGCCCTCTTGTGTGGAGATTCCTGATACTGGATTTAACTATGGATGGATCCCACTTTTCACTTTTTCACTTCAGTGGTCAGGAATAGTTGAAACGCCTATCATATGAATCCAAGCAAGTTGCTGCCATTGTTGGGTGCTTTGAGTAGCTTCAGGTAGAGGATGCTCCCCTGACTTGAACATGCTTTCTAACTTATTCTTGAAGCCTCAAGAATCCTCAATATCATGTCCCCTTGCTCAGAGATATTGCAGTACTTGTTCAGGACCCCGTTTTTGGGCTTCTATATGTTTTACATCTCTGGCCTGTTTGGTGGGAGGTTCATTATACCTTTAGAAAGCAAGTGTTCAAGAGCTTAAGTATACATGGTGCCAATAGAGGTGTATTTGGTATACCGGTCTAGAGCATACACCTCTTTGCTTGTGGAGCTGTTGTCTTCATTATCCCTATTTTAATAATTGCCCCTTACAAGTTGTACGAGCTTTCATGGTTGTGCTCCTGATAAGGGTTTGCAGTAGCCATCAGTGTCATCTACTTCTCAAGTTCTTATATTATAATATCATCCAAGTTTCATTTTTTACCAAAACTACCACTCCAATTTTTTTTTCTGCTTAAGTGTACCACCAACCACTTATTCCTTATTCACCATTGCCACTCTAGCTCCTAATGACCTACTACTTTGTGTTGACTTTGTTTTTCTCCTTTGCTTTAACTAGTTTTTCTTTTATTCCTTAATCCTGAGACTTTTGTGTGTAGAGAGAGAAAGAAAGGAGTTGACCTTCTCATCCCTTCTCTCCATGGGCACATCCCAGATGTGGTCACCATTGCGCTTTCGCTGGAAATTACAAAATCAAATTCAATTTTTTTCCCCTATCAATCCAAACCAAGATTGATTCGACAAAGCTCAAAGATGAATTTGCATATTAATTAAGCAATCTAAGAGAGAGAGAGAGAGAAACCATTAATATGGCTATTTTGTGAAAATATGGATGATTTAACTGCCCCATATTATTAGATAAAGCAGGAGGCATTCATCTTCCCTTAGACCTCAGAAACAGGGGATCTTCATCATTTCAAAAGATGAGCAAGAAGAGAAGCAAAAGAGAGGGAGATGTTTTTTAAGGAAGAACTTGATGTAAAAGGATATACTCTTCGTCAAAAACCAAAATCTTTTGTAGTGGTGATTGGATGAGAAAGGCCGTACACATGGGGAATTAGGATTAATAGAAAATCAAAGTTGACTTTGTATTCACAAAAATTATGGAATAATTTTGATTTTGTTCCAATTTATTACATGTTTTCAAAGATAACAGGTAAAATTGTTGTGGGCTCGTCTTATTTCCCTTCTCCAATGATAGCCTCAAACTTCATTATCTCTTGCTCAATATACACTCAGAAAAGATTGGGGAACAAAAAAGAAAAATAAAGTGAACCTGCTGCGACATATTATTCAGGAGCTGGGGTGGCAATTGTAAATAAGGAACAAAAGGTAAGTGGTAAGCTTGAATAAGGAAAACGTTAGATGGTAATTTTGTCAAAAAAGGAAACATGGATGATGTTATAATCTAACGGCTCTCTTCTTCTTGCTCTCATTTAGTGTGGTATGCATTTTTTTCCATCATCTTCATGAGTTAAGCCAGTTTGTTAACTCATGTCATTAGGATTGGTGAAGTATCAGACTTTGACTTTGATTTCAACTTTCATCCAATTGGTGGGGTTCCCTTAGACTCTTCTCTTAATAGAAGTATCACTGTTTATGAACTTTGCTTTTGTACCTTAGTCTTCCATATGTTGAGCAATAAGGCAACGGTTTAGGGAGCGGAATCTTATAAGTGGTCAACCACACTAGATATGGGCTAAAGGAAATTGTTAATGACTTGCAATTGGAAGAGAAAGAGACAATGGCTAGATAGGCTTGAAGGTTTAGGCTAAAATGGGGTTAACATATGGCATTTTAGGCTGAAATCGAGCTTTATCCTAGATTAGGTCTTAAGTTGGGCTTAGGGAGTTGACTCGTAAGTCTAAGTCAAAATCAAGTATTTCTCAGGTAAATCACATGCCTATACTAACCCAAGTATGATTGCGTTTAGTTTTCCTAAAATAGGCTACTTTTGGCATATGTGTGGCTCTAGGTAGACTTATATAAGGATCCTAGATCTAGGGAATATAATGCATAGGCCATAAACTTATGCATGGGTAAGATATCCAGGTCTTACTTGGACTTAGGCATTTTAAATATGATACACAATTGGAAGCAACCTAGAATGCGTTAGTGTTCTAGAGTCAAATACGTCATATTATGCACCTTGGGCTTAGATGGACTTGGACTATGCATGGTGGGCCATAATGATGCATGACTCTTTGACCTCGAGTATCCTCCAAATGATGGACTAAGACCCTAAATGAACTATGCTGATTTATGGTCCAAACCCTAACACTGAGAACCCAGAATACCATTTTATGCCATGAATGTAGATCCTAAAGAGACGGAGACCTATCATAACTTCCTAACTGGATCCCAGCCGGGTTCTTACCAAGCCCAAATTTGCCCTTCTTATTTTGACTCTCTACTGGACTTTAATGCATGCAAACTGATGGGCTCTGCCTGCTGGCGGGATCCCAGCTGAGTTCTGGGCCTTACACATATTCTATTTTACCCTTGGACACAGACTACCAGTTCCTCTTTTTTTTTTCGACAATCCTGTCCGAGATTTTTTTTTTTTTTGCCCAAACCTAATACGTCAACTAGAATTAGAACCTTTTTGAGATTATAAATCAAGAATCTTGTTACTCAATTGGTTCGAAAACCATTTTCGGTCCCTAATCCAATTCCTAGGACCCTGGTCTGGCTAAAGCAGGTACACTAAACTAGAGTTAGAATCCTTTTCAGATTCTTAAATAAGAGTTGTGTTAGGACTCAACTAGCCCAAAAGTCATTTTGGTTCCAAATCCAACTATCAAGATTCCGTTTTGGTTCAAACCTGATATTCTAAATAGGAATTAGAATCCTTTTCAGATTTTAACTCAAGGGTCATGTTAGGACTCAATTGGCCAAAAAACCATTTTGGTTCCTATTCCAACTTTGAGACTCAATTTTCTCCTAATTTGGGCTCTTCTAACACTCGTAGTATCAATGCATAGTCCTTTGGGCTAAAGAAGTTAAATCATAAAAGGTCTAGAACATTTTGGATGCTTCCTCGAGTCCTAAGGATAGGAAAGCATGTTTTGACTAGGTGAAGCAACTGTCTTCTTAGTTAGAAGTCTAAATAGACCCACCGAGTGACCAGCCACTTTCTCGTAGGTAGAACTAGGGTTTTGCCTAAAGACGTTGTTGATCCTCTGATAAGCAGTGTCTTATAATGCAAGTTTGTCGAATGCCAATACAATTAGCATAATTACACGTATTAAAGTTCACATCTTGCCCTCTTAAAAATGTCCCCAGTGGAGTCGCCGATGTAAAAATCCACCTCCCAGGGGGTGCAATCCCCCACGAATGGTCGGGCTTGTATGCTAGGTACTTCTATGTATTTTAGAAATTACACATTTGTTTAGCTTTTTTTACTTTTACTTTTACTGCAAGACAGACACAACTAGGCTATAGGTTCACGAGATAATAGGCTTGGGCCTGGCTAGAGTCACTAGGTAGGACCAGATCCATCTCTCCTAGACTAGGTCTTGGAAATCTCCTCGGCCTGGCAAAATCTAAGTGTAGGCCTGATCTAGGATCCTGGGTGGGTTCCTAGGTTAGATTAGGTGTCTAATTCTGGTCCAAGTACATTCTACTATCTAGATCCCAATCTATTTTTCTTTATCCAGTAGTGCATGAACAGATGCCAAATTAAAACAGTAAAGAATTAGTCTTTAACTAAATACTGTCACCATTGACTTTTGGGAAAGCTTATAAACCATGGCACCTTTCGAAGTAGATTATATTGATAAGGACGACAAAGGGACAAATTGAAGCTACTTCAATTGGCTTTGGAAAAGCCTTTAGCAATCCCTAGAGTGTGGACCCATCTTGACTCCTTGGTCTAGAACCAAGGATCTAGATTCAGGGGCGAAGATACGGAGATGTGATGGAGTGCACCCCATCTTCATCCATCATCACTGACGGCATCTACTAATCAATTTGGGAAACTAAAACTTAATCATACTAACATACATCCATGCAATCGATTCAAATCATTCATATAATCATGCAAAAGAGTACAAAGTTTAGCCCAATGCAAAAAAAACTAAAGTAAATAAATTATAGTGAACGGGGACCTAACTAAACACTACATCTTTTATAATTTAACATCGAAAATCATAAAAGAAGAATAGAGTAGAAGAGTATGATAAGATGGATTTTTTGTTATTAGGATAACCCACCTTATTTACCTAAGAACTCAGTAAAGTAATGCCTTTTTAATGGTTAGCCCGATTCTGTATCTCCAATGTGTGGAGTATTTATCTCCTCAATTTTGATGCTCTCCTCTCTCTAATTATTTTGATGTGTTTTAGTGCCTCTAACTGAAGCCTCATAAATGCCCCATTGATTCATGGCTCTAACCCCTAGGCGTAGCCTCCCATTTCTAGCGGTTGAGGGGATAGTCCGAATTAGTTTAGAAATAGGAGACCTAATCCTAGTTCCATTAAGGTTAATCTAAACAGGTACACTAATTCAACTAGGATTCTGGCTAATTAGTCTTGGTAAACTAATCAGCCTAGAATTCTAGTTTATTAATCCCATTTTGCAAAAAAGGAATCAAAGAGACGGAGCTCGGCTAGGTTTCGATCTAGAGGACCTGGCCTAGTGCTTGGCAATAGGTTCCTGGGCTGGGCTATAGGCAAACCAATTTGTTTTAGCCATAACTTTTACGTCCGACCTCCGTTTTGAGCAATTCTTTTTTTTCCTTCAAACCATATTAAGTCTAGCTTTTAAAACCACAAGTTTCAAAATTTTTAGGTAAGTGTGGAACAAGATATAAGCAAAATAGTGAATAGGTGTTATTTTCAACACAAGTCCAAATATTCAACTTATATCTTTTCAATTGCTTATCGGACTTTGGTGCATAATATGTCATCAGAAATCTTATTCAATTAAGAGAGTTGATGGCCAAACTTAATAATCAAATACTCCCTAAAGTGGATCTCAACTAGACGTTGAACACTACCAGTTTGGGCCTATTTAGGCTTTTTGGGCTCTGTTAATCTTTTGCAGAATTCAAGGATTACTCTGCTAGGCCCCCAAGTATACAATTTGGAGTATGAATTTCGTCATTGAGCACTTAAAAATAAGATGTCATTTTTAGGTGTCTATAGTTAACCCCCACTTTAATCGAGCTTCAGTAAGGCGAAAACTAAAATAGTCCTTCCTCTAATTTCCTATCTAGCCATGTAGAATCTGCGCTTGATTACCAAAGATCTTGAAACTTATTGCCTATCTACTTTTATCATGATGGTGCCCTTTGTCCTTGACTTGTGGATTAGTGAACTCCCCTGTCGCTGGAGCACTAGACCCTTATGGTAGGGTTAGGCACAATTATCTTCGTGTGTCACTGGGGAAATGAACCTTTTGTGTGTCGGGCTTGACTATCTTCCTATATCACTGAAGCAGCGGACCTTTTCACGCATCAGGCAAACTTATTTTCTTATATCGTTAAAGCAGCGAACCTTCATGCGGGGTAGGCTTAATCATCTTCCTATGTCACTAGGGCAGCGGTCCTTTATGCGGGTCAGGCTTAATTATCTTCCTATTTCGCTGGAGCAGCGGTCCTTCATACATGTCGGGCTTAATCATCTTCCTATGTTGTTAGAGCAACGAACCTTTTTGTGGGTCATGCTTAATTTTCTTTATGTGTCGCTAGAGCAACGAACCTTCATCTAGGTCAAGCTTAATCATATTCCTATGTCGCTCGAGTAGCGAACCCTCATGCGGGTCAGGTGAACTTATCTTCTTGTGTCCCTAGAACAGCGGACCCCTTTATGGGTTAAGCTTAATTATCAACTTTTGTTGCTGGAGCAGCGGACCTTTATGCAGGTCAAGCTTAATCATCTTCCTGCGTCGCTGGAGCATTAGACATTTATGTGGGTCAGACTTATCTCCATATATCGCGACCCCTTTGCGAGTTAGGCTTAATTATCTTCCTGTATCACTGAAGCAGTGGACCTTTTTGCGGGTCAGGCGGACTTATCTTCTGTATCATTGGGGCAACGAACCTTCATGCAAGTTAGGCTTAATCATCTTCCTGTGTTACTGGACGAGTGGATATTTTTGCCGATCAGGCCTATTTCGTTGATGAAATATCATAATTGTCAGTTTCAGCGAACTCCTCTATAAGTATTTTATGCTTTGAATGCTGATCGACATAGATTGGCCATTGAATGTCTCGAAATACTTACATACATATTTCATTCTTTCTTCTTAAAATTGGATACTTTGCCTTAGATACTCATGCATGTAAAATACCCCCTCAGATTCCTATGGCTTTGGTTTCTTCTGCTTTTGCAATTTCTAAGAGAAACACAAGCGTGTGGTGGTGGGGAACGCAGCTAGGTGCTCCCTTGACCACTTTCGTTTCTTTTTCTTTCTTCTTTTGTTTGTATGCTTTGTGTTTTTATGCTTACAAATTTACATGCACATAGAGATCCTGCCCGGGCTTTCATAGCCTGTCTTTTTTTACTATTTTTTTCTTATTTTTCTTAAGTCTTTGGCTTTGTATGGGGACAGTATATGCATGTGAGGCGTGGGGAAACCTGAGGATTGATCTTTGAAGACTTTATGGCATGAGATATTGAGATGCCAATCCTTACAGTTGGACCCCCCCTTTTTCAGCCACTAGGGCATTGAAGTCATCTCTTTCTGCTGGGAGATTGCGGAATGTGAAGATGTCCTCGATGTTGAGGCATCCTTTTTTATTAAGATAAAGAGGATGAGGTGTTCTCTGTGGTTAGCTCTTCTCGACCCTGAGGACCTCACAGGGTTTGCATCTTGGACGATGATGCTTGTGCAAAGCCTGCTTTGAGGTTAGAGCCCCCACTTTGACTAAGCCTGATTAAAAGTGTAAATGTCTTCTATGACAGTTGTTGATGTCATCTTAAAAACCCTTGATATGGATCCACGGCTAACCAAGGTTGCATACCGTTCTTGTGGGGTCGCTATTAAAGGCTGATTGCACTCATCTTCAATCTAGGGTTCCAAAGTTATTAGGGTGGAGGGCACTATAATAAATAAGCTAAAAGACCTCTACATTAATGTAAGAGCACTTGCTTGCCTAGGTGAGACTATGCAAACATAGATAATGCTTGCATTACTCAATAAGTTATTGAATAGATAATGCTTTGAATTGGTACAATCTCTAAATTCTAAGGTGTCATAAACTATAAGTAATTACAGAGATCATTGAGAACATTATCTGCTTTCTCACCTTATATTTCCTCATCAATTAGGCAATTCTCTTTGTATCAACCATATAAGAAATTTGATAATATATTCTGTAATAGCATAAGATATTCTTATTCACGTATAACTAAAGTCGCATTTGTAAAATAGATACAATTAATGTTCGTTCTTATCATAAAATGAGTAAAAAATCTTATCAATGTCGTACAACTGCATTTTCAAGATTTTATCATTGGTTTGTATATTCCTGAACAAGTTCTACATATGCAACATAAGTGCTTGGAAATATTAAATTTATTCGAAACAAGATCAGCCATACCAAATTTGTCCACTAGACCTACCCAAAAAATATATTCTTTAACTTCTTGTTTAGGGTAGTAACCTAAAAGCTATTAAAAGATAGTCAGCATGTCCCTTTTAAGTTGTACAATAACAATTGTCGGTTACGGAACTGAAAATGGGGTCCACTTATGAAAATGCTTAAACTCATAGGGCGATGAATGGGGAGCAAATGGTTACTTTAAAATTCCACGAACAGTGAGTGCACCTCACCTCTATGTGGGCATGGACAATCTCGGGCTCCTTAAGTAAAACTATTATTCTAGGGTTACAGTTGCAATAATAATTTTCCATTTATAATTCTCTATAATTGTTATGTCATCAAGTGGATAACAATGGAGCTCCACAATTAGGATTTTCCAATTTTTTAGCTCTTAACTTCATCTACCTCTGATGCTACATCTAATGCTGCTGCTTAATATCATACACTACTGACTTATTATGATCGTCTATCATTTACTATTCATTAAATGTAATTTTAATCAGTTTTGCGAAATTCAATTGAAATAGTCATTGCATCCGAATCAAAGATGGAATCTTTTCTTTTTTTGGAACTAAAATAGGAGACTAAATCTTCAACGATGTTGCGAAACGAGTGAATAAAACAACAACAACAACAAACTCCCAGTGTGGGTCCCACTTTCGTGGGGTCTGGGGAGATCCAGCTGTAGGCAACCTTACCTCTACCGGTATTGCTACCCACAGAGAGATTGATTCCATAAGACCCACAAAAACAGTTTTGTGAAAAAGGTTTATAGAGAAAACGATTGCAAAACTATTTACCAAGTAAGAGAAAGAGGAAGAGAAAAGGTTCTGGATAGCAAATAAAGAGGGAGCGAAGACATACCTCAACAAACCAGGGGCGCTTGGTGCCGTCACATCCCAGAAAAGCACGACTTGCAGGCAAGCAAACCAAAAGCCCTACCCGCCCTACACTGCCTAAGCTACTGCCCCCTACGGAGCCGGTCCCCTACAGTCAGAGACCTTAATCCTGTCCCGCCACTGCCTCCTATCCTGAGCCATGTCCTCCATCAGACCGACAATTCTCAGGTCCTCTCTAACCACTTCTTCTAGGCTCTTCTTCGGTCTACCCCTCCCTCTATTACCACCGGGGGGGTTGATCCTCTCTCACCTTCGCACTGGGGCGGCCACACTTCTCCTCTTCACGTGGCCGAACCATCTGAGCCTCGATTCCCTCATCTTTTCTTCTATGGGGGCCACTTCAGCTAAGCCCCTGATTACTCCATTTCTAATTCTGTCGAATCTCGTAAAACCACACATCCACCTTACCATTCTCATCTCAGCTACCATCAACCTTTGGACCTGTGTCTTTTTTAGAGGCCAACACTCCGATCCATAGAGAACAGCTGGTCTAACTACCATCCGATAGACTTTGCCTTTCAATCCCATGGGCACTCTCTTGTCACATAGTACCCCTGACGCTAACTTCCACTTTTGTCAGCCCACTCTAATCCGCTGGCTAATATCCTCGTTAATGTCCCCATTCTGCTAGATGATCAAGGCCAGATACTTAAATTTAGCGATCTTCGGTATTGCCCTCCCATCCAGTATGATTTCTCCCCCCTCTTCTATCCTTCCGCTGAAACAATAATAGAGGTATTCCGTTTTCGATCTACTCAACCGAAAGCCCCTAGCCTCCAGCTTATTCCTCCAACTCTCCAACCTGTCATTCACCCCCTGCCTGGTCACATTAATAAGAACGATGTCATCTACAAATAACATGGACCAGGGCACCTCGTCCTGGATTCCTCTAGTGAGTTCGTCCAAAACTAATGTGAAAAGAAATGGGCTTAAGGCGGAGCCCTAATGCAGGCCCAAACTAACAGCAAAGTCATTAGAGACCTCTCCCGGAGTCCTAACACTCGTCTGCCCTCCCTCGTACATATCCTTGATTACACGAATGTACGCAGGTGACACCCTTTTCTCTTCCAAACACCTCCACAATACCTCCCTTGGAACTCTATCATACGCTTTCTCCAGGTCAATAAACACCATATGAAGATCCACCTTTCTGTCCCTGAACAAGCCCATAAGCCCTCTTAGGAGGTAGATCGCCTCAATGGTCACCCTGCCTGGCATGAAACCAAATTGGTTCTCTGAAATTTCTACTACCTCTCGCAACCTTCTCTTAATCACCCTCTCCCACAGCTTCATAATGTGACTGAGCAGCTTGATACCCCTAAAGTTATTACAGTCTTAGATATCCCCTTGTTTTTGTACAGTGGGATGATTGTGTTGGCCCTCAACTCTCTGGGCATCTTGGCGGTCCTGAAAATAACATTGAAAAGCTCCGTGAGCCACTCTAGACCCACTTCCCCCATAAACTTCCAAACTTCCACTGGTATCTGGTCCCGGCCCAAAGCCTTCCCATTCGCCATCTTCTTCAAGGCCTCCCTAATCTCCTCCTTTTTTATCATGTCGCGCGCACGCTGATCGCTACACTCTCGGCCCCTACTACAGTCGTCTCCCCCCCTTCCCCATTGAGGAGTTTAGCAAAGAACCTTTGCCATCTCTCCTTAATTTTAGCATCCTCAGTCAACACCCTACCCTCTTCGTCCTTGATACACTTTACCACTCCCAAATCCCTAGTCTTCCTTTCCCTCTCCCTAGCCAGTTTAAAAACCTCCTTCTACCCTTCCTTCGTCCCCAATCTATAGTATAGTCTATCAAACACCTGGCTCTTTGCTACTGCCACTGCCCTTCTGGCTACCTTCTTGGCCGCCTTGTATCCAATCTTCTTATGCTCCCTCTCATCCGCCGAACTGTTGCTCATGAACTCCACGTAAGCCTCTTTTTTTGCTTTGACTTTCTCCTCTACCTCTTCGTTCCACCACCAGGTGCCCTCCATTTTGTTGTTGCCTCCCCTGGAAAGACCTAGGGTTTCCTTAGCCGACCTTCGGATGCAATCCGCCACAGCATCCCACATCGAATCGGCACCTTCTGCCCTCATCCAAGCTCTCTCCTCAGCTATTCTTTCTACTATTAACCCCGCCTTCTCCTTTGTGAGGGTCCACCACTTAATTCTGGGTTCTCCGACTCTCCTCTTCGACCTCTTAGGTTACTTGAACTCTGCATCTAAAACCAACAACCTGTGTTGAGTTCCTAGCAACTCGCTGGGAATCACTTTGCAGTCTTTACACGATCTCCGATTTTCCGTCCTCATTAGGAAGTAGTCAATCTGAGTCTTGCAAGAACTGCTCTTGAAGGTCACTAGGTGGTCCTCTTTCTTCTTAAAGAAGGAGTTGGCCATCAACAAATCAAAGGCCACCGCAAAGTCCAACATGGAGACCCCGCTCGCATTTCTCTCTCCGAAACCGAAGCCCCTGTGGGCCCCATCATATCCCGCTGCCTCCACGCCGATATGGCCATTAAAGTCTCCTCCTATGAACAGTTCTCGCTCTGAGGTACCTCCTGGGTGACCTCATCTAGGTCCTCCCAGAAGAGCTTCTTAGTTTCCTCCGGCAGGCCTACCTGAGGCGCATACACACTCACCACGTTCACGAAAACTGAACCCACCAAAACCTTAATGGCCATAATCCGGTCGCTCTTTCGCCTCACTTCAACCACCTGGTCTGCCAAATCCTTCACAACTAGGATTTTAACTCCATTCTTCGCCTTGGATGACCCCGAGTACCAAAGCTTGTACCCATCAATCTCTCTAGCTTTCGCCCCAACCCACTTCGTCTCCTGGACACACGCTATACTAATCTTACGCCTACGCAGAGACTTAACTAATTCTATCGACTTACCCGTAAGGGACCCAATATTCCAGGACGCTAGGCATACCTTCCGCAGCCCTAACCCCCTTCTAACCCCAAAGCTCCCCGGAGGACAGGCTGAAATAGCTACACAGCCCGCCACAGACGCAATATAAAAATAATAATAATAATAATAATAATAATAATAATAATAATAATAATAA
>JACYFF010031952.1:85114756-85134534 GCA_017589665.1 Selenicereus undatus | reverse complement strand
ATAATAATAATAATAATAATAATAATAATAATAATAATAATAATAATGCTACCAACCTAGCGAAAAGGAATAGCAAGGCGATATGAAGGAAACACAGTAAAGAAGCAAAAACAATATAATATGTAAACAATATAATCTTACGCCACACAATATAAACAATATAATATGTAAACAATATAATTTGAAGGAAACACAGTAAAGAAGCAAAACAATATAATAGGCCACACAAACCACAACAAAGCTATCCAAAAATCACCGAAAATCATACCCAAAAATAGGGCAACACTGGGAAGAAATTAAACAAGCACTGCCAAAAGGAACCCAAGGCTATGGAAGCGAAAGCCAAAGCAAACCAAAGTAGACGCTGACGATACTTGTAGAAAAAACCAAATGGCGAACGCGCAAGACGTTAGGAAAAAAACTTCTAAAGGCAACAATAATTGAAAAAAATAAATGAAGAACTAATAGAAATAAATAGCAGTAAAGCAATTAACTAGACAATCAGCCTACAAAATCAAGTAAAGAAGCCAAGAGACTAACCAAAAAACATAATAACTATGCTCCAAGTGAGTAACCTTGAAAGGGAATGAACCAAGTAACAATATCCAAACTACTAATCAAGAGCTACTTAAAAAAACTGAAACTAGTCGCAACACTAATAATAAAATAATGCTAACAATGACAATGGTAGAGAAATCCAACAATATACTAACACGGTAGAAAAATAGTAATCAAGCCACGGAGTAACTAACAAATCAAAATAAAATTGCCAAGGGGCTTATCAAAAAATGTTAAACTGCAAAACCCTCCAACTTGCAAAAGGAACTCCTAACACCTAGAATAGAACTCCACCAACAAAGAAGGCCGAAAACAAACTTGCAACAACTAATACTAATAATGCCAAACGCCAAACTAGCAAAAACTAATATTAATAATGCAAAAACTAGCAACAAGGGCATAAATAATGAAGCAAGGGCTAACGGAGAGGGCAAATACAGGGCACCAAAACCGCAAATACAGGGCACCACCGCACCAAAACAAAATGCTCCCACTTAGAAAAAGAACAACTGGAACTCTTCCAGTTACCAATAATCTTCCAGATTACGAACACATGCAAGCCACTAGACAAACACAAGCAACCACAGTTTCTATAGCAAAACACTACTCACTGCTACTGATACTTAAACAGGGCAAATAGCAGACAAAAACCGGGACTTTAGAAATAGGTTTGAACACAACTTAAGAAGATATGGGACTCTAGAACAAGGCAACCTAGCTGAGAAACCAGAACCAGGACTCTAGAACAGGGCAAATAGAAGAACTGGGAAGATGGGCAGCAACCTAGCTGAGAAATAACGACAACCCAGCTGGAAAAATATAATAGCAATTAAAGGAGAAGATGGATAGAGAGGAAACCTGAGATTAGGAAGATGAATAACAACAACGATAATAGGCCGACAAATAGAACAAACGCAGCTTGGTGGTTCAATCCTTTGGGTCAACAATGGCGTTGTGCAGAGCGACTACCCAATAAGCCAACGACAACAACAATAGCCTCAGGGGGAACTAACCTGAGAAGCAGGCTCTGGCCCCGAAAACAGAGAGAACTCGGGGGGGGAGACCAAGGGGCGACTTGGCTATGGAACTCATCGTCTACGGCCACCACTCCAGCTGCCGTTCTGAAAAGGAAAATGAATAAGGCATCGGTGACCGTAAAAACAGACCCCTGAAGCTGGACCACCTTAGCCGTGATTTGGGCCAGCCATTTGGTACCGACTCCGGTGTACTGGTCGACTGAGTGATGCCGGCAAGGCGCCGACTCCGTACAAGCTGTCGACACCAGCTGCCGGGCTGTTGCCGAGGTCACCCAAGTGACCGTTCTGGGCTCTGTGTTCAGCTAGATAGAGAGAGCAGCTAGAGACAGCTAGAAAGAGAGAGCTCTTGTCGTAGATTGCGAAACGAGTGAATATATGTCATAATATTGAATTTCAAGGAATGCATGATTCCTTTACATTATATTGCAAAACATATTAAGAAATATATTATATAGTGAATAATATATTTTGTTTAATTTGAAAGTTGGTATTAATGACTAATTAAATATTTATAGATATTTTAGATACTTAATTAAATGCACTTCACATCTCCTCTAATTGAATGTTTTATACATGTTTAACATACAAAATTTTAACTAAATGTTAATTTTGTCCAACCAGAAATGGTAAGATGGTATTTCTATGAAATGTATTAAATATTGAAATTGATTAAGAAAAATAAAGGCCAAACAACAAATTATCAATATACTTATACACCAATTATAACAAGTTGCAAGATAAGATGCACATACAAGTGGTAATAGACTTACACACCAAGTGAAATAGATGGCAAGTTAAAAGGATATAGGAAAACATGAGAATCTTCCAATAATATCAAGCAATCTACACGATTGAATCGGTAGCAGCAAAGGTCGAGGAGATATTTCGTATTAAAGATTTAGATGATGCTCAACTAGGTAATAATCAGTAGAGTTTATTATCACTAGGTGTAAAAATCGCGTGTAATAATGTAGGAATGTAGAATTTATAAGTGAGTAGAAAAGTTAATAGAAAAAATTGATAAAATATAAATATTATTGTATGCACAATCTACAATAATTTTTAGAAATTTTATTAGTATTAGGATTATATCCTTATGATATAAGGGTATGAGTTAAATAATTTTTTAAGATACTATTAGGAGAATAGATTTTTCTATTGAAAAGTAAACAATAAATTGATGTATTATATTATTTTATTGATGCAAAAGTAAAGCAAGCCTTCTTTAATTTTTTTTTCCCGACTAATAACAACTTTTTTATTCTTAATTAATATCTAACTCACATTTTTTTGTAATTGCGTCATTACATCATATATATTTTATTATTAAATTTTATTATTGAATAATAGGAAGGTATGTGAGAAGTTACCTTATCAAATAGAATTAATATTGTATTAAATTTACGTGTATCCTACATTGTCTATTCTTTTTATTTTAAATCTCATGTAGCATCCAATATTGTATTAAACCATCTCACATGACTATTCTCTCCTATGTGGCATACTATATAGCAAGCTTACGTGTCTCTCATACATGAGTTCAATTCAACTTTTAATATATATATATATATATATATACACACACATTGTTCATGCCCAAAATGTGTTATTTTTACGATACTTTTATACCCGATTTATGCTCGTTATCATCATTATTTTTAGGTTACTATTTGATTTTATTTTGTTTTGTAGGTTTTGAATAGTTACGGCAAAAATGCAAGACAAAGATGAAAATGCCGGAAAATAAAGCAGTAGGTCAGATTACTCAAACCCGACCCGAATCGTTAGGCCCATTTCTTCTTTAGCCCAAAGAAAAAGAAAAAAAAAACAATAAAACCTTAATTCCACCCCGCCCCCCACGTGCTAGGCACGTGCCACCTAAACAACCCCCCCCCCTCATTTCACCTTTTCTCTCCTTTCTCTCGACATTCAACCCAGAAACCCCAACCCCTAAACCTGCCATCTTTATCTGCATCACCATCATCCCTCTCTCTACCCCATCTCTCTATCTCGATTGAACCACGCACCACCATCTCTACCATTGTTCGTGCACCAGGAGCACCGTATCATCACCAGCGACCACGTCGCCTACCAGCACATCTCCATCGCCACCGTCCACCTTGCACGAATTCAAGGGCCAAGATGAGAAAAGTTCGAGTATAAAGGGAAGCAGCACCGCTATTAGGTATCAATTAGGTTTTAGATTAAGTTTCTTAGGTTTTATTTTAGGGTTTAGCTAGTATTGTTTTCAATTTCTTGCGTTTTAATTTCGATTTTTGGCAATTTAGGGTTTGTTCTGTTTCAAGTTGTTGATTCGAATTTGTATCTTGCAACTTCAGGCTGAATTTTAGGTTTAATTTCATTCATGTTTTTAAGGTTACTTTTGATTTAATTTCAAGTTCAATTTCGATTTTCAAGAAATTATGGCTGTTCTTGGTTGGATTTTGGTCCTCTTTACCTTCAAATTCATGTAATTAGGTTAGATTTTGTTAATTCTGGGTTGTAATCGCAAGGACTATGTGAAAACTTCAAAAGAAAATCTTGCAATTTGAGGTTGATTGATGCATGGCACTCAACCCTGTTTCGATTTTTTGTTCCATATCCTCAATGCCACCCATGGTCTAGGTTTGACCTCTACCCTTCATTCTCGTTGGTCGATTGCTGAGATTTCGAAACCCTCTCCCCTATTGCTCAATTTTCAGTTTATATTATTAGTTCGGTTGATTTGATTATGTTTTGATTTAGCT
The DNA here is from genome assembly GCA_017589665.1 of Selenicereus undatus. Lineage (NCBI taxonomy): Eukaryota > Viridiplantae > Streptophyta > Magnoliopsida > Caryophyllales > Cactaceae > Selenicereus > Selenicereus undatus. Next base: position 85,130,192 of record JACYFF010031952.1, on the reverse strand, counting down.
GAGTTAATTGGGATTACTAATTTGGATTGATTAGTTGCAAGCTTTGATTTCAATTCTGGATTGTTTTTGGTTTGTGTGGCTGGATGTTGTTCAAGTTTTTTTATGCGCTTCCCCTCCCCTGCTACCTCTTCTGTGTATGTCTTGCGTTAGCATGCTGTTTAGGTTTAATTTTTGTTTTATGGCTCTAATTTCTAATTTCTAGGTTATAAATTAGTTAAATGTTGACTCAATTTTGCTCTGTTCACTTTGAAGTATGCTTTGTTTAGGCCCTGATCATGTTCACCTCTTCCCTACCTTACCTGCCTTCTCTGTTTGTCCTTGTTTGCTTATCTCGTTGTTTGTAGCTCTCATTCGGTTATGTTAGTGCTAGGACATTGCTTTATAGTTTTATTCGTTTATTGTTTTAAGAAGTTAGATTAGTTTAATTGCGTGTTAAGTGACCTTAATCTTTTCCATCGTCCCCGAGGACACGACCCTCAAGTACTACAACAACAGTTGTACGCTTGCGGCTTTTGTTTATCACTCTAATTTATCCTAACAAGTTTTTGGCGCCGTTGCTGGGGATGACAGCATGAGATTCGGTCACATTTTCTTTTTCTATGCTACTTTCTCGTTAGTAGCATAGATCTTGATTTTCTTCCTTTATTTCGTTATTAATTATGACTTCGTTTAGTTCATTACTTGAAAATTCCCAAAATCCACAATTAGAAAAGTTAAAATCCAAAAAAATTAGAAAAAATTTAAAATTACCAAAAAATTAGAAAAGCTTAAAATCCAAAAAAAATAGAAAAAACTTGAAAACCACAAAAAAATGAAAAAATTTTAAAACCTCAAAAACAAAGTGGCAAGTTTATGTTTGTGCACTTTTTTCTTAGTTTTGTTTTTATTAGTTGCTTATGCTTCGACTTACTTTGTTTATTCGTTATTAGTTGTGATTTATTTAGTTCATTTTTTGAAAAAATCCAAAAACCCATAAAAATTTTGAAAAACTTGAAAACCCCTAAAAATTGAAAACCTTTAAAACTTTAAAATTTTCAAATGCCAGTTATCCATTTTCTGCAATATGAGCACGAACCTTTTTAGAGTTATCTTTCAAGGTTTAATGATTATCATGCTCAACTGAATCATAATTTCAAAAAATGGAAAATTTGTGAGGTCATTGTTGTAGGTCTAAATGTTGAGTCAAGGAGTTATGTTGAATCAATTTGTCCTGGAGATGTAATAGAATTATTATCTAAAACTCAAAATGAAGTTTAGGATTCATGAAGAATATGATTTTCATGCTAATTCTTACCCTCCAGGCCACTTTGTGAATTCATATGGCTCATCTTATTCTTATATGCCTCCTGTTTTATGCGATTATTGCGAATCTTTTGGTCATGATGCTTATACCTGTCCTTATCGTGCTTATGTTGATGCTACATGTTCAAGTTTTGAAAAGAAGATTAATGAATTAACTGATCAAATGATAGAGACCATGAAAGCGAGAATTGCTGAATATTCTCAATGTTTTAACCAAAATAAGGAGACTTATAATGAGCTTGATTCTAGTTTCGGATCTCCTAAACCTGACATTAGTCTTGATGAAGATTTTGAACCCTCTTATTCTGCTAGGCCTGACTTGAATGAAGACATGTATTTGCCTAGTATAGACCAAGAGAGTGACCTCCCTATGTCTCTATCACCTGACCTTGCACTTCACACTAGCTCACCTAAGGGCATCACTAATGATGTCCTAGTTTCTGCCGACCCATCCACCACTCTAGTTTTATGAGTTTGAGGTGAGTGATCAATCTGATACTGTTAGTGAGTTAGATATAAGCATAACACCTAAGTTGAGCCTCGTGATTTAGATGATTCGAAAGATATTTCACAGGAGTTATGCGATGAGGTAACTGAATTCACTATTTTGGACTTTGATGATGATATTCTTTATACAGAATATGATTCTTTTTCATTTGGGTTTGATGTTATTGATTGTCTTGATGTGGGTTTTCATGTTGAATATGAATCATTTTCTTTTGATCCCGTCATTCCTAACCTTCTATTTAAATTAGATGATAATATTTTGTATATGGAATACGAATCTTTTTGTGAATTTGATATCCATGGAAGTTTTGATGATGGTTTTTGTGCTGATTATGAGTCCTTCTCTTTTGATCCCATCCAAACTGACTTCCTTTTTAAATATTGCAAATCTAAATTTGTTGAGTCTGAGATCATTGCTACTAAGAATTTGGCTTTAGACTAGACCCATATGCAAATGGGACTTAACAGACTTGTGAACCTTGCACCCATTCTTTTGCCTAGATTTTTCATTCATGCTGATGTAGTTTCTAGGCCAATGACCTCAATACTGGCTTATTTTGGGTATGTTCATTTCCTTTCTTATTGAGCCCAACTGTTAGATAACTTGAAGAAGGGCCATGCTTATGCTTTATTTGCTAGATGGATGTACTCTTTCCGGCTCCAACTCACTGCTTTTCACTGTTTCTATGTAATTGGGAGTTAAGCTTCTTTATTTGATAAGCCGTGCTTTAACGAATTTTGATTTGAGTAGCATTTTTCAGCTTAATATGGAGTGGCTGATGCTCTATAAGCCTCATGTTGCATCTTCTTCATGAGCTATAGTTTGGGTACAACTTGTGTCCAACCTGGTATGATCATTCCACCCTCCCTTCTTCTCTTTTTCATTTCTTTTCTTTCTTTTTTGTACTTAGTTATAGATATTTAGGACTGTGAATACACGCGTGATCAATCTTGAGGAGCAATTTGGAATTTGTTGAGCAGTATGGGCTATGATCACCCTTGGTTGTGTTATAATTTTGTGAATACTTGTTAGCTGTGGATATCTAGGTTTGTTTTTATGTTTTAATTTGTTTGTTTCTTTATTTTTGTGAGTTTTAGTTCTTGCTAGTTTTTGTTTAATCTTTTGTTTTTGTTTCCTTTTTAGTGTTTTAGTGGTTGTGTTTTGGTTTTGTGTTCTGTTTCTTTTCGTTTGAGTCTTGTTTTGTTTTATGGTTGGTCTATTTAGTTTGATATTGTTTTCTAGTTTGGTATTTTGTGGCCCCTTAGTATTGTGTTGTTTCTATTTTGTTGGTATTATGTTTCTTGGTCTAGTTTTGGTTTAGTTTGGCTGGTTTTGGCTTCTGTTTTTCATTTACTTTTCTGTTTTGGTTTTGGTTTTTGGTTTTTGCAAATATGTATGTTTATTCTTGTTTTGGTTTTAGTTGTAGTTTTCATTTTGGCTCTTTTATGTTTATGTTTATGTTTTGATTTTCATTGTGCCCTAGTTTGTATATATTTGTGGTTTTGTGTTGGTTTTACGGTTGTATAGCTGATGTGATCACTTTTTAGCGCTTTAGTTCCCATAATGAGGACATTGTGATGTTTTGGGGTAGGAGTGAAGTGGCCATTTTTGAAAAAATTTGAAGATTTTTTGTTTCGGGGGGACGTTTCTACTCTTTTTGATTAGCTTAATTCCCCTGTGCTTTGGTTATTAGCTTGTATATAAGTAGGATGTACATGAAAAGTCTCCGACCTCAGTATGTCATTCTGAGTCGTAATTCTAACTCCAGTTGTTCATTATAGAATGTATAATCCAATCCTTTTTTATTCCTTCATTATTATCTTTAGTTCTTATGCTTCCATGAATGATTCTCCCATTTGCTTGTGACACGATTACTTTGAAGAAAATAATGAATTTATGTTATGAATAAAGAAGAGAAAAAGAATAAAGAGACAGAATAAAATTTAGAATGACAAATTACCCTTTGAGACATACGCTACTGGGTGTTGCCCTTTGAGGCACGTGCTACTGGGTGTTACCCTTTGAGACAATACTGCTACTGGGAAAGTTTGCTTCCAATGTTAATATGATAATAATGTAGTTGTGTTAGTCAAGTGGGATTGAGTCTAATTCTGGTAAATCTAAGTCTTGGGATGATGATACACTCGCACACAAGCACAGGGATGGATTCATAATTTCGATGTACAATGGGTCGAAAAATTAGTGCTCTGATGTCGTTTATGAGGTAGAGGGCTTTGAAGTACATTCTGCATATATTCTGGTGAATAGCTTGGTTACATGGGTGACTTAGTTGATCGGAATGTGTGCATATCTTCCCCTAATTTTCTACATATTAGCTTTGAGAAAAACCAAAAAGATTTTCTTGTATTTTTGAAATAATGTTTGTGGGTAGTTCACTTGAAAACCCGCACGAGACCTCACTCGTCCACTTGGGAAACTGAGGGGTTCAAAGGGCTTGTTGCATACGCTAAATGCAACCGTGATTCCTACGACAGTGAGTTAGGATTTTCTTTTTCTTATTTTCTGTTTTTTTAGGTAGTCTAGTTATTTTACTCGATAATGAGCAAAATCTTGCCATGGGAGTATTTGTTCATGCCAAAAATGTGTTATTTTTACGATATTTTTATACCCGATTTATGCTCGTTATAATCGTTATTTTTAGGTTTTTATTTGATTTTATTTTGTTTTGTAGGTTTTGAATAGTTACGACAAAAGTGCCAGAAAAAGATGAAAAGTGGAGGAAAATAAAGCAGTGGGTCAGATTACTCAAACCCGACCCGAATCGCTAGGCCCATTTCTTCTTTAGCCGAAAGAAAAAGAAAAAAAATAATAAAACCTTAATTCCACCTAGCCCCCCCATGTGCTAGGCACGTGCCACCTAAACAGTCCCCGCTCATTTCACCTTCTCTATCTGTAGAGCTTATCGTAAAGTTATAAATTAAACCACTACTTTGATTTATAAATAATATTTATAGCATACGAAAGTAGGGATCGATCCCACGAGGAAAGATGATGATAACAACTAGTTTAATTCTAAATGATTTTACTACTCTAATTTGTTATAACTTCTCTTTGTATTACTAAAACTAATCAAATTTAATAAGTAGAAATCTGGAAAATAATATTGCTCCTAAATATTCCAAATTTAATTCTAGAAATAAAACAGCAAATAGCTATCCTAAATATCCTTAAAAAATAAAAAACAGAAATAATAACAGAATATTAGACTGAAAATTAAAACAAAAATAACAAGCAGAAAATTAAAATTAAAAATTACATAAAGTAATCAAAATTAATATTCTGCAAGTTTATAACTTTATATCTCCAACATCATATGTAATTACATTCAGAAAAATTAAAACAGAAAATTAACTCCAGAAAATTAAAACAGAAAATAAAATATGAAATTAGAGAAAGAATAAACTACACTAATATAAATACGAAAATAAACATAAAAATTGCCCAGATTTTAGGATATAATCTTCTGGACTTAATAAAACCCTAAAACAATTTTAAAAAAATTAAAAACGTAATTTTTAGATTTATTAAAATAAAAATCTGAACATACCCAATTCACGAAATAATTCTGAAAATTAACAAATAATTTCCAAAAACTCCAAAATTAAATAGAGGCATAATAGGATACTATATAAACCCTAAAATGGAGTAAAACATGAAAAAATACAAAATAAACTATTTTTAACCTAATTTCTAACAAACCGGTAAATAAATGGCAAAAGATAATAGAAATTAAATCTGAAAATTATAACGACACTAAAAATCAAAATCTAACTGATCAAATATTACCAAGACACTCCTAAAAGACTACTCTTGGGGGGAGGGCAAACAAATTTTATATTAAACCTTATAAATTGAAGAACTAAAATTGATAAACTAGAAAAATTAACTAAAAAGCAACAAATAATTATCAAAGATATCAAATTTATGAAAAATACTTAGCATAATCTATATCCAGCATGCAAGTTAATATTTATCATCAACACACAAATCGATTTATCCATGAGTTAGACTATAGAAGACACCCACCAGCGGATCTTCCCCGTTTTTCCTTATATTATAGTTTATTTAGGTCCAACCCTAATATAAACCCTACTAGTTTTGATAGCCCTAACACCAGTGCAAGAATTTAATCAAACTAGAGCATTAAGTATTAGAAAAACATCATCTAACATCTTGTAACCAATTTACCGGCAAATTGATTTAACAAAGATCTATAACGATTATCTAATTGAAAGAGATGGATTTGAGCCATCCATGATCAATTAGGGTAATACCAATGCCTAAAAGACTATAACTTTTACGTATTAAAGCCTTTTAAACTACCATATGAATTCAAATTAAACTAATTAGAATGTATTCTAATTAATCTAATACAAATATCATAAACGGTAAATACTAATCGTTATAGAATCAAGAATAAAAATCAATTAGACAATAAAACATAAAACTTGTTTCAAAATAATTAATTTTATCATGGTTTCAAATAGATTATACTAAGTACAAGAGAATTACTCACTCATATTATAAAAAAATCCCAATTGACTGAAGGCTTCATGTTCAACGTAACACTAAATCAAATGAAAAAATAAAAATAAATAATAAGAATTGCACTAGAGCAATGTAGCCGTGAATGATGATGGTGATTAACGTTGAGGATGGTGGTGATTTATGATGATATGATCAAGATGTTGTGATGAAGGAGATGGTATGCTTGGTGAGAAGGTGGTGTATCAGGGAGATGATTATAGAAGGTGCTGCGTGAGATGAAGAAGCGAGGCGTGAGGTTAGGCATGGAAGTGTATGATTTTTTGGAGGGTTTTGATGAAGAAGTCGTGTATGTTTTATGAGGAGAAGGCATGAGGTTTTTATAACATTATTCTCCTAGGGTTTTTTTTTCTCCTTGGACTCATTCTCTTCCAAGTCTTCTAACCCGTCTTCAATTAGGAGTAGTAATCGAAGCCCAAATAAACCCTTATGAAAATATTATTTTTCATAATTCATTGTTTTTTTTTACCGACTTGATAAATTTGCTTGTAAAATCTTTCGGTAAATAAAACCCAATCTTCAACGTCTTCTCTTCTCTTCTTTATTTTGTTAATGCTTAATCTGAAAAATATATAAAATAAAGTAAATTCGACAAAATAATATGTATAATATAATCAAAATAATTATTAAAACAATGCATGATTTATGACTTAACAAATTCCCCCACACTTAGACTTTGGATGTCCTCATGCAAAGAAATCTGAAACTCGTCCTAAAAGCTGACCCACTTTCTTATAAAGTGATGCATAAATATGAAATTTACACTAAGCATTAGCTTGCTTTAAAAGCAATCTTATTCAAAGTTAATTAGTCTTCCTTCTAACAAATGAATAACTACTAAACATCCAACTGCCATCAAAGAGTTTCTTCATCAACCTCACAACATTTCTTTAATAAAGTGACAAGAGCGATAATCATCCATCTCTTTTAAGCACGCGTACACCGATCAAGAGGTCTAAAAAAATTTTACGATAGAGAAATTGAAGTACGGTATGGTTATAAATACAATTAAAGTAGAAGGAATAACTCATTGAAATTGATTCTAACTTGCCTTGCAATTTTTTCTTCTTTTTTTTTCTTCTTTTTTTTCAAACTCCACTTGCGCACATATTTAAGGCCCATATAGGGTCTTAGAAATTAAATACTCCATGTCTCACACTCGCCCGAATAGAGGTGTTAGAGCAAACAATTCATTCTCATCATTATTGCTTTTTGACTGTTAGTTTGGTATGAGTCATTCATCAGCCCAAAAAGGGACATGACTCTCCTAATTATAGGTTACTCCATACATAAGGCTCAACTTGAGACCTAAACTTAAAGGGAAAAGGTGCAAAGCCACCTATTCCTACCTATGTTGATAATCTAACCTTTTTTCCTTTTCTTTTTTTTTCACTTTTTTTTCTTTTTTTTAAAAGACAAGAAAAGTCACAATTTTAATGAATTATTCTACTAATTCAATAGTCTAGGAAATGGGCTAGGTCATTTTATTGCCTCTGAAGCGGCTATATAACATGACCAAATAAGACGGATAATCATGACGGTTACTCATTAAAGAGATATATGAGGATCAACTCAAACTTCTCTGAATGACGGCTAACATGCTCAAAAGTCTTCACTCATAGAAGAATAAGCTATAAATAGCTAAGAAAATAAAAAAAATTAAGCAAGCAAGCCTAGCATAAACTCATATCATGAATTATTTATAAGAGATTTTTTAAAAAAATTAAATAAAAATACTGCAAGAACTAAATGCAGGATACACCCCCCACACTTAATTCATGCATAGTCCCTAATGCATGCAAAAAGATAGAAATAATGAAAATAAAAGTAAAATTAAATGGGTGCTTCCCTAAAAAACATTGGGTTGCCTCCCAACCAATGCCTTTGTTTATAGTCGTTGGCTCGACGTCATGAAGCTCATGGATCCTCTAGAGTGATTTTTTCAATAAAATTCACAGAGCCTCCATCCCTGAAATGTTTCAACCTATGTCCATTCACTTTGAAAATTTTGTTAGTGGACAAGATTTTAATCTCAATAGCACCATGTGGATAAGTCTTTACTACCTCAAACGGTCCAAGCCATCTTGAATTTAATTTACCAGGAAAGAATCTCAGTTTTGAATTGAATAACAATACTTTCTCACCTACCTGAAATTCTTTTCTGACAAGTTTAGCATCACGAAATGCTTTGGCTTTACCTTTGTAAATGACTGAATTGTCATAGGCTTCCAAGCGAATCTCCTCTAGTTCCTGCAACTGCAATTTACGTTCTTTTCCTGCTAACTCATAGTTAAGATTACATTGCTTCACAGCCCAATAATAGTTATGTTCTATCTCAACAAGAAGATGGCATGCCTTTCTAAAGACTAACCTATAAGGTGACTACCAATAGGGGGTCTTGCATGCAGTCTTATAAGCCCAAAGAGCCTCATCTAGCCTAAGACTCCAATCTTTCCTGTCTACCCTAACTACTTTTTCAAGTATGCCCTTGATTTCTTTATTAGAGATTTCAGCTTGGCCATTTATTTGGGCGTGATAACTAGTAGATACCTTATGAGTCACATGATATTTGGCTAACAAGGAACCTAAAGTTCTATTACAAAAATGAGTCCCCCTATCACTGATGATTGCTCTTAGTACTCCATATCTATGCAGAATGAAAGATTTAATATGTTTCACCACGGTTTTAGCATCATCAGCTCTAGTAGCTACAGCTTCTACCCATTTGGACACATAGTCAACAAGTACAAGAATATAAGTATACCCAAAAGAAGAGGGGAAGGGTCCCATGAAATCAATACCCCACACATCAAAAAGTTCACAAACATAAACAGTATGTAAGGGCATTTGATTCCTTCTTGATAAATTTCTAGTCTTTTGGCATGCTTCACATCTTTTACAAAAATCATAAGCATCACGAGAAATAGTAGGCCAATAAAATCCACACTCAAGAACTTTATGTGTTGTTCTATTGGGTCCAAAATGTCCCTCACTTTCTGATGAATGACAAAAGGTTAGAATGGAATGAATTTCACTGTCATCAACACAACGCCTTATTATCTGATCACCACAAAATTTCCATAGGTATGGCTCATCCCAAACATAGTATTTAGATTGAGCTCTTATCTTTTCTTTTTCAGCTCTAGACAAGTCAATGGGAAAAGTTGTGGTGACTATGTAGTTCACAATATCAGCGTACCAAGGTAATCTACTACTGACAGCATACAAAGTCTCATCAACAAAACAATCGCTAAAAGGACTACCACTTTCTCCCATTTCTAGTCTACTAAGATGGTCAGCAACTAAGTTCTTAGCTCCAGGTTTATCTTTAATTTCCAATTGAAACTCTTACAATAGTAACATCCATCTAATCAATCTGGACTTTGAATCTTTCTTTTCTAGCAGATGTTTAAGGGCAAAATGATCATTGTAAACAGTAACTTTCACGCCTAACAAGTAAGGACGGAACTTTTCAAGAGCAAAAACAACAATATACATCTCCTTTTCATTACCTACTAACTTTCTTTTAGTAGTGCACAATTCTTTTAAGAACTTAGCATAACAAGGCACCTGTTTAATAGCATCAAGGAGATGTATGTTGATCTGTACCTTCCTAAATGTCTCTAAGATCTCTTGGTTAGCCTCATTCATCTTAGAAGTAGGGCTCCGAAACCTACTAGGAAAGGGTGGTATTGGCTTAAAAAGTTCTCTTTTCTTCTCACCTATTTCCTTAGTGGTTAGATTAGAATCTTTATCTAACTTTGGTTCAGCTTCCTTGACCTCTAACTCAGGCTCAACTTCTCTACTCTTCCTAGGTTCTTTTAACTCTTTCCCACTCCGGAGAGTCATGGCACTAACATTATCCTTGGGGTTAACGTAAGGTTGAGATGGTAACCTATTTTGCATTTGAGCCTGCAAGTTGCTAATTATGGTATCAATTGCAGTCTGTCTCTCTTGAACCTGCTTAAGAGTTGTCTCCACATTTTGGAACCTATCATCCATCTTCTTAAGGACTTATTCTAGTAGGAAGTTGGTCCTATCCTGATTAGAAGATTGATGAGATGTTTGGTCAAAACCAAGTGGGTTAGTTTTAGGTCTATACCTAAGGTTAGGGTGGTCTCCCCATCCTTCATTATAGGTGTTAGAATATGGATCTTACCTCCTTTGACCTTGGTTAGAATAGACAGTATTAATATTCTCCTCTTGAAGTGTAGGACATGCATCAGTATGATGCCCCTCTAGACAACAAATTCCATATATAACTGCCTTTTGTACTCCCCCAATAACTATCTTGTTTAACATAGCAGTGATGTGAGATAACTGACTCTCTACAGATGAGCTAGAGCCAATCTCATTAACCTTTTTAATTTGTTACTCCCTAGCACCAAACTGCTGAGTATTTTGGGCCATTAAATTGAATAAATCTCTCGCCTCTGCCGGAGGCTTATTAACTAGAGTCCCTCCACTAGCAGCATCAACCATATTACGATCCATAGGAAGCAACCCTTTATAAAAGTATTGAATCAACAACTGCTCAGTTATTTGATGTTAGTTACAACTAGCACACAGTTTATTAAATCTTACCCAATACTCACAAAAAGTTTCCCCATTCATTTGTTTGATACCACATATTTCCTTCCTAATTGATCCAATTCGGGATGTTGGAAAAAATTTCTCTAAAAATGATTTATGCAATACAGTCCATGTAGAGAATGATCCAACAGGCATGTAATATAACCAATCTTTAGCATTACCAAGAAAAGAAAAAAGGAAGACTCTCAACCTAATTTGGTCTTCTGGAATCCCCTCAGGCACCATAGCAGAGCATGTGATAAGGAATTCATTAATATGACGATATGGGTCCTCTTCAGCTAATCCATGAAACTTGGGTAGCAGATTAATGAATCCGGAGTTCAGTTTTAGAGGTTTATCTAATGCAGCATAAGTAATGGACAAAGGTTAGGCTTCTAGATTAGGGGCAACAAGTTCCCGAAGAGTAGGCATTCTTACCTTTTTGGTTTTAAGACTTACTGATTCAGGATCACCTTCATTGTTTTTATCTTCCAACGTTTGCTCCTTGTCTTCTCCAATCTCATTACCACTCCTTAATTTCATAAATTAAAGGAAACTACAAAAATAAAATACTAGAGTTAAAACAAAACAATAAAAGTAGTAAAATTAAATAGAAGTAAACTAACGATTTTATTTTCTTTCCCCAGCAACAGCGCCAAAATTTGTAGAGCTTGTCGTAGAGCTACAAATTAAACCACTACTTTAATTTATAAATAATATTTACAACATAGGAAAGTAAGGATCGATCCCATGAGGAAAGATTATTATAACAGCTAGATTAATTCTAAATGATTTTACCACTCGAATTTGTTATAACTTCTCTTTGTATTACCAAAACTAATCAAATTTAATAAGTAGAAATCTGGAAGAAATACTTAATATTGCTCCTAAATATTCTAAATTTGATTCTGGAAATAAAACAAAAAATAGCTATCCTAAATAATCTTTAAAAATAAAAACAGAAATAATAACACAATATTAGATGAAAAATTAAAACAAAAAACAACAAGTAGAAAATTAATATTAAAAATTACATAAAGTAATCCAAATTAATATTCTGCAAGTTTATAACTTTATAACTCCAAACTTATATGTAATTAAATTCAGAAAAATTAAAACAGAAAATTAACTCCAGAAAATAAAATCTGAAATTAGAGAAAAAATAAACTGCACTAATATAAATACGAAAATAAATATCAAAATTGCCCAGATTTTATGATATAATTTTCTGGACTTAATAAAACCCTAAAACATAAAATAAAAATTAAAAACATATTTTTTAGATTTATTAAAATAAAAATCTACACGTATCCAATTAACGAAATAATTCTGAAAAATTATCAAATAATTTCCAAAATTTTTGAAATTAAATAGAGGTAGAACAAGATACTATATAAACCCTAAAATTGACTAAAACATGCAATAAAAAACAAAAGGAACTATTTTTAACCTAATTTCTAACAAACCAGTAAATAAATGACAAAAGATAATAGAAATTAAATCTGAAAATTATAAAGACACTAAAAATCAAAATCTAACTGATCAAATATTACCAAGACACTCCTAAAAGACTACTCTTGGGGGGGGTAAACAAAATTTATATTAAAGCTTATAAATTGAAGAACTAAAATTGATAAACTAGAAAAATTAACTAAAAAGCAACAAATAATTATCAAACATACCAAATTTATGAAAAATACTTAGCATAATCTATATCCACCATGCAAGTTAATATTTATCATCAACATACAAATCGATTTATCCATGAGTTAGACTGTAGAAGACACCCACCAGTGGATCTTCCCCGTTTTTCCTTATATTATAGTTTATTTAGGTCCAACCCTAATATAAACCCTACTAGTTTTGATAGCACTAACACCAGCGCAAGAATTTAATCAAACTAGAGCATTAAGTATTAGAAAAATATCACCCAACACCTTGTAACCAATTTACCAGTAAATTGATTTAACAAAGATCTATAACGATTATCTAATTGAAAGAGATGGGTTTGAGCCATCCATGATCAATTAGGGTAATACTAATGCCAAAAAGATAATAACTTTTACGTATTAAAGCCTTTAAAACTACCATATGAATTCAAATTAAACTAATTAGCATGCAATCTAATTAATCTAATACAAATATCATAAACGGTAAATACTAATCGTTATAGAATCAAGAATAAAAATCAATTAGACAATAAAGCATAAAACTTGTTTCAAAACAATTAATTTTATCATGGTTCCAAATAGGTTATACTAAGTACAAGGAAATTACTCACTCATATTATAAATAAAATCCCAATTGACTAAAGGCTTCATGTTCAACGTAACACTAAACCAAATGAAAAAATAAAAATAAATAATAAGAACTGCACTAGAACAATGTAGCCGTGAATGATGATGATGATTAACGTTGAGGGTGGTGATGATTTATGATGATATGATCAAGATGTTGTGATGAAGGAGATAGTATGCTTGGTGAAAAGGTGATGTATCAGGGAGATGATTATAGAAGGTGCTGCGTGAGATGAAGAAGTGAGGCGTGAGGTTAGGCGTGGAAGTGTATGATTTTTTGGAGGGTTTTGATGAAGGCGTGTATGTTTTATGAGGAGAAGGCATGAGGTTTTTATAACATTATTCTACTATGGTTTTTTTTTCTCCTTGGACTCATTCTCTTCCAAGTGTTCTAACCCCTCTTCAATTAGGAGTAGTAATCCAAGCCCAAATAAACCCTTATGAAAATATTATTTTTCATAATTCATTATTTTTTTTTGACCGACTTGATAAATTTGCTTGTAAAATCTTTCGGTAAATAAAACCCGATCTTCAACGTCTTCTCTTCTCTTCTTTATTTTGTTAATGCTTAACTTGAAAAATATATAAAATAAAGTAAATTAGAAGAAATAATATATATAATATAATCAAAATAATTATTAAAACAATGTATGATTTATGACTTAACACTATCCTTTCTCTCGACGTTCAGCCCAGAATCCCCGACCCCCGAACCCATCGTCTGCATCTGCATTGCCATCATCCCTCTCTCTACCCCATGTCTCTCTCTCGATTGAACCATGCACCACCATCTCCACCATTGTTCGTGCACCAGGAGCACTGTACCATCATTAGCGACCACGTAGCCTGCCAGCACATCTCCATCGCCACTGTCCTCCTCGCACTAATTCAAGGGCCAAGATGAGAAAGGTTCGAGTATAAAGGGAAGCAGAACCGCTATTAGGTATCAATTAGGTTTTAGATTAAGTTTCTTAGGTTTTATTTTAGGGTTTAGCTACTATTGTTTTCAGTTTCTTGCATTTTAATTTCAATTTTCGGCAATTTAGGGTTTGTTCTATTTCAAGTTGTTAATTCGAATTCGTATCTTGCAATTTCAGCTGAATTTTGGGTTTAATTTCGTTCATATTTTTAAGGTTAATTTTGGGTTCAATTTCAAGTTCAATATCAGTTTTCAAGAACTTACTCTTGTTCTTGGTTGGATTTTGGTCTGCTTTAGCTTCGAATACATGTAATTAGGTTAGATTTTGTTAATTCTAGCTTGTAATCGCAAGGACTGTGTGAAAATTTCAAGAGAAAATCTTGCAATTTGAGGTTGATTGATGCATGGCACTTGGCCCTGTTTCGATTTTTTGTTCCCTATCTTCAACGTCATCCATGGTCTGGGTTTGAACTCTACTCTTCATTCTTGTTGGTTGATTGCTGAGATTTCGAATCCCTCTCCCCTGTGGCTCAATTTTCAATTTCTATTATTAGTTTGGTTGATTTGATTTTGCTTTGATTTAGTTGAGGTAATTAAGATTACTGATTTTGGATTGATTAGTTGCAAGTTTTGATTTCAATTCTGGATTGTTTCTGGTTTGTGTGGCTGGATGTTGTTCAAGTTTTTTTTATGTTCTTCCCCTCCCTACTACCTCTTCAATGTTCTGTCCTGCGCTAGCATGCTGTTTAGGTTTAATTTCTGGTTTCTAGGTTATAAATTAGTTAAATGTTGACTCGGTTTTGCTCTATTCACTTTGAAGTATGCTTTGATATGGGTCAAATCAAATACACATGTTCCTTGCTTAGGCCCTGATCATGTTCAACTCTTCCCTGCCTTGCTGCCTTCTCCATTATTCTGTCTTCTCTGTTTGTTCCTGTTTGCTTATCTCGTTGTTTGTAGCTCTCATTTGGTTATGTTAGTGCTAGGACGCTGCTCATTCGATTAGATTGATGTTAGATGCATGAGAGTTGGTGGTAGGGAAATTTAGAATAAGGCTCATTTATGATTTATAGTTTTACTCGTTTATTGTTTTAAGTAGTTAGATTAGTTTGATTGCGTGTTAAGTGACCTTAATCTTTTCCATCGTCCCCGATGACACAACCCTCAAGTATTACAGCGAAAGCTGTACGCTTGCGGCTTTTGTTTATCACTCAAATTTATCCTAACATATATATATATATATATATATATATATATATAAATATATATTAA
>JACYFF010031952.1:85027311-85084756 GCA_017589665.1 Selenicereus undatus | reverse complement strand
CCCTATTCACCCCCCTCTAGGGTGATCTTATAGCCTTTGATTCTTCAGTTATGTATTATTTTCCTTAGTTTAGAAAAACACTAGATTAGCTAATTAGCGACCTCGTTTCAACCTCATCCGAGAAGATGACAAATTTTCCCATATAGTTCCAAGAATACTATTCAACAAAATGGCATTGTTGTCGGATATAGTGCCGCCAAATGAGGTCACTTAGTGCTTGTATGATTTTTCTTGCGTAATTTTTATGTGTTTGTGTGTTAGGTTGGTCTATGTGTTTAAAAATCCACAAAAATTGAAAAAAATTTTAAATTTTGAAATAGATAGCAAAGCTCATTTTCCCAACATCAACATGAATTGTTTTCGAGATATTTCGCTTGATTTGATTATTATCTTGCTCAATGTACTCAACACGGTTATGACTATATGAGGTGAAAATTTTTAAATGTTATGAATGAGGGTTTGAACGGTAAAAATCTATGCTCACCTAGAGTGTTTTGAGTTTCTCGTCAAAAGAGTGTTGATGATGCTTAGGATTCATTTGAGTGATTGTGTTGAGATGTTTATGAATTTGAAAAGCCTAATTATGCTACCCTCGACCCCTTTACTTTTGTGTCAAATCTGAGTTTGTGGTCAATATGTTGAATCTTATGCCCTATTCCTCTCAATTTTCTAAATATGCTCCCCCTATATGTGATTATTATCAAACTACTAACCATTATATTTGCCTTTGCCCTCATTTTGCTTATATGAACTCTATACTTGAACAATGAATGGAAAACTAGAGAGATTTAATGGAGAATATAATGAATTCATTCATAAACTAGTTTTTAGGGTTGCTTAAGCAATATAGAGAGTGCACAACACCTATTTTTCCTGAGATTAACCTTAAGGAGTCATTCCCACCCAAGGCTTGTCCTTTTGGTGAATTTGACTCTTCTCCTCTCTTAAGGTTGAACCTTCATGTTGAAATCTCTTTATGTGACTTTGACAGAGGATATGACGTCTTTTCACCTTTTCTCAGACATGCAACCCTAAGACTAGCTTAACCTTGGACTCCGTCGAGGATACATGTCATGACTATTCCCAACCCTCCTATTTCTCTAGCTGCCTTAGGAGGAGCCAAGTAGACTGAGGATTTTGAGATTAAGTCTAGCATCATTAAGTTGAATTTTTGTGTTAAGTAATAGTATATTTGTGCAAAGGAGCATATGCTTGAGAAGACTTTCTTAGGGGAGCTATGCTAGGAAGTTGTGCATGAGGTACCCCCTTGTAGTGTTGAGCTCATTGACTCAGTACCCCCTAACTCCTTATGTTTGATTCTGGCTTTCATTTGTTCACCACCCCCTTCCCTTAAGTACGACCTCTTTAGGCCTGCTAATTCTTTTGTGTTTGATTCTAATGTTGATTTGGCTCTTGTGTATAAATTACTTAATATTCTTAAGGGGAATGTGATCAATATTGATGAGCCTCTACGTACCTTTGGAGGGTATAACTCTTCCCTCGACTCTTAACATACTTATTTAAAGGACTTGCATAGAAAAATTGTGTGGATAATCTTCTTTGGATTGTTCTTTTAATTTTTCCAAGGCATTTAACAAGTTTAAGAGGGCATTAACTACCATTTACATAATCGTGCTTATTTTCTCTTACTTATATGCTTCTAATTGTGTGCTCATACCTTTGTTGCAGTTTTAAGAGCTTTGATGGCATTTGAGTGAGTAGCTTAAAGCTTGGATGCAAAGAAGTGTTGATGCTTCTAGTGTTTCACGTGACACCATTCTAGGAGGCATAGTTTAGCTGCGCCCAGCATCTAACTTGGTATGATCATTCCAACTTTTCATCTCCTCTTTTCTTTTCTTTCTTTCTCTTTTTTACATAGTTGTGGATATTAAGATTGCGTTATGCTATTGGTGATCGATTTTAAGTAGAAATTTGGGATGTTGTTGAGCTATGATGGCTATAATCACCATTTGTTTGTCTTGTGTTTGCCTTACGTGCTTGCTTGTCGGTGGCATTTGTTGGGGCCAAGAATACCCATAGAAACACTTAGTCACTATTAGTAATTATTCAACAATACCAAGCCAATAATTCACATAATTAGATGCAGTAATTATTAAATAGGACATGAAAATTTAACATGGAAAACTCTCTAGTGTAGAAGGAAAATCAATGGGCAAATTAACATAAAATATTGCACTATGAAAATAGTAAATACTATGAGTAATTGACGTGAATTGTCTACCCTATTTCAGAACTATTACAAGTCAGGAACAACATAGAAACTACTCTATGCTTGAGTACAATTGAATAGCATCCTAATTGATTACACCGCTGCTTAGACAAACATCCAAATTGTTGCAATCAACACCTTTGCTCAACCTGCAGATAATGACCTGACATCCTCCTTGCACCAACACCACCTTCTATCGTACTCTACCTCTTCTTTTTATGAAGATTAATTTCACCATGACCAACCAAGGCTAAACATAGCCTTAATTTATAGTTTGCAAACTTCTAGATTAGTGTGCCAATCGAAGTCGGTTTACCCGTATTGTTCTCTGAGGCTTGTAAAAGCCTGAGCAATTTGGAAAGTCCAAACATCATGGATTTTAATCCACCCAAAAAGAAAACCCATCGGGTTCATCATGATCAATTAAGAAGACCAACAAAGCATGAGCATTGATCCTTAGTCTCCAGCTCAACGTAGTTTTGACACAATAGTCAACCTCACTTTTTTTGTTTTCTCACTTAAGATGGACATATTGGATATATGGACCTAATTCGCCAAGGTTGAATGTATTTGTTACAGGAGGTGTCAGTTCTGTAATTATGTGTGCTGTTTAGCTGGGTACATGTGCTTGGTTGGGGACATTGTAGAGTTTTGGTGTAGGGGTGAGTTCCCAGTTGTATATAATTTTTTTCAAATTCTAAACTAAATTTTGTTACTGAATTAATCGAACTTAGTTTGGCCAAATTGAACTCATTTTTTCTAAACTGAACTTATTTTTGTGACTAAGCATATTTTGAGAAAAATTAAGTTGAACAGAATAAGGCCTTATTACTGATGAGTGTTGATTGGTGTTGATGAATGTTGATTGATTATGATTAGCATTTATTGGTATTGAATATTAGGAAATTAATTATAACTAGGAAATATGACTAGATGTTAATGAGTGTTAACAAATGCTAATTAGTTCTAAATATTAATGATAAGTCGTATGATAATAGAAAAGAAAAGACCTGATATAATTACAAAAAAAAGAGAAGAAAATATACCCTACATCCTATTATATTTAATGTCTCAATGTATGACGAACATT
Organism: Selenicereus undatus; assembly: GCA_017589665.1. Classification (NCBI taxonomy): domain Eukaryota; kingdom Viridiplantae; phylum Streptophyta; class Magnoliopsida; order Caryophyllales; family Cactaceae; genus Selenicereus; species Selenicereus undatus. The sequence goes on along the minus strand of JACYFF010031952.1, from coordinate 85,081,436 downwards.
ATTTATCACATGTTCTTATTATCACCATTCAACACCAGTCAACATCATATTGTACCATTCAACACCATTCAATACTATCAAGCACCATTCAATGTATATCATTAACGACTACTCACCACTATAAACTCTCAATGAAAATACCTAGTTATATTCTCTTATCCACTCAGCATCATTCAACAACTTTTAGTAGCTTTGACAAATTTTCAATAACAACTACACAATAGTACTTCTAACAGTTAAAAAAATGCCCAAGGTAGTGGGATAGATCTAAGGATTAAGATTAATTCACAAAATGGATAATGTGATCAATGCATGATCCATACTAAATTAGTCGAAATTGATTAAATAATAAATGAGGTTAATGATAAAAAAGTAGTATCAGTTTGTATGTAAAGATAGTGGTGTTTATTTCAAAAAATCACAATAAGGTATCTTTAGTTTTAATTAAACTATTTTTTGGACCCTCTATTTTCAAAACGATTTTGCAAGTCATATGAGTTTTGATGCAAATAATTTTCAAAAATCCAAATATAATAATCTAAGGTTAATAAAATTTCTTCCACCTAAAATCTAATGTAGTAGAAATTATTTTCTCTCCTCTGTCTCTCGGGTGCTCACCTAAAAATGCCATTGAGCTAACAGTTATTAAAAGAAATGTTGCTTTTTTTTTAGTTAATCCATACCATTAAGTCAGTTAAGAAGCTAAAAGGGCAATCCGCTGTACGAGGCAAGGCAATTAAAAAAATGGTATTAGATGGTAAAAACCCATGTAATAAAGGTTCCATGAAATTTAAAAAAGGAAAAAAAAGAAGTAAGCACATGACATTTATCTCTGTCTCTCTTTCTTTCTTCCCTCCATTAGGAGAACATTTACCAACTTAAACCTAGTTTCCAACACTCTATCTAATGATAAGTAAATCCTAAAATACAAATTTGCAATATGCGCTTTTATCAACTAAGACACCAATTGAATGGATAATTTCAACATGCTCAAACTTTGCAAATGATAGAGTTGATTATCATGTCGTTAAGGTAATTTTTAGTATTTTTAAATTTGAAAAAATCAATTTGATGCATTTGTCAAATGATTGTGTTCCCTTTGCATCTCATCATCACAAAAGTGAATGAATTACTTCAAACATTATTAAATGATCGTGAAACATTTGTGAAAAAACTTATTTGTAGGTGTAAGGGATGACTAATGCTTCATTTGGTGTGAAATCTAGTAAAGGCTAAAACTTCTATTTTTTTCCATACTTTATTTATTATTTAATATGTTGAATGGCTTCATCTTAAGCTAGCAAGTTTCATGTTTTTAACGCAAAGAATTTTAAGGAGTGCATGTCATATGATCATGAATTTGATGATGGATTATGGTCAAAGGCTGATGATCTTTTCTATTTTTATGTTAAGGATGGGGACTTAAAGAATTCGGGGGGGGGGAGAGAAACTTGAGAGAGGCATTTGTTACATAGAGAGAGAGAGAGAGAGAGAGAGAGAGAGATAACGGTAATGAATGCTGAGACTATGGATGACACAAGTGGGATAAAAGAGATGAAAAGATGTATGAGGATTTAGACTTTATATACCCCCCAAAAATGATAGTGCATATGACAATGATGGAAAGGAGAAGATAGAAAAAAGAATAACAATGTAAGATACCGAAGGTACCATAACGCATCCTTAACCAATCTTTAGGTTGGGATGAAATTTAGGGACAAAAAGCAACTTGAGCAAGCAATTGATAACTATAAAATAGTTAAAGGGTATGTAAGGTTGTATAAGAGAGACAAGGGAATATTAGAAGTTTCTTGCTTGGCTGAGGGCCGCTAGTACAGGTTGCTCCTTTTTTCTAATTTTATTTGGTCTAATAAGGTTAGCTTATTTGGTTAGAAGTTGAGCATTTTTCGTTCATTTGTACATTTTTAGAGCTATAGGTTGGTTGAAGTCACTCATCCTATCTCCCAGGTTCAAGAGTTTGTTTCACCTGTAAGTCAGTCCACAGATCCACCTTCACCTCTTCTTTCACAACGTATTGAATTAAGCAATCAAGCTCTTAACTCACAACCTTCTCCAATGTGACCTCCACTTCCACTCCCAAACATAGCCGTACTTGCAAAGACTCAGTCCTAGCCTCCATCTTCATCATTTCCACCTCTATCTCCACCCCAAACGCAATGTCACAGCTTTTTCAGTCATTAGTTTTGCTTCTGCCTCTAAATCCTTATTCATAACCACAATATTCTTTTAAGACTCCAACTAATAAACTCGAATTGAACATCAAATTGCCTACATTTGCCCTTACATATCCCATGCTTCTACTCCTACGGTTTAAAAAAAAAAAATGAATAGACCTGATAATCTTTTTTTTTTTTACATTCAAGTTAACCTTAGGTCTATTCATGTTTGCGTTAACAATATTCAATTTAATTTTGGCTTCGGGTCGAGTCATTTTATGTTCGAGCTAATTTTGGGTTGAATGATGTTTGTGCCAATAAGCTTTTCTTGTAGAATATAATTTTTTTTGAAATTATCCAAGTTGACTTGAGCTCAATTCAAGTCATTTTCAGTTTCAGGTAGCTATTTTGGATGTCATTGTGGGAGTGTTTTTAGGTCATTCGGCCTAATTCACTTTTGCTATGTCTATTTCAATTGCCATAACTTCAATATTTACAGCTGAAAATCAACTAGTTAGAAGGTTTAGCAGAATAGGAAGTTGTTGCCCAAGAAGATAATTGTTGTCTTAGATGAATTTTTACTAAAGATTTTTATTTTAGGGCAAGACTTGTTTTTTTTGGGGGGGGATTATATTTAAGTGTACAAAGCCATACACAAGTCTTATGGTTGGAAAACTTAGGGATATGTGTTTTGTACATTTTGCTCATGCATACTATATAAGTGTACACACGGGTATTAGTTGTTGAATAGGGTGAACTCTATTTTTTGATGTCTTACAAACTCTAGACATGAATGTACCCATTACATATTCCTTGTAAATGCCATTAGCAACTTACGTTGTTATGTTTCCTTCAAAAAGTGTTCATTCGCTCCCATCTTATACAAATTCCTTAAGAATAACATAGAATAATTTTTAAATATTTCATTAATAAAGCGTAAAAAACAATTTACCAAATCCAAATTTCCATTGCTTCCATTCCAAAATGCATCACATAAGTTACTATTTTGGATACTATTCTGGATAAATTGCCAAACAATTACACCAATTTTAACTGAGAAATTCAAGCTACGTTGGCCTTTTCTAAGCTAACTGAAACTAAAATTGCAAGTAAAAGAATGTTAACCTCTCTACTTCCATTTCAATCCAATCCACTCTCACCCCAATAAAAACTGCAACTAAAATAACAAATACAATAAAGCCCCAGGTTATCATTCTCTCCTTCATACATTTGATAGCCATTAACCTTCAACTTCAACCTTACAATCTTGTCCTTCAATATCTCCATACCTTTTCCTCGGCCTTTCTCTCTATTTCATCTTCCACAACCATGGCCTCATTTTTAACAATCAAAGATACCCCTATTGACCTTACCTTGTCACCAAATGAATCATCAATCCACTAAAAATGATCACATCATTCAATCGTACCAAGCCTTTTACACCTCATAAATCTCCCTATGGGGGATCCTTCATTATCGTACTTGTAGTATCTAGCATCTCTTACCATAGAAACAATACCATTTACAATATAAAAAGCATGGCAAGATCTACAAGCATGGCTGGGGCTTTAAGAAAGAGAAACAGACATCATGGCAAGTTCTTGAAGCTAACTTTGTATGGGCTTCAAAAACATCAAACTAAATTTAACAGCTTCCTCCAAGATTTTGAGTCATTTGTTCTTGTTAGGGTTCAAAATTAAGACCTAACTGTTCAATTAGCATGAACAAAGAATAAATGGGGGCTAATATAAGGGGTTTCTTCGATTAAACCATAATCACATGGTATAGCTGTAAGTAGCAACTAGCAAGTACAGGTTGAAATCCTCAGGGAACTAGCTCTTAATTACCAAACCAACCAAAGAACTCAATCCAGGTGTTATGGCTATATTTACGATTTGTGATAAGCCAAGCTATACCAATGAAATGAATGATTTCTAACAAGTGGAAACAGATTTTAAAAACCTTAGGTTGGGATTCACCACACTACTCCAATTTGAAGACAATTATCAATCCCTTTGAACTTGTTCATACATACAACAAAGTAGAGAGATTACAAAATAATGCCCATCTATGCCTTCATTTAAAGGTCAATAAATTAGTCCAAAAGCTTAAATTATCTATTTTCATGAAATTAGAAATTTGGAACTAAAGGATCGAATAATGAATACTCCAACTACAACCCTCATTATTTTCATATTAACAACATAATTGTTCACTAAGCTACCTCAGGTTTAAAGTTCATCTTTTGATGATCCCCTCAAACCCGGTTAACCCAAGATGAGAACTTTTTTGAGCTTTTCATCAAACAAGTATTGTGATTAATTAGCAAAAAAACAAAATTGCAACCATATAACAAGTCTAGAGGGATCAATTCATGGCCAACAAATCATAATAGGGGGCTATTCCCAACCTAAAAAGAGGCTTTAGCTTTTAAACATGATATTCATTGTAAACTCAAATTTTATAACCCTAAGCATGGTACTAAACAGTAATAACAAACAAGAAATAATAAAACAAGGGTTTAAGAACAAACTTGAAAATTGGTTGATTGCAAGAACGAAAATCTTCAAGGTAGAACAATAATCTCCAATAATAATCTTCAAGCCTAAACTACTAGATTAATCCTCTAAACTATTGCTTTTGAAAGCAATGTCAAAATGATTTTTTAACACCCTAGAATTGTCCCTTCATAGAGAGAGGGAGTCGGTTTCACTAGCCTGTGTGGACATACAAAACAGCATGGCACTTGTGTCAACAGAAGTTTCCAAAATGCTACACGAAGTGACAAGGGCATGTAGAATTGCACGACACCCTATGTCAATGCTTGGAATTTGGTTTGAAATGCTCTGATGATTGTGCATGGTCATGTACTTTTGCACGGTACCTAGTGTCATGCCTTTTAACATCGAATGGCAGGCATGGGCATGTGGAATTGTGTGGTGAGCCATGTTTTATCTTTCTCCTTAGATTTCCACTTGACTTCTTTCTTCTCTCCTCATCTTACCTCCTCTTACCCAAAATGACCGTCAAATCTTCAAGGCAAGGCTAAAGCCTCTACAAAAGAAGAAGTTCAGCCAAGTTAAGCAATTAAGAGGAAAAACAGCCAAATTTCGTAAATTTTGAGGCAACAAGTAAAGAAATAAAAGGGGATTTAGGTAAGGAAAAATAAGTAAAATGTACGTTTAACAACTCCCCATGGATATCCCTTGGTTGTCCTAAGAAAGACTAAAAACATGATCAATTCATAGATGGAGTGAAACCTCTATTTCTCATCTCTTTAGGCAAGGCAATGACATTCAATGAATTAAGTGCAATTACACAAAAAAGTGACCACTGAAGGTGTGAAGAATGTAATCATAAAACCATTCAAAAGTGTTCAAGATCACAATGCCAAGTTATATCACCTAGTCAACCCATATCAAACCTCATAAAAATCAAGGATTCCCCAAGCAAGTGGTGAACTAGCCAACCTTGTAAAACGTCATCCACAGGAAAAATATCAACAGTCCTTGTCATGTGTTTGTATTGATAGTGGCTCTCTTAATCCTCCACCAAAATACAACATGCAAACTATAATCCAAAGGACTTGTCATGGGTTGTAACGGGGTTCAAAGTTAAGGATGAAAGTGGGGCAAATAATTTAGGAAATGTGGAGCTAAAACCATGAGCATAAAGAGCACCAAAACACTTTGAACAAATACAAATACCACCAATGCTCACCATGCCACACTAAGAGATTGAAAACAAACCCTTGAATGGGCCTAGAAAATGAGTTGAGCCAAATCAAAAACACATTTTATTCAATTACCATGCCAAACACTTTATTCGCTATTTCTCCCATTTTTCTTCTTTTTTTTCTTTGTTTTTTTTCTTTGTTCTTTCTCTCTCTCTCTCTCTCTCTCTCTCTCTCTCTCTCTCTCTCTCTCTCTCTTTCTCTTTGGAGGGCAAGACTGGTGAATGGCAAGGGAGAATATCAATATTTACAACTCAAACTCAATTCCCAATGCATTATCAACCCATCAAACCAAAAGGGAGAGCATCAATATTCAAGCAATTAACATCCCCTAACCACAACAAAGCACCCAAAATAACCACCAAAATAAGTTAATCATCACCCCTAATCTACCAATGGCTACACATCAAAGTAAAGCGCCATTAGGACTAGCATAGGGATAGGAAAATCTAATAGGCCAAGTGTAATAGCCTGACCCTAAATCATGTTTATTTAATTAATTAAGCACGTTATTAATTTTCTTGGATTTTTTTATGGCACTTAATCATCCCGATTGGAAAAAATTCATTGAGGCCGTCACTTTGCAATTCGGATTTTTATTAACATAAAATTTTGAAAAAATTGATAGTAGGCCTTGATAATTATGATTTAAGTGATCAAATTATTTTTCCGTAACATCATAAAACTTTAAATTTGAGCTACATAAAAACTTTATCGCAATGGAACGCTTTATTACCGAGCCCAATTTATTTTGGGCCCAACTTGAAGTCCAAAAGCTTATGCACTTGATTTAGCAGATTGTCATTATGTATATATCTAATTGAAATTACGATAAAGCCCTTTTTATGCATAAATATCATCCAAGCATTAGGATAGCATCGAAATCATTTTTCACCCAGATAAGTATTAGCGTTCTTCTTACTCTCCTCTACACATTCCCCCCTTCCTTAACCACTTTCATCTCTCTCCTTCAAGCTTGTAAGCGACGTAAAAACCTTAACCCAACTTTGTTTAATTCTTGGTTTGATGTTGGATTTGATTATGGATCATATTATCCTGATATAAACAAGTGTTATTTTGATGTTTTAATTGATGGTTAAACTTGAAAGTATGCAAGGGCTGAGGTTGCTCATGATTATGCAAACTTAAGTTTGAACTGATGGATTTGGTTTGTTTTGTATTTGATTTTGTTATCTTTGGCATAACTGATGGATATCATGATGTTTATATTGAGTTTGGATGAGTTTAAATGCAAGAATAAGTTGATCATAAGTTACGGTTTTGGCGATCAAGCATGGGTTGATTTATTTCTAGCATCAAGTATATTATTTGTGTATAATTGGATTTAAAAAAAAAATGAATGTTGGAAGTGTTGTTTAACTTGGGAAATCACTTGAGGTGATTTTGTATAAAGGGGTGGATTATTGAAATTTTCCCAATTGATTATAAAAATTCATTTTGCTCATTTATGCAAATAAGTAAGCTTATGGATGTGTTTTGAATGATTTTGAAAAAGAGAAGAACTGAAAATTTGATGTAGATGATTATAGAGTAAATTTGAGTAATATGGCTTTCTAAGGTGGTGAGAAGGAACAAAGCTTTGTTAAATAATTTTAAGGAGTGATTTTAGAGGGGAATTATGTGAAGAAAAGGGAGGAAACAAGAACAATAGGGCTGTGAACAGACCAGAAACAGGGGTCTCTTTGTGATTAAACTGGTACTGTTTGGCCCATCGAAAAATTGTGATTTTTGGTGGGTAGATATATCCATGAGTTATATTTCAAATATCTTTTGAATCACTTCATCCTGAGCTGTGTGAAAAAGTTATGGCCGTTTTGCTAGGACTGCACAGGATAGACCCGAGCTGTGCACAGTTGTACTTCAACTTATATTTAGGGGTCGTGTTTTGGTAATTGGGTTTTGTACTATGAATGAAAGTGTTGAGAGACTTTCTAAGCTTTTCATATTGGGGTTTTATAGCTCAATTGGAGATCGAGAGTGAAAGATATGGATTTTCTAAAGTAGACCTTCAAACGGTAATATGAGGGAAGAAAGAAGTCGGGACATTTGAAAATATTATCAGGAGTTTCTATATAATTATGGATATTGCAAAGAAATCACAAAGTTTAGTGAGTTCAACAACTTTGATTATGTATGGAAGCTCACATGGGTTGGAAAGCCGAGTTACAAGGGCATGAGAATGAAATTTGAGAAATGAGGAGAGTAATGACTGAAGATCAGTGCCTATCGGGCCAAACTAGGGTTATATGAGCTTTCGTAAACTTGACGACACCCCTCTTGGCATTAAACCTTTCATTATTCATTTTAGAAATATCAAAAACTCATATTTCATTTATATCCGTTAAAGTCCTTCCATTATCACCTCAAATATTTTATTTTGATCTATTTTGCTCCAATTTGTTTTAAACTTATTTATTTTTCAAAATCATTTTAGTGTAACTTATCTTATATTCAATTGTTTGAATTGTGGATGCCTTTTTATTAATCAATTTCCATAAAGTTACAAATTATGAGAGTGAAAGCTGTTTGCTAACTGCATTTACCTATAACTACATTTCTTAAGCAGAAACGGGGCCTAGTCTATCATTTCCCATTGTGCGTAAGTATTATCAAGTGAGATTGCATTTTAAAGACTTTAGGTATGTTCATTTCCTGTATCTTTAGAAATCAGTATGTATTTATCAAAATTATAGTGTTTTTGTAAGCACACCAATGAATCAGTTTAATCAGTGATTTATCACATAATTAGCCTCATTAGTTATTAGTTACAGGGTATTGCCCTTCAGTTACCCTCACGGCTTTAGGTCAAGTCCTCCGATTGGCTTTGCAAGTGTATACCTATCCATAGATCGTAACAGTATCAAGGGGTTCACTAACAGATAATAACTAGTAATGCAGCTTTACATTCATATCATTTGTGTTTTAACTTAAAATGAATTGCGAAGCGAGTGCCCAACCAATTTATGCAGAGATCTTTCAACAATACAGGAATGCATGTACTGAGCTTCGGCTCACACTTCAAAATGCGTTTCATATTTTGTTTTAGGCAAATGCTCAGTGAATCACCCTCATGCTAGCAAACCAACTGAAGAAAATAAGTTGAGCAAGGGAATCTGGATGGATCAACAGCGGCATAGTACATGCATATTTTGAAGCTGTATTTTGAAATCTTCAGTGGACGGAGGTGTAACTTATATGGTGAATTGTTTTACTATGGTATATAAACCTTATATTGGTTAACAATTAACTGTATATGTTTTGATCATGTATGAATGTGTATGGTTGAAGTTATGCCTAACTATGTTATTTCTAGTACACATGCTTCAAGCCTTGTCCTTTTGGACAGTGGTAACACCCTGATAATTGGGTTTATTAGTTGAAATTGAGGGAATCAGAATAGCGATTGCAAACAGTAAAGCATACTTAATTCGAGGGTGTTACAGTTTTCGTATCAGAGCCAGGTTTGATTTTCTTTGGTGGAATATGGAGTATGGAGAGTAGAGTTAAGGAGAATGAGAAAGTTGGTTAGTGAAGGTTATTGTGATATCATTGGAGATTTATGACATTAGAGACTTATGATAGTAGAAATGCATGTTTATCTCTCCCATGTTCTTCACTTATGTTCCTCCTTGTTAGATGGATTCATATGCAGTGAATATGATGCCAGGTACTTTTATGGCCATTCACATCTTTTTACTATATGCTAGTGTGGTAGCCCACATGCAAACTCCATTTCTGAGTTTCATATATGGTTCATACACATAGGCTGTTGTGGACCTTATCTACAGTTGGCCCTTTAGTGGAGTTAGGACCCGATATCATGACTTTATGATGACTCGAGCCTTGGGATGGGATGAACCTAGATTTCAGTTTCACGAAGCTTGGGCTAACATTATTGTCTAGCTGTTATTAAAGGAGGAGTTTGAGATGAGAGGGAATAACATGAATATTCTGCAACATATATTTTCATTATACTTTATATCTCCCCTAACATAGCCACCTGCATTGAGCACTCCTTGGCCTCCTGACAACCCAAAGCCATCGACACCTAGAGAGGGGATCCCTCTATCTAATGGATCAAATGAGGTGCGCATCATTATAGATCTCCCTTATACACCATAGTCTAACTCTGATGGTGACCTCATAGAAGACTCAAATAAGCACCCAAAATTGGAGGAGCATCAGCTTTATCATGATGATGAGAATGCAGAAATTGGTGCTTCGAACAATAGTTTTGACTCTAGCGGGGAGCCTAGGGATGAGTTTAACCTAGACTATGATCCATCTGGGGATCATTAGATTGATTTATATTATATGTAGACATCTGAGATATATTACTCTTTGAGCCCACATGTATATAGTATAGCCAGTTGGATAGATGAATTTTGTGTAGGTTATGACATTGCATATAATTATACAGGTCTTTCCGATTATGTTGACTAGTCCTGCCTACTTCTGAGCATGTGGTGAACTTAGTCTATTAGGGCTAAGTAGTGTTTTAGTTTGGACGTGGGTGTAAAGGTTGACCTTAGGTGGTCAATTGGATGTGATATTCTTTGTGGAATCATGTATATGTATGTACACGAGCAATTATGACAATGATATAACGAAGCTTTGTGTTATGTTTCAATAATACTTGGGCCATGCTAGTTGTATCTGTTGTGCATGTGCATCTTATATGTTGGTTGTAATTGGTTGACTGAATTACTCAACTAAATGGATAGTCAGAATATCAGAATATGTGTAAAACCATACAGAAACCCACATAGAAGAAAATTCATATCATAGTCAAGGGTCAAGTGATAATGTTTTGTGTAATGTGCCAATAATCCTTAGTGGAATGCCCTCAATTCCCCCTGAGTTGGTTAGCAATATGTGAACTCTAACTATTAACAGACCTTCATGTCTGAGCTTATGAAATGAATAGCCCCAGCACCTTCCAAAATCCCTCATAAAGTCAATAAATTAGCAAATAGGGTGGGCGATGCAACCCTAAAGTATATGATGGAAAGTATGACCCAGTAGAGCTAGAAACATGGATTAGAGGGATAGAAAATATTTTCACAACAGTGGAGGTTTCAGAGGATAAAAAGATTAACATTGGAACATTTTACCCGACTGAGGAAGTAGACTTTTAGTGGAACACTATGAAGGATAGCCTCTTAGGGCCTGACCTCAATTGGAGTAGACTTGTGGAAGAACTGAAGATGATTGGTATATGACTATGATGCAGTATGCTAGCAAATTTACAGAACTATCCAGGTTTGTTTCGGCATTTGTGTCATCTAAAAGACTGAATATGAGGAGATTTGAAAAGGGAATAGCTTTCTATATTCACGACCAACTAGTTGGTTAACCAATCCTTACCTATCAAGAGTTATATGAGTGAGCAGCTGAAGTGGAATAAGTGAAGGCTAAATTAAGGGCCTTGAACCTGATTAATCAGAAGACAAGGTACACTAAATAGGGTTCTCAAGTGAGATTGTAAACTAGAAGAAATCTGCTCCCACTCCTCCCAAGAGTTGTCCTGCAGGCGTAGCAGAGCCCTACGGGAAATATGGAAGAACTAACCACACCACTCCTGGGTGTTGAGTGAGAACTAACAAATGCATATGGTGTGGTAGCCCGGAACAACTCATTAGTGCCTACCCCCGAAGACTGAAGGCTGTAGACAAGGGCTCTCACCTATAAGGCCCGCAGCTGTAGGAAGGGTGTATGTGTTGAGAAAGAAAGAAAGCTGCCGCCTCTGGTACGGTAGTTAATTTCAAAGTGATTTTGTGTATTGATCAATTCGATTGTCACTCATTGATTTACATCCACTCGATATGTCATACAACTGAACCTTGAAAATAAGGAGACAGAAACCAATTATAGAATCAAGTTACCCAATGACTCTAGAGTTAGTCTCCTATCTCTTATAAACTTGTTCCAATTACTATTGGTGGGATAGTATTATATTATTCCCTAGAGTCTTGATTCAATTTGACTCATCAGACTTTAATATCATTCTGGAAATGAGTTGGTTGTGCACTTATGGGGTGAAGATAGATTGTGAGGACCTTAAGGTTATTTCAAGGGATGGACAAGGGAGAGAAATATGTTTTATGGGCAAAGATAGGAAAAATCTTGTCCTTTGAATTCTGCTATGAAAGCAAGTGAACTCTTATGTCAACGATATATTGGGTATTGGTGTTATGCCATTAACACTCAACCACAGGAAGTAGAAGCAAAAGATATCCTTGTAGTTTGTGATTTGAGAGATGTTCTCCTGAAGGGTTACTGGGACTACCCCGTAAAGAGAAATTGATTTTGAGATCAAATTAATCCCCGGTGCCCCACTTATCTCTAAAGCCCCATATCATATGGTTCCAACAAAGCTTAGAAAACTGAAGTTTCAGTTGGATAAGCTATTATAGAAGGGATTTACCAAACCAAGTGTGTCACCATAAGGTGCTCCAGTTCTATTTGTAAAGAAAAACGATGGAACCTTGAGACTATGTGTCGATTACAGAGAACTGAGCAAGATCATCATCAAGAACAAATACTCATTGCCCCGAATAGATGGTTTATTTGATCGACTATAAGGAGCAGTTGAGATCAGGATACCGTCAACTTAAGAGTTTACCTGAAGACATTCCCAAATCGCATTTAGGACCGGGTTTAGTCACTATGAATTCACTGTGATGCCTTTTTGGCCTAACCAATGCCCCTGCGGCCCTTATGGATCTTATGAATAGAGTTTCATACCCTATTTAGACAAGTTTGTAGTGGTGTTTATAAAAGATATCTTGGTATACTCCAATGACAGAGATGAGCATACTGTTCATTTGAGGACAGTGTTGCATACCTTGAGGAAACATTAATTACATAACAGATGTAAGAAGCGTGAGTTCTGGTTAGAAGAAGTGGTATTTTTGGGATATGTGGTTTCAAAGAAAGGGGTTAAGGTTGATTTCCAAAATGTGGAAGTAGTTATAGAGTGTCCAAAGCCCATCAATGTTACTAAGACTGGAAACTTTTTAGGTTTAGCTAGGTATTATCGAGTTTTGGGAAAGATTTTTCAAAGATAACATCTTCCCTGACCAATTTGCTAAAAGGAAGCTACAAAGTTAGCAAGAAGATAAAGTGATAGCTTATACCTCCAAACAATTCAAGCCTTATGAGAGAAATCACCCTACCCATGACCCAGGACTAGTGGTTGTGGTTTTTGCACTGAAAATTTGAAAACATTACTTGTATGGAGTACCTTGTGAGAACTATACTAACCATCAAAGCTTGAAGTACATTTTCACTCATAACAAGCTCAATCTGAGACAATGGCGTTGACTAGAATTGCTTCAAGTTTATGACTTGCAGATCCAATATCACCCAGGAAAGGCAAATAATGTGCAAATGCACTGATAAGGAAGGCACAACATACTCTTAACACTGTAGTCATTACTAAGTTGAACCTCTTGAGAACTTGGATGTTCAATTAGTGTCACATGGGCAAGCATCTAAAAATATCAATGGATCTAACTCTTTTAAGTTGGAGCCTGTAGTACTTTGGAACCTAGGACCAACATTTGTATTTGAAGAAAGCATTGAACTCCTAGCGGTCGATGTTATGAAAATACTAACAGAGAAATTTACATGAAATATCAGCGTAAAATGACGTAGACATTAATGACAAAATCATCTTTTGGGTCATGAAGATCTTCTTTAACATTCAATGAGGTGACATACATCAAAACACTCTTGAAAACCAGACTATTGGAACTGACAGAAAAGCTATGCTGATGAAAGGAGGAGATCCCTTAAGTTCCAGGTAGATGATAAGGTTTTTTAGAAAATTTCGCAACGGCGAGGAGATAACGAGGTTAAATTGCGGCAAAGATTTATTGGACCATACAAGTTTATTAAAAGATTGAATCCCATAGCTTGTTGACTAGATCTGCTTATATAACTCAAACATGTGTACAATGTGCTACTTACCTCACAACACAGGCAGTATATTTCAGATCCTGACCACGCTCTCTTAACCAAACCCATTATGGTTAATGAGGGTCTAGTGTTTGAAAAGCACCCAGTCCAGATACTATATCGTAGGCTTAAGCAGCTAGCATTAAGCAGATACCTTTAATCAAAGTACATTGGGCAAATCTTACCTCCTCAAAAGCCACTTGGAGAAACCGAGGATGAGATGCAAGTTAAGTACCCACATCTATTTAAGATAAACTTGCATGTTTTGTCAAAGGTCATAAGTTTCGATGACGAAACTCTACAAGGGGGGAAGGCTGTAATAGCCCAACCCTAAATCATGTTTATTTATTTAATTAAGCACATTATTAATTTTCTTGGATCGCATTTAATCATCCCGATTGGAAAAAGTTGATTTGGGCCCTCACTTTGCAATTCGGGTTTTTATTAACATAAAATTTTGGGAAAATTGATATTAGGCCTTGATAATTATGATTTAAGTGGCCAAATTATTTTTCCGTAACATCAAAAAAAATTAAATTTGAGCTACGTAAAAACTTTACCGCAATGGAGCATTTTATTACCGAGCCTGATTTATCTTGGGACCAACTTGAAGCCCAAAAGCTTATGCACTTGATTTAGCAAATTGTCATTATGTATATCTAATTGAAATTACCATAAAGCCCTCTTTTATGCATAAATATCATCCAAACATTAGGATAGCATCAAAATCATTTTGCACCAAGATTGTTAGCTTTCTTTTTACCCTCCACCACACATTCCCCCCCTTCCTCAACCACTTTCATCTCTCTTCTTCAAGCTTGTCAACGAGGTAAAAACCTTAACCCAACTTTGTTTAATTATTGGATTCATGTTGGATTTGATTATGGATCATGTTATCTTGACATAAACAACTGTTAGTTTGATGTTTTAAATGTTGGTTAAACCTGAAAGTATGCAATGGTTGAGGTTGCTCATGATTATGCAAGCTCAAGTTTGAGGTGATGGATTTGGATTGTTTTGTATTTAATTTTGTGATCTTTGGCATTAGCAATTGATATCATGATGTTTATGTTGAGTTTGGATGAGTTTAAATGCAAGAATAAGTTAGTCATAAGTTAGGGTTTTGGTGATCAAGCATAGGTTGATTTATTTCTAGCAACAAGTATATTATTTGTGTATAATTGGATAAAAAAAAATGAATATTGGAAGTGTTGTTTAACTTGGGAAATCACTTAGGGTGATTTTGTATAAAGGGATGGATTACTAAAATTTCCCCAAGCGATTATAAAAGGTCATTTTGCTCATTTATGCAAATAAGTAAGCTTATGGATATTTTTTGAGTGATTTTGAAAAAGAGCATAACTGAAAATTTGATGTAGATGATTATGGACTAAATTTGAGTAATATGACTTTGTAAGGTGATGAGAAGAAACAAGGCTTTGTTAAATGATTTTAAGGAGTGATTTTATAGGGGAATTATGTGAAGAAAAAGGGGAAAACAAGAATAGTAGGGTTGTGAACAGACAAGAAACAGGGGTCTCTTTGCGATTAAGTTGGTACTGTTTGGCCGATTGAAAAATTGTAATTTTTGGTGGGTAGATATATCCATGAGTTAAATTTTAGATGCCTTTTGAATCATTTCATTCTTAGTTGTGTGGAAAAGTTATGGCCGTTTTGCTAGGACTGCACATGACAGACCCGAGTTGTGCACAGTTGTATTTCAGCTCACTTTTAGGGGTCGTGTTTTGGTAATTGGGTTTTGCACTATGAATAAAAGTGTTATAGGACTTCCTAAAATTTTTATATTGGGTTCTTATAGCTCAATTGGAGATCGAGAGTGAAAGATATGGATTTTCTAAAGTAGACCTTCAAACGGTAATATGAAGAAAGAAAGAAATCATGACATTTGGAAATATTATCAGGAGTTTCTATATAATTATGGATATTGCAAAAGAAATTACAAAGTTTGGTGAGTTCAACAACTTTGATTATGTATAAGAGCTCTCATGGGTTGGAAAGTCGAGTTACTAGGGCATAAGAATGAAATTTGAGAAGTGGGAGAGTAATGACCGACGATCGGTGTCTATCGGGCCAAACTAGGGTTATATGAGCTTTTATAAACCTCACAATACCCCTCTTGACATTAAACCTTTTATTATTATTTTCAAAAACATCAAAAACCCATATTCCATTTATATCCATTAAAGTCCTTTCATTATCAGCTCAATTATTTCATTTTGGTCTATTTTGCTCCAATTTGTTTTAAACTTATTTATTTTTCAAAATCATTTTAGTATAACTTGTCTTATATTGGGTTGTTTGTAGATGCCTTTTTATTAATCAATTTCCATAAATTTACAAATTATGGGAGTGAAAGTTGTTTGCTAACTGCATTTACTTATAACTACATTTCTTAAGCATAAACGGGGCCTAGTCTATCGTTTCCAATTGTGCGTAAGTATTATCAAGTGAGATTGCACTTCAAAGACTTCAGGTATGTTCATTGCCTCTATCTTTAGAAATTAGCATGTATTTATCAAAATTATAATGTTTTGGTAAGTACAGCAATGAATTAATTTAATTAATGATTTGTCACATAATTAGTGACCCATCAGTTATCAGTTACAGTGCATTGCCCTTCAATTACCCACGCGGCTTCAGGCTTGGTCCTCCGGTCGGCATGGCAGGCGTACACCTATCCATCGATCATAAGAGTATCAAGGGGTTCGCTAACGGGTAATAACTAGTAATGCAGCTTTACATTCATCTTATTCACTATTTTAACTTAAAATGAATTGCAAAGCGGAGCGCCCAACCAGTTTATACAGAGATCTTTTAACAATACAAGAATGCATGTACTGAGCTTCAGCTCACAATTCAAAATGTTTTTCATGTTTTGTTTTATGAAAATGCTCAGTGAACCGCCCTCATGCTAGCAAACCAGTTGAAGAAAATAAGTTGAGCAAGGGAATCTGGATGGATCAACAATGAGATAGTGCATACTTATTTTGAAGTTGTATTTTGAAATCTTCAATGAAAGAAGGTGTAGATTATATGATGAATTCTTTTACTATGGTGTATAAACCTTATGTTGGTTGGTGGTTAACTGTATATGGTTTGATCATGTATGAATGTGTACGGTTGAAGCTATGCCTAACTATGTTATTTCTAGTACACATGCTTCAAGCCTTGTCCTTTTAGGCGGCGATAATGGCCCGATCATTGGGTTTATCAGTTGTAATTGAGGGAATCAGAATAGTGATTGCAAACAGTGAAACATGCTTAATAGGGGGCGTTACACGAAGGGCTAAGTAACAGGGTTCAAAATGAACAAAATCAGTCAAAGGCATAAAGGGTTAGCAAGGTGTAGAGCATAAATAATGGGATGGCAGTTTACCTATGTGGTTATCAAATGCACGTACCAAATGTAGTCTTAGAGAGAGATAAACCAAGTTCCAGAAGATATGTATATTGAAGGGTCACACATAAATAGACAAAAAATGAGGCTATATAAGAATAAATAGTCGAAGCAGACTTAAAAATCTCAAGGGACTACTACCAATGTCAATAAAGCTAGTTCTAGGGAATGTCCTGCTTGAAAGGATCAACTAGTCATGGTAGTGGGCTCTCAAGGGTAACTGATGTGGAAAATAACGCAATGCAATCAAAACCATTTTCCAAAATTAGTTATGCGCAATCACACTAATTAATTGACCATCATGCCTTAAATCATCATCGTAAGAGCGGTTTTCAAAACGATTTCTTTTTTTCTTATTTTTGAAAAGCAACAAATCTACTTAGGATAATCAACAAGAAGACAATAAAAAGAAGGGTTGGAATTATTACTTCAAACTCTTATAGATGCCCCACTCAACATGTCTCTAATTGTGATCAAAAGCATAAGAAAATGTATATACAATGCAATAACTACTTATACGCCCTATCCTAAATGCTTAACTAAACAAGAGATGATATAAAAGATAATGTACTCCTATACATGCGCCCAAAGTGAGAATGAAATCTAAAAGTTAGATGCACACCATGCAATGAGTATATACAGGTCTAGACAAATCGCACCCCTAACCATCATCTACATTCACATATCACCAATCACAACATCCCGAAAAGGCACCCCAAAGCATCACCACATACCATCTAGCAAAAGAGCTCGTGAGCTTACCTTCTTGCTTAAACTTTTCATTGTTGTTAATAAAGTAAATATGAACAAAAATAAGCGGAAGGCAATGATACTCATAGTGCATCAATAGGGCTTGGGAGGGGCATGACGCCTCTGATCAGCTAGAAGGGTAGGCCAATTAAAATGTTCATAGGTATAGTAGACGTAATGCACCATGTTCTGTTGGTGGTGGTTATACTCGTCTTGTCTATGAGAAACCTCTGCATGCTCCTGTGAGCGCTACTCATCTATATGATCAAGACTCAGGTGGAGGGAGGCAAACTCCTCAGTGAGGAACTAACATAGATGATCCTCACCAACCATGAAAGTCTTAGAAACATCACTCTTATTTCTAGTCATAGGGACCTCATCTCCAGCTATTACAGCTCTGCCAGCCTTTCCCCCGTCATCCTCACCTTTATCCTCATCACCATCGTCATCCATGTCCTCATCATTATCACCATCAGCATCAATATCATCATCATATGTTAAATTAGAAGTATTAGCTACGATAGTCTTGGAAGAATTGAGAATGGTAAATTATGGAAATCATGATGCTAGAGATTGACCACCCTCATAAATGAACTTGGTTTGAAGAATGCAAGAGGATAGATTAAGGGGCCCTCTTTCATGCAACCTTTATATGTTCTTAAGATTTACGCCAAGCCGCAATCTTATAGTTATTGTAATGATGATGCCACCCACAACAATGATGTTGTTTTGGTGAGTGGCTTGTGCTACTAGGTGGGAAAGGATGTGACCGCTCATTTCTATTTGGTGTGCATGCAAGGCAGCCTAAAGAATAAATAGCTCAGCATAGCGAAACAAACATTGACTATCAGACTGGGTGCACACAGTGTTGGCCATTATGAGCTGAAGATATCAGAGGAAGGGTTGTAAATAGAGGTGGATTTGATATTCCTGGGGTTGTAATTGATGTTTTGACATGTAATCTGGCACAAAAAATAGCTCTCCACATAATCATCATGCATTATGACCCTAAATCCCGTTGTGTAACTTATTGAACCAAGCTAGGTTCATTCTATGGGTGATGTCACACAATCCAACCGAATGCATACCTCACCATTATTGTAATTACCAGCTAAATTCATAAATGTAAAGCTAAGGAAATCCCAAACCAACTGCCAATAGACCCTATAGTTTAATTAGGTGAATTCGGTTCAGCCCAAGACATTAAAAAATGCACCCATATCATCTTACATATGCAACGATTTTAACAATTCAACATCAACATATTTGGGTTGTGAAATTTTTAAGTAACAATCTGATCATATCATTGACATTAAGCATCATTAGGGAATTGAATACAATGCCTATTTACAACATGTAAGAGCCAGACACGATTACTTCAGGGTGGTGTCGGTGGACGACTAGTGGAAGCAATGGAGGCCTTTGGGGCATTTGAAGTCTTCTTGAGGGGTCGTGGAAGATGAGCTAGCTCTTGCTTTCAGGAGTCGTGGAAATAGTAAGGGAGCTTCAACCCAATTTCAATCCAGACAACCTTGAACCCATAAATTGAACACCCAAATCGTATAATTGAATACAAGGATCTACCGATATTGAACCAAGGAGGTCGCATGGGTCCAACTTTCTCTCACCTCAAACTTAAACCACTAAATCGAGGAAGAAGTTGAAAAGAGAAAACATTGTACAATAGGGAAGAAATTGGTGGATGGTAGTGATGTTAAACCAGCCAAAATTTGGCTGACAACTACTGGAGGAACGAGGGGGGTGGATTTCAGTGATGGGATTCCGGTTTTGAGGGGTCGATTGTAGAGGGTGTGAAGGGTTGAATAGGTGAAGTGGGGCAAAATCTGCCAAGGTGTTGTGTGTGGGGATGGTCGAAGAAATACGGGTTGGCGATGAGAGTTGTCGAAGAAGGGCGTGGCAACAGAGGAGTGAGATAGAAAAGGTTTCAAGTGCGGAAGATGGGGTGAAGAGAGAGAAAAGGTGAAGGTTAAAATTCAATTTAGGTTAGCCGCACAAGGTGTCATCTCAACCCAGATTCATGAGGGCTGATAGGGGGTGACCTACATGGCCATGCAATGCTACAGTGGGTATTGTGTCACCTCCTAGAAGTTACTTCTTTGATTTCCTACAATATTCTACACACAGGCATGTCATTTTGCATGGCACCCTATGTAGACTAGCTCAAAAACACTAACTCTTTCTTATTCTAAAGGTAATAAATCTTAAGTTGCCTCTCAAGAAGCGCTTGTTTTAGGTTCAAGCTTGACCCTTACTTGGTACTATGTAGTATGAGTATTGGGAAAAAGTCATAGTGACCTTCCTCTCAATAGGCTCGTCGACATGTAGTGCTTAAGGCATTGGTCATTCGCTTTACAGGCACTGGTGGAGTCACTCCATACCTCGATGGCTTATATGGAAACACTCTTAGCATTTTGAAAGGACCTAATGATCATGAATAGAGATTCTTAGAAAATAGCTTCAACCTTGAGTTGAATAAAAGAACTAGCTCACCTTCTCAAAAACTTTAGCCCCTTCAATAACCTTATGATGCCAGTTTTTCATCATCTCTTCGTAGATGTGAGCATTCTCATAGGCGTCCATTCTTATCTCCTTAAGCTTATTAAGTTGAATAAGCCTTCACTCTCCGTAGCCTTGGGATCAAAATTTAGGTGCTTAATGACCTAAAAGGCCTTGTGCCCAAATCCACTGGCAGGTGACACGGTTTACCAAAACCAACAAAAAAAGTGTAGTGCCAATTGGGGCCTTGAAAGCCATTCGATAACCCCATAGCACAGCATCAAACATATCCGGCTAATCCTTCCTTGATCTCACAACTCCCTTTTCTTTAAAACGAATTTGATCTCATAGATAAAAATCTCAACTTGTCTGCTATTTTGGGGATGGTAACCGAACCTAACTTTGTGGTGCAAGCCATACTTCTTAAGTAAGTTTCGAACTTCTTCTCAATGAAATGGGTGCCTCCATCACTAGGCAACACTTTTGGGACTCCGTATCTAGAAAAGACTATCCTCTTGAAGAACTGTATCACGACTCTAGCATCATTAGTAGGCTTAGCAATTGCTTACACCCACTTATATCAATGGCCTATAAAGTCAATGCCCCATACATCAAATACCTCAATCTTAAGAATATTGTTAAGGGGTATCTTATTCTTCCTAGAAATGTTCCTCATTCTCTAATAACGATCACAAGCTTGAACATATTTATGGACATCTTTGATAAATGTAGGCTAAAAGAATACAACTTGAAGTACCTTGGTTGCAGTGCAAGAGGTGCTAGCATGTCCTCCACTATGAGAGTTATGGTAATAATATATAACACTGTGAATCTCTTCCTTAGGGAGACGATGTAGATAAATCCCATCCTTGCATTTGTTGGAAAAAAAAAGTTCTTCCGAAAAATAGGATTTGATTTCATAGAAGGGCATTTTCTTATGGTGGTAATTCAAATCAGGTGGCAAGATGCCATAAGTTAAGTAGTTGGCAATATCACCAAAAAATAGGGTCACACAAAGGCCGATTATAGTAGGTACTCATCAGAAAAAACATCATTAATGAAAGGGTCATGGCTCTCAACTATGAGCCCAGCGAGTTGATTAGCTACCACATACTCAGCTTTTTGTCCTTTCACTATCCCAAAAATGCCCTAACCACATGGTCATTAGCATCGTACATGATCTCAAACAAGAGACCCCAATCTTACAGTTGGATGATGGGGGGTAGAAATGAGGGCCTAATTTGTCCTGAAAAATGCCTTAAGACACTCATTAATAAACACAAACAGGGCATCTTTGGTTAAAAGCTTAGTTAGAGGCTTAATCATTTTAGAGAAATGCTTGACAAAGCAATAACAAAACACACATGACTAAGGAAACTCCTCACCCCCTTGACAGAAGTAGGAGGTGGCAAATGCTCGATAACCTCAATCTTAGCTTTATCAACCTTAATGCCCTTCTCAGAAACACATGGCCCAGAACTGCCCCCACCTGCATCACAAAGTGACGTTTTTCCCAATTCAATACTAGATTAACTCCCCCATATTTAGGGAGTACCTTAGCTAAATTTTTTAAAGACAAATCAAAGGTACCTCTATAGACAAATAAGCCATCCATGAACACATCCATGTTGCTCTCAATATAATAAAAAAACATGATAGTCATGCATCATTGTAAGGTGGCAGAGGTGTTACATGACCTAAGTGACATTCTTTAATAAGCAAAGGCACCATATGGGCATGTAAAGGTCATTTTTCTTGGTTACTTGGATGGATAGGAATCTAAAAGAAATTGGAATAACCATCCAAGTAATAATAGAATGAATGCCTAACCATCCTCTCCAACACCACATCAATAAAGGAGAAGGGGAAATGATCATCCCGAGTGGCTATATTTGACTAGCTATAATCAATGCACATATGCCATCCTTTGACAATCCTAGTGGATATAAGCTCATCACGTTCATTCTTAATGATGGTGATACCCTCTTTCTTGGGAACTATTTAAACTAAACTAACATACACATTGTCTAAAACAAGGTAGATGATTCCAACGTTAAGTAGTTGGACACCCTCCTTTTTCACAACCTTTTTCATATTAGGATTTAAACACTTTGAGGTTGGCTACAGGGAATATGACAATTATTAAGAAGGATCCTATGTATACAAACTGAAAACCTGATTTCGTTGATACTGTCAATGCTATAATCTATTAACCACTATGCTTTTTTCGCACATCTAGTAGTTTTTAAAGTTGAGTACCATCAAGTTTAGCACTAACAATAGCAAGGAATATAGAATTAGCACCAAGAAACTTATACCTTAGGTGAGGAGGTAGAAGTTTCAACTCTATCTTATGAGTATTTTCCTTACTACCATTGGAGGATTGAACCTCCATACTGAGGACCTCCCTGCTTCATTGTCTAAGAAAGTATGCTAGAGCTAAGTTGAATATCTTTGCATAGGTCTCCTTCTCTTCATTCTGATACGTTTGGAGCTCAACTTCCAAAGGGCCAATGGAAGGACTAGGAATCACCATCTCCTTACTAACTACCTTCTCAAGAATATCAACTTAGTAGCAGGCACCCTGTAAGACAGGAGAGGTCATGGCTTGTGTAAGATTAAACTCGACTTTTTCTTTCCTGACCTGGAAGAAAGCTTCCCATTCTTTACATCAATTATAGCCCTAGTTGTGGCTAAGAATGGTCTCTTTAGATGAAAAGGATCTAGGCGTCTTCCTCGATCTCTATCATTACTAAGTCATAGGGGATAAAGAATTTTCCAACTTGTAAGAGCATATCCTCATGAACTCCTATGGGATACTTCACTGAACGATGTGCTAGCTGAATGGAGATAGTGATAGGTTTCAAATCTCCCACTAGCCTCTTAAAATTGTAGGAAGGTATAAGGCTCACACTCACCCCAAGATCACACAGGGCCCTGCTAATCATGACATCACCAACTGCACATGGTAAGGATAAACTACTAGGATCAGACAGCTTAGTGGGCAACCTATTTTGGACGATAGCTTTGTATGCTTCAGTAAGTGCCACATTAGCATGTTCCTTCAACTTCCCTTTATTGGAGAGCACATCCTTAAGAAATTTTGCGTGGGAAGGCATACTAGTGATAGTTTCCAAAAAAGAGATGTTGATGTGCAATTTTCTCAACATCCCTAATAATATGTCATACTTCTTCTCATCCTTGGTCTTCACAAGCTACTAAGGGCAAGGAACTGTAGGCTTGTAAGGCTCAACCAGCTTAAAAACATTCTCCACCTGAACTTCCACGTGCTGCTCCTCACTCTCTTTTTCCTCAGTAGGGATCTTAACTAAAACATCCCTGTACATGCCTACTTGCTCCACCTCATTCTTTATCTCTTTCTCAACAACCTCTAGAACCTCTAGTACTCTCATACTCCTTAATGTGATAGCATTCATCTTCCCCCTTAGGATTTGTCTCTAATAGACTCAATATATGCCCTTGAGGGTGAGGAAGATTACTCACTCATGAGGCAATCCAAGCTATCCGAGTCTCCAT
The DNA here is from genome assembly GCA_017589665.1 of Selenicereus undatus. Classification (NCBI taxonomy): domain Eukaryota; kingdom Viridiplantae; phylum Streptophyta; class Magnoliopsida; order Caryophyllales; family Cactaceae; genus Selenicereus; species Selenicereus undatus. Next base: position 85,057,321 of record JACYFF010031952.1, on the reverse strand, counting down.
AATCTTCTGGTGGGTAAACATGCTTTTAAATTTAGAGGTTAACTGATTGACTAATACACTAAAGCTTCATTAGTCTTGGCTTGGGTTTGAATGAAATGCTTAATTAAACTCTCCAAGTTAGATTTTTATTGTGGTGGTTGAGGAGGTGGGTTATAGGGAGCTACATTGTTGAATCCCGCTGGTTAGGCGGTATTTGGTGGTTGGGGATTGGTGTTTCTATAGAAGAAGTTAGGATGATTTCTCCATCCTATATTATAGGTATCGGAGTAACAGTTATTTTGAGGTCTTGGGTTCAAATTTGTATGCCTGTAGCTTGTTTAACTCCAAGATAATTAACTTGACAATCAATAGCCATGTATCCTTATATACCATAATTCTCATAAATAACTTCCCCTTCATATGATGGGCCAGAAGAACTCCTAGGATTAGATGCACCAAATCAATTAAATTCTTGTGCTAGAACATCGACCTTGCTAGGTAGGTAAATCACTGCATCAATATTAAACTTGCTACTGCTCTTCTTCAGGATGGATCTCTTGTTAGACCATATAGTTGTTAGAAGTTGTCCCCTCCAACAAAGCATTTTCTGTATCGATAGATTTGGCCATAGAAGCTCCTCCTGCTACAGATTAACCAAAATCCATTCTAACTGATCTAACCGTTGTAGAATATTTGGACTAGAAGCCAATCAAAACATCGTGATAGAGACAGTATCATTGAAGCTTCTTGAACGTTTCCAAGCCTCATATAAGGAGTCTGCTTCATGCTGAATAAAGGAAGAGATATTTGTCCTGAACTTAGCAATCTTGCCCAACAGGAAATTCTTACTCGAACAGGCCTTGTTGGGAGCATCCCATACAAAGAAGGATTTGGATTTGTCATTCTGCAGCCAAGCCTTTGTTTTATCCTTCCATGAGAAAGGAAAAATCCTTAGCGTGGTTACATCGTTAGAGATCCCATTGTGCTTGGTGATATCACATTTCTCTAAGAAGTTGCGAATGTGCTTGGTGGGATTTTCTGAGGGGTGGCCTCTAAATGGATCCCTCTCTACAAAAGTGATGAGAGCTAGCTAGAGCTCAAAGTTGTTAGCATTAATGGCCAGCCTCACAATAGATGAGGTGACATCAGAGGGTTGTGGGATTGCATAATCTGTAGCACCGTATGTTCCTCTCTTCCTGCCATCTCGGATTCTTTCTTCTTCCTCCTTGCTTTATTGCCTTACCTGCGTGTAGTTGGTCTGATCTCAAAGTCAATAACAGTGAGGTTTTAATTTCCTTGACTTCACCTATGCATACAAAGTAGTAAATTATACCAAGAGTATGTCCAAGAAAAAATAGAAGAAAAAACAAATTAAGAAAAAGAAAAAGAAAACCTAGTCTAGAATACTCAAATCAGTTATGATAAGGAAGCAGACAAGTTCCTCAGCAACCGTACCAAAACCTTGTTAAGTTAAAACCGGCACGGTGCTACTATAGCTAGCAACCAACGAGTACAAGTCAAAATCCTCAAGGAACTAGCTCTCAATTACTGAACCACCCAAAGTACTCAATCCAAGGGCTATGACTATCTTTAGGATTTGTGATAAATCAAGCTACACTAATGAAATGAACGATTCTCAACAGAAAGAAAACATCTTTTAAAAACCTTAAGTTGGGATTCAACACACTACTGCTATTAGAGGACAATTATCAATCCATCCAAACTTATTCATGTGTACAATGGAGTGGAAAGATTACAAAAAATAATGGTCGTCTGCCTCTTCTTTCAAAGTGAATAGATTAGTCCTAAAGCCCTACTTATCTATTCCCATGACATCAGGAATTTGAAATTACATGATCGAATAAGCAATACTCCTGATTAAAACCCTAGTTATTTTCATATTAGTATTTTAATTGTACACTGAGTCACTCTAAACTTAAGGTTCATCTTTCAACAACCCCTTTAAACCCAATTATACCCTGGATGAGAACTATTTCTAGCCTTTCATCCAATAAGTGGTGATTAATTTTCCAAAAACCAATTTGCAAGCATAGAACAAGTCTAACAGGATCAATTCATGTCCAATAAACCATGATGGGGGCTACTCCCAACTTGTCAACCTGAGAAGATTTAGGCTATAAACATGATATAGATTGCAACTCAAATTTCCAAACCCCAAGCATGATACTAAATAGCAAGAATGAACAAAGAGATAATAAAAGAAGGGTTTAAGAACAAACTTGAGAATTGGTCGATTGCAATAATAGAAATCTCAAAGATAGAATAATAATCTCCAATAATAATATTCAGGCTAAAAGCACTAGACTAAATGATTAATCCTCTAAACTATTGTTTTTGAAAGCAATGTAAAGGTGATGTTTTAAGACCCTAAGACCATCCCTTTAATGAGAGAAGGAGTCGGTTTCGCTAGCACTATAGCACTCGATGTTGACAAAAGTTTCCAAAAGACTGCACTAAGTTACACAGGCATGCAGAAGTAAACAACACTGCATGTCACTAGTTAGAATTTGGTGTGAAGTCCTACAATGATGGTGCGCAACCATGCAATTTCTCACGATACCCAATGTCATTCCTTTCAACTTTGAGTTGCCAGCATGTGGGTCCAGAACTACACTATGGGTCGTGTCATGTCTTTCTATTTAACTCACTACTTAATTTCTTTTTCCTCTCCTTGGCTTAGCTCCTCTTACTCAAAATGATGCTCAAATCTTCAAACCAACACCAAAACACCTGCAAAACAAGAAAGCCAAGTTAAGCAATTGTGAGGGAAAACAACCAAATTTCCTAAATTTTAAGATAAAAAGTAAAGAAATAAAGGGGAATTCAGGTCAGGCAAAATAGGAAAAATATAGGTTTAACAAGGTCTTTTATTAGCTTCAATAACATTTTTATATTGTTCCTCTTTTTTTCACCTATAACAATCACCAAAGCATGCAAAATTTAATTCAAAAATAACTTAAAACCGATTCCAATTAGTAAGAATCCTACACAGTGACATTTTAAATTTTTTTAAAATTGCTTTAAAAATCACCAAAGCTTTTCTAAGCTCCATTTAGTGGCATGGATTAACTCAAAAAAATTAGTTGAATTTCATAACATAACTTATTGTAATAACATTTTTATCCGAGTACTTTCCCTCTCTCTCACTACAGCTCCCCCTTATCACCTACCTTTCGATTTTTATTGAATATGGCCCATCTCTCTTGCTCGACCTCCGCCGTTACTTCCCTCTTTTCCTCTATCTCTCTTTGCTTGACCCACCCACTGTAAGCTCGACCCTAACAATTTGACCTTAACTTCCGATAGCACCAATTACTCGTGGGTCTGGTGAGGCCCTAAGCATAGTGGTGCAGTCTAGCCAATACCTAAGTAACATCTATTGCACTCAATAGTAGCCTGTCAATTTGCATGAAGTCTTCTCCATCCTTCAATTTTGCCACCACAAGCACATTTTGGTCACCAAAAACCTCTCTTTTGATCGTGCACCAACCTAGTCAATTGGCGTATTTGGAGCCCTAGGAGAAGTGGGATTGCACATGTATGGAGAAGAGAGAAACTATGAAGTGCGACAGAAGATGAGGTAATGGGCGTGGAAAGAGATTGGGGGAAGAAAAATAGGGTAAGGGAGGTGGCACTTGGTGCCGCTTATGGCCGAAGTCTGGTGATATGGATTGCTAACGGCTGGCACAGTGGTTGTAGCAATGATGATCAAGGGTGGGTGGTGGCGAGGGCAGGGGGCAAGGTGATTTTTTCCCTTAATTTTTTAAGTTTAGATTTTAGCAAGATTAAGTATTACATAGGTATTTTTAGAAATCACATTATTTTGTTTAATAAAAGATAATATTTTCTTTTCATGTAAAAATCGATGAAGACAATAATTTAATCACAAATTAAACGGCCAACAAAATAATTTGAAAAAAGAGAGTTCTAAAATTAACTTGTTTCATCAAAACGTAACTAAAGATACCTTAAAATAATTTTTTGTGTTTATTCATATCTTCAAATTATTGATAGTAAAATGTTCGAATTTTCTTTTCTTGGATGAAATCACTGTGTAAAATGGTATAGTTTGACTTTCCTAAACCCATTTCATCATTTAATTCGCTAAGTTTTAAGGGTACTGGTTTTTTCTTTTTGGCTTTTTGTGGGGGGGGTTTACAAGCCAGGTTGGTGAGAGTTTACTTTTGATTAAAAGATATTAAGATGTACGGTCTTTGGGAGGTATGAAACGTGATATTCAGATTATTGTATTGTTGTAGGTGGTTTTGTGCTTTTTGAATAAACAAGGCGTTATTGGTGAAGCAAGTGAGCAACCTTTTACTCCCCCTCTATGAGAACGCCAGCATGTACTTACATTTATATTCATGTTTATGGCTGAAATATTTAGGAAAAGACTACCTTTGTACTTTGATATATGACCTTTATCTCAAAGTTATTAAAAAATTGACACTCTATTTTATATAAGAGTTCAATGTTTAAGTGTTAAAATTTTGAATCGAACATCTTTCAATTAAAAAAAAAATTGATAACATATCAATGAATCAATTCAATTAAAAATTTAAGTTAATAATTAAAGTCTAATTATAAGTTTTTTGGGGGGGGGTCATCTATTCAAACAATTGATTTTAAAGATGCGTAAATATTCACGTAATTTGTGAATATTAAGTTTTTAGTTTACTAATGAAGTTGAAGTTTGACATGGAATTACTTGTTTTTCCTCTTCTATTGTAAATATATGTTTCCTCTATGTAAACCTTCAAGCACCATTTGATCACACAATGAAAGTCCCTAGCAAGACTACAAGAGCAACATAGGAGACAAGAAAAAGAAGGTAAATCCCTTAAGTATTTATCATAATATAAATCTTAACTAATTCCTTAGTGCAGATAATACAAATTGCTTCTTTAGACAGTACTCCTATGAAAATTCTTTTACCAATGATGATGGAGTTAGTCATTTAATAAAACGGAAAATGGAGAGATGCATTTATAACTTAATGAATTAATAAAAAGCCTAATGAAAATTGCTCTTCATATAACATAACACATAACAACATAAAACATATATAGCTGAAGCCTAGAGGACGTGTAGTGGATCTTACATGATTTGTTGCATTGATATGGTCCAGTTCTTCCTATGATGATAACTAATTTTTAATATTAACATTGTACACTTAAACTTGTTTGCCTTAAAGTTGGAATAGATGACTTCTTCTTCCTTTTTTTAATGGACCCTACTAAAGTCAGTGCATGAAGTCATATATTAGGATGAAAAATTTTGTTTGTCACATCAAGGACTGACAAAATACATTATATTCATGGGAGTACACATTCTAAGAATTACATAGAAATTTTACCGATCTGTAATCTTTTTATAATAAAGTCTTAACCCACATATGTTTATAATGTAGACTTCGGAAATACATATTTCTAAAAATATGATTATTAATGGCTTAGAATGAAGTCGGGTGTTAAAAGATAGTGTTAGAAAGATCCTTCAACTATTAGTGCATTCATGGATAATTAACGTAGCCCCAAAGAACAGCATTACAAAAAAGAATTTGGGGCCAGATTGCATATTTGCATGCACTTAAAGATGAAATTAAGTGGCCAATATATAGGGTGTCAAGAGCAAATGTAGTGTTTTCTAGGCAATGTTTTTGTGTAGTATTATGTAAGTTCATTTAACTATTAAATTATATCTTCAATTCCATTAGTTGCCCTTACTAGCAGATATTAAGATCAATATGTTAGATTTAGATGTTAATTAAGCACAATAGTTGAACTCTTTGGAAAGTTTATAGTTTAGAAATAGTATGCATGCGGAAAATTAGATCTATGGTAACTCACGGGGTCATTTGCCAGTTCAAAGATCAATTGGCGATGCCAAATCTCAAGGGTTTTGGATGGATAGTATTCCCAAAACAACAAAGGGAACCTTGTGACAGTGCTCAGCTTTTTTTTGTTTTTTTAACCGCCGAAAGTTTATCCCAAAAAGGACAAAGAAAGTAAATGACGCATTTGTTAATTTACTACATATCAATTAATTACTTTTTGACAATTATTACTAATTATTAGATCCGTCGAAGGCAATTTATATATTAATGACTTATCAACCCATGGAATTATAATAATTCTGGAAATTAGTATAACTAGTTGGATTATGCTGCAATTAGATATCAAGAAAGCAAATGATTGAAGTTCAAGGGATTTTGTTTTCAGAGTTAGACAATTGAGGTTTCATGATATCTTTATCAATTGAATTTGTCATGTGTAAAAAATTATTTGTGACCAATGTCTAATCATTGTTAGTTTATCTTATTAATTTTATGTATCGAAGTGCCTGTAGGAGATATTGTAATTCCGATCCTTAAAATATGATACTTAAACAAGGGATAAAATATGCTCAAATTAAATAGATAAGTTACTAGGAACTATTCTATGTAGATAATGAGCTTTTCTTCTATGAGCTATGTACGAAAATCTATTGTGGACAATGTTTGCGCTTAATGCAGTCATTTTATCAATTTTGCATGTGTCATTTGGCATTGTTTAGAATTGATTAGGATCATGAGAAAAAAGTTATTGCTGTATATTAACTTCAATCGACTGTAAAATAAAAGCTTGTGCAAATATTGGGTTATGCAGTATGATTGACAAACAACTTTTGAGATCAACATTCTAAAATTGTAAAAAGCTAATTCTTTGTCTGTTGATGGGGAAATTATGTAGTGACATTTACCCTAAATCTTCTAATGTGCTTAAGGATGTTATGTTTTTTTTCGCTATCCAAAAAAAAAAAGGAATAGTCAATGTTAGTTTGAGATAATTTTATCAATCAAAAGACTTTGGAGCTAATTAAAAGACATTGATTGGTAGATTCAATTAGAAAGTTTTGCAAAGCCAGAAACTTTCTAAGGTAATTAAACAATAAACAAGTCTTTTTAAACAAACAATTCTCATGTGTGAAGTTAAGGATGCAAATCCATGAGGTTGTGAGAGAAGTTTCTGTTTTTTTTTTTTTTCTTTTGGGGGAAAAAAAAAGAAAAAAAAGGAAGAGACTAGGATGGAAAGATGGCAATGAGAAGTATTCAGCCACGGATGGTGCTTTCAGTAGCCTACGGGCCCTACGATAGACCGATAATCCCAAGCTAAGCACCTATTTAGATAATGGGAGTTGGCACATAAATAAATAAAGGAAAAGTCCCAAAAAGTATTGACTTAATCTATAGGTAACTTTAACGGGTTTTTGGCACAATCAAATGTTAATTTATGTGGTCCTAATACTAATAACCTTTTTGAGTTGGCAAAATTTATTTATCATAGCAGGACCAAATTGCGCTCCTTTTTCACTATCCCACTATCCCACTTCTCCCTCCTCATCTCTCTAATCTCTTCAATTTAATATCTATAGGCCCCAAAATGTCATAATCGGGAGAGAGAAAGAAGGTGAACTCATTCCCCGAACAAGAACTTGGGGGACAAAGCAATTGCAGTCTTGTTCTACGAGAGTAACAGGAGAAACAAAGGAGCCTTAGGCCCTTATGTATTTCATTTTTTTGTTTTTAATACGTTAATTAAATATAAATTAGCAATTTACAATTAAAATTAAGTTCGTAAATTTCTGAGTACAATATTCATGTGTAAATTAAAAGTGAACCTTTGCTTTTTCTTTGTCGTATATATTGAGTACATTATTCACTTGTAAATTAAAATTGAGGTTTTTTTGGGTGTGTGTTAATTGAGTACATTATTAGTTTTTTCAAAAACATTATTCATACATAAGTGCCAAAAAAATTTCTTTTAGAAAAACCCCTATGCAATTTACTTAAGTTGAACTTATTGTTACAACAATAATATTTCAAACACAATAATTAATCCATTTAAAACTAAAATTTTATGATTATTATAAAACTAAATTAGTTAAATACAACTAAAACTAATGACTCTATTTAAGTAAGAATACAATTAATAATGCATAATTTGAACTCGCATTTTCCCCTATTGGTATGCATTAACATAGAGCCGTTAAATGAACAAAAAGATGAATTTTTAGGTATATGATCATAAATTATAATACATACAATAATGAGAAACCAAAATATAATATTTAGCTATTTGAAAATCATATTAAATAGTTCTATTCATAATTTTGACACTTAATTATTTGAAAGTCATATTAAATAAGGTTATGTTCTTTTCGTTGGTATGTTGTAGGCGTGGAATAGAAAGGAGTGGGAAGAAATGGGTGCAAGTGGATAGAAGTGGGTGAGAGTGGTTAAGAATGTTTTGTTGTATGTGAAAGTGAGAAGGAGTGGAAATGAGCCGAATAGAATAAAAATATTGATACTAATTATGTTATCGATTTGAGTAAAATGATAATAATTATTATTAATTATTATAACAAAAATATTTATTAATTAATAATAAAAATAATAATTAATCATAATAATAATTCCTAATAATAATAAAATTAATTTACAATAATAATTATAATAATAATTCCAATTAATATTAATAATCATATTCATCATAATTATTAACATTAATATTATTTAATACTAACATTAATATTACTAATTATTAGTAATTACTAATTCTTAATAGTAATTATTATTATTGTTATTAAAGAATATTAGCAACAAATACAATAATTATGATTATTAATATTAATAATACCAATAATTACTACTACTATTAATAATAATAATAATAATAATAATAATAATAATAATCAATATTTATATTATTAATAACAAAAATTACTAATTACTAATATTCATAATATTTAATAATAATAAAAATAATAATTAATAATATTAAGGCCAATAATTATTATAATTATTAATTAACAATAATAGTTATAAATATCAATAATTATCAAGTAATAATTAAGTATACAATCAATAATTATTATTAATATTAAAAATCACTATTAATTTTATTACTAATAAATAATAATTAATAATTAAGGATAATTATTATAGCAATATCAATTTTGAATTAAAAATAACCATAATAATAAATCATTAAAAATTATTATAATTAACATTATTAAAATATACAATAATTATTAGAAAAATAATTCTTATTAATATTAATAATAATAATAATAATAATTGTTAATATTAATTATAACAATTACTATTAATGTTAATATTATTATTAATAGCAATAACTATTAGTTATTAATATCAATAATAATAATTATTACTATTAATTCATAATATTAACAGTAAACTATTATTATTAGTATTAACATTAATAATTTTAATTTTAGTTGTTTTAGTGATTATTATTATTAATGAATATTACTAATAAATACAATAATAACTATTAATATTAATAATAAATACTATCAATACTTTTAATAACAATAAATATAATTATGAATGATATTAATAATAATACAAATTACTAACTACCAATATTATTAATATGAAGTAATAATAAAAATAATAAATAATTATATTAAAAAGAGTAGTAACAATTCTTATTAATATTATCAATAATAATAAATAATATTAAACCTAACAATAATAACTAATCTAAATTATTAACAATAACGTTTATTTTTAATACTAACCAGAATATTAAATAATTATTATTATGTTTAATATTAAAACTAATTACTATTAATTTCATTATTTATAAATAACAATTATTAATGATAATAAATTATAATTAATAATGATTATTGCTATAATAATTACTAAGTAATTACAAAAAAATCATTGATCATTAATAATATTATTTATTAATATTAATAACAATTTTAATAATTATTATTAATATCAAAATTAATATAAAAATAATAATTATTATTATTATTATTAAAAATAATAATTGTTATAATTATAATTATTATAATAATTGTTATTCTTAAAGTGCATTAGTAGTAATTAATATTAATATTAATTATTATTCTGCTTATTTCAGTTAATAATAACAACAACAATATTAATAATAGTAGTAACTATTGCTATTATTAATTTAATAATAACAAAATAACTAATTATAATACGAATGATAATTAATAATGATAAAATTAATAATTTATAATATTAAGAATAATAATTATTATGATGGTTATTATTTTATAACTAATAAATTAGTCATAGTTATTATTATTATTTTTAATAAAAGTAGTTACTATTAATATTGTTACCAATTATTAGTAATTATTAACAATATAAAATAAAAATTAATAATTATTATTATAAAAATATTAATAACTGATTAACAATAAAATAATAATAAATCATAAATAAATTATTAATGTGAATAATAATTGAGAATAATAATTACAATAACAATTCTTATTGATATTAATAACCGTAATCATTGTAATTATTGAATAATTATTATTAACATTATTATTAGTAATTAACACTTAATAATTAATAATAATTGATAACAATAATTATTATAATTATAACTGTTGTAATTATTAATGAAAACTATTAATAATTATAATAGCAATTACTGTTTATGTTAGTATAAATTATTATTATTACTATAAATAATAATAATAATAATAATAATAATTTATATTAATATTAATAATAAAAAAATTACTATTAATAATATTAATAGTAATAACTATTACAAAAAATAGTAATTAGAAATATTAAGAATTATTATTATTATAATTATTATTATTATTAGTTGATAAAAATAATATTTAATATTAATAAATATTATTTAATTATTAAGTTATTAAGTAATTAATAATAATAAGTAATAATAGTTATTATTATTCTTAAAAATAATTACTACTAATGTTATTATTAAGTAATGATAATCATTATTGATACTTATTATTGATATTAAAAAATTATTAATTAATAATAAAAATAATAATTATTCATAACAATAATTATTATTAATATTAATAATAGTAATTAACAATAGTAATTGAAATGATAATAGTCATTTATATCAATAATAAAAGTCATACTAAAAATGGGTGGGAGTGGGTAGGAGTAGAAGGAGTGATATTTAATTCCCGACCTCCTCCAACCTCCAAGTTTAGGGTTTTACACCGTGGGGCTCTAGTATCCCGTCCAATTTTAATTAATTTGAATGGTTTTGGGTTCAAACTTCTGTAGCTAATATTTTAGGGATTATCATCTAAAGTTTAGGGTTTGGGATTTAGCACCTAAGAGGTTAGCACTTAGAATTTAGGGTGTAAGGTGTAGGGTTTAGGATATTAGATTTTTCAAAGTTTAGGGTTTGGGTTTAGAGTTTAGGGTTGGAGTTAGAGTTAGTAGCTAAGAGTATTGATTATCATTGCTTGTATATAACATATATAATAATTCATACATGTGAACCCAAAAATATATACACAACAGCCTGGGATAACTTCAGAAGATCTTTGGGGTATATATAGGGTGATACAAGGTTTGTTCTTTAAAAAAATATTAAAAAATATGAGCAAAAATGAAGAGCAATAGCAAAATTAGCTAGTTAGGACTTAGATATCTATACAAATGAAGAGGATACTATTGTTTCAAATACTTTATTTGCGATGCATTATGCCATGAAAATTACAATAGTATGATAACTTTAGGTTTACCTCTTCAAATATCAAGGTTTAGGGTTTAGGGCGTACTCTTTTGTGGTTTATGATTTGGGGTATACGCTGTAGGTTTTAAGGTTTAGGGATTATGGTTCAATATTTATGGTGTAGGATCTACAAGACTTCTAACCACTAACCTTAGACCTAAACAATAACCCTAAACCCTAAACTCTTGAATCATAGAATTAATACCATAAACCTTCAAACCTAATATTTAGGGTTTGGGATTTAGGATCTAAGAGTTGAGGGTTTAGGGTGTAAGGTTTGGGCTTAGGGCATTAATCGTGGGGTTCTAGAGTTTAGGGCTTAGGGTTTGGATTTATTGTTTAGGACTTAGACTTAATAACTAGAGTCTTTATTAACATTACTCTCAACATATATGATAATTCACATATGCTAACTCGATACACAATGGCCTGAGACAACTTGAGAAGTTTTTCGGGATATGCATGGGGTCATATAGGGTTTAGGATTTTACGTTTAGTGTTTCGGGTTTAGGTTCAATTTTAGAGTATTGGTTAATGTTGCTTGTAAAATTCCCAAAAATTTATACATGTTTATCCAGAAATGTATTTATAACTACCTGGGGTAAAATGTGAAGATGTCCAGGATATATATGGGTCATACGATGTTTGTTAATAAAATCAAGATGAGAGAAATGAAGGGAAATGGGATTGTACACACCATAAATTGCGACCATTTCTTTCATAATTTTAATATGCAATTATTTAAACCATATTATTTTTTCTATTTCCCTTCATTTTCTCTTGTTATTGTTTACTTTTTTTAAATTAAAAAAACCCATATGACCCATGCATATCCTAAAGATCCTCTCAGGTTATCCCAATTTGTTGTGTACATATTTTCGATATGAATTATTATATATTTTAGGAGCAACGTTAACTAAGACTCTAATTACTGCTAACTTTAAACCCTTAACACTAACCCAAACCCTAAACCCTAAACATTGGAACCCTAGGAATAAACCCTAAACCCTAAACTCTTAGATTCTAAATCCAAAACCCTAAACCTTAAATGTTACTTTCTAAAATCGTAACTGCATAAATTCAAACATAGGTTCATTCAAATATATTGAAATCCCCTTTAAAATTGACTTACTCAAGGGATAATGGAACCCTACGGTGGAAACCCCTAAAATTCAGAGTTTAGGGTTAGGCTTTGGCGTTTATGAGTTTAAGTTAAGTATCTAATGAGTGCATTCCTACTCGCTTAATGAGTATGAAAACTACATCAAGAGCATACAATCTAGTGCAGAATTGAGTGCCCTTAAGTTTAGGGTTTAAGATTTAGGCTTTGTTTGGTCCTCACAAAATTTGGTGGAAAGAAAAGTTGAATGAAAAAAAAATGTGGAGGAAATATTTTTTTTCTTTTTTGGATTGAGGAAAAAGTACAAGAATTTGGATGGGAAATTTGAATGTTGATGAATTAGGTGAATCATGTTGATATCATATAAGCAGTGCGAGTTTGGAGGATATCGGAAATTCTTTTGGAAACTTTTCCCAAACTTTCTTCACAATTTTATGAGAAAAATTTTATCACATGTTTCTAACAATTTTTTCACCTAGTTTTACTCTATAATTTTTTCTTTGTGATTTTCTCTAAACCAAACACCATTACTTTTCCAAATCTTTTTCTTTCCACCAAATTTTTCAAGGTCCAAATAAAGCCTTAATGTTTAAGGTATTAAGTCTATGGTTTAAGAATTTCAGGTTTAGTGGTTAGCATTTAGGCGTAGGGTTAGTAGTTAGAGTTTTCACAAACCCTAGACCCTAAATATGGAACCCTAATCCCTAAACCTTAAACCCTCCATCCAATACCCCAAACCCAAAACCGCAAATGGTTATAAGCCTAAACTCTAAATCGTGCTATTTAATTTCAATAGTTAAACAAACAAACTTAAACCCTAAATGCTAAACCTAAAGTTATCATACTATCCTAATTTTTATGACATCATGCGTCAAAATAAAGCATTCGAAGCACATTTGTATCATAATAGATGTTTTGAGTCCAGATTATCTAATTTTTTCATGTCCCTTCATTTTCTCTTGTCTTTTGATATATTTTTTTCAAACAAACCCTGTATGACCCCATTCACATACTGGATATCTTCTTGAGTCATTCGAGGTTGCTGTGTGTACATTTTTGGGTTAGTATGTATGAATTATTATATATGTTACGAGCAACATTAACCAAGACTCCAATTGCTAACTCTAAACCCTAAACAATAAACAAAAAACTCTAAACCCTAAACTCTTGAACCTTAGGGTTAATAGCCTAAATTCAAAATCCTAAACCCAAAACGCTTAGGCCCTAAATCCCAAACCCTAAACTTTAAATGTAAATTCCTAAAGTTTTAACTAAATAAACTTGAAACCAAAAATATTCAAATATATTAAAATAACATTTAAATTGACTTAATCAAGGGATACTAGAATACTACGGTAAAATACCCTAAACTTTAGAGTTTAGGTTAGGTCTTAGGGCTTAAGAGCTTAAGTTTAGTGTTTAATGAGTGCATTCCTGCTCAATTGATAATTGTGAATGTCACGTCAAGAGCATACAAGCTAATTTAGTATAGAATTGAGTGTCCTTGAGTTTAGGGTTAAGATTTAAGGTTTAGACTATTAAGTCTATGGTTCAAGAGTTTAGGGCTTAGCGTTAGCATTTAAGTTTAGGGTTAGTAGTTGGAATTTTCGTCAACCCTTGACCCTAAATATTGAGTTTTAATCCCTAAAGCTTAATTTTGAGTCATAATTACCTTCTTTGCCCATTTCACTTCATTGTCTCCCGCATTTTTTATTATTTTTTTAATAAACCTCCTATGACTCCATGATTATCCTGAAGGTATTAAGAGGTTAACCCACATGTAGTTGTATATATATTTTCGGGTAAACGTGTATGAATTGTTATATATGTTATGAGCAACGTTAATTAAGACTCAAACCACTAACTCCAAACCTTAAACTCTAAACCCATGAACCCTAGGGTTAACACCCTAAACATTAGACCTTAAACTTAAACTTGTAAACCGTAAATCCCAATTCGTAAATTTTAAATGTTAATTCCTAAAACCTAAACTATAGAAATTTGAGCCCATCGTTCAAGTATATTGAAATACCCTAATTCTAAATTGCATTTCTTCCATTGTATTACACCTTGAGCTGGCCAAATTCCAAATATCATCCTGAATAATTAACTTATAAATGGATTTTACAATTTTAATTAGCAATTCTATGTAACATGATTTTTTTTTGCTACCAAAATTACGGTAATGCACCCCAAAGAGAATCAAAATAATAGTGTATGTTAGTTTAACAGATAGGTGGAATATCATCTTATCTTGCTTCATCTATGTTTTCTTATCTCATTAGTCAAAGTCCCAATATTGTATGCCATTACATTAGCTTACCTATTCATGAAACAAATTGAAACACGGTGCTCCATGAGGTTACTTCAAGCTTTTATAATTATATGTTCCTAATATTTTCTTGTTTGATTTCTCTACTAGTTATGCAACAATCAATTAAATGAGTATGCCACAAGTAATTAAAACACATCCAAAAAATATTGACAAGTATATGGTTTAATCCATAGGCTATTAGGATCTATTTGATTCTAGGAAAATTGGATGAAAAAGAAAAAAAATAGAACAGTATAATTTTTTTCACACTTAAATTAAGGAAAAAGAATGATTTTTTCAAAAAAATTGGTTAAAGATGGATGGAAAATAAAGTAATTTTTCACTAGTTTATCTTCCTTCCAGAAGCCAATGGAAAGTTTTTAAGTGGGTGGAAAAAACTATTGTCCCTATGTCTACATATCTTGGACCTGAGCCATAACTCCCCTTTTCCTCCTAGTTCCTCCTTTCAAGATCTTGTATCCATCAAAATGGAAGCCCGATATGCTCTTGAAAATTCTTGACGATTTCATTTTGATATGAGGTGTTGTCGGCTTTTTGTTCTGGTCAATATCCATATATAACTCAATTGTTAAGTCCAAATTTAATCCTTCAAATATTTGATACTTAGTTATGAATAAATCATATTAAGTACTTTCATTAAAATGATTTACAATTTCTTTTGTCATTTTCTTGAGGTCTACTAAAAATCCAAAAAAAAAGAGAGTTTTGACATTTGAGGTTTTTAGTTTGGGGTTTAGGGTACTAAGCATAGGGTTCAAGAGTTCATAGTTTGAGGTTACTAATTAGAGTCTTCGTTAACATTTATTGTAATATATAACAATTCATAAATGTATGAACAACTACTTAGGCTAATTTGAGAAGATCTTTAGGATATGTGTGGGGTTATAAAGGGTTTGTTAAAAACCCAAAAAAATAGAAAAAACGCAAGGAAATGAGCTAAAATAAGTAATTACATCTTAGGAGTATAAATGAACATGATTTAATGGCTATGGCTTAAAGTTTAGGTTTAGGGTATCAATCTTAGGGTTAAGGGATAAGGGTTTGGGGTTTAGGGTGTAGGATATGGGTTAACATACTTTATAACATAAATAAATTCATAAGCGTTAAAGTAAAAACTTATATACAATTGCCAGAGTTAACCTGGCAAGATTTTCAGGATATATATAGAGTTGTACAAGGTTTATTAACTTGGGAGATCGATCTTTAGGATATATAAGCATTAACCTAGAAAGATATTTATTCCGATATGCTCAATTTCTTTTTGAATTTGATCACAATGTTCAAATAGTTCTCGTTCTATTTTAAAGCAAAGAAATGATCTTTCCATTAAATGAAGTTAATAACAAACATATCTAGCTGAATATCATCGATAAAAATGAGGTTATAAGTTCTTACTTTTGGAAAAAAATTTATCCAATGACAATTATAGAAGTTTTCCAAACCCACTATTTAAGATGCATTATTTATTTGAAGCCCACTTTCTAACCAAATTTTATATATTACTAGTCGTGAGACTGCGCATGTTGCACGCAGTTTCCTAATGGAACCAAATTTATGTGGCTGAATTTTTTGTAAATTATTTTGTCAAGTTTGTTTGGATTTGTGTATTTTCTTTATTTATGATTGTAACTTGTTTTGATTTGTTGTTGAGTTTATTTAGGGAAAGTTCAATTGAGAGTAGATAAGGTGATATTTGAATGTTACTATAAAAATCTACACCCAATATGATAATATGGAATTTTAAAGTAAGGGAATTGGTAAATAGTAAGAAGTATTTATGAGTGTACATTTGAAGCTTACGATAATATAAGGAAAAAGAGGTTCTCTAAGGTAAAATACAATCAGCTTTATGAGAGTAATGCTATTGGTTGCCGTTGAAAAATCTTTGTGCAATGTGGAAGTAAGCAAGGTGAATCATTGTTATGTTAAGACTTGTTGAATAATGGAAAAGAAAGTAGTAAGGTTTATTACAACGCATAATGATAAGGAAAAACTATTGTGAACGCATAAAGAAAATGAAGGAAAATGGCAACAACAAGATTATTAATAGAATGAATTATGATGCCTGTGATAAATACATGCAAAATTCTACTGCTTGGATATATAGAACTTGTTTAATCAGTGAATGGAATATTACTTCTGTAGAAAGATTAGCACAATTAAAATCAATATTTTTGTAAATAAACACTATTACTTGTTTGATAGAGTTCACTTAATAAGGAATAGTTTACAAAGAGTAGGCTTGTTAGTTTATTATTAATCATGCTTGAAAATAGTAATCTACAAGGTAGAGCAATTTTTGAAAAGACTTGTTTTGATAGTAATTTAAAGAAAGTTAGAAACTGTCAGAGAAAGTACACATTCAAGGGTAATAGAATGAGGTAGACTATGAAAGTAATACAACAAGCGAGACAACATAAGAAAATTAGCAGTAGTAAGAACTGTTGGATTAATGGAACATTATGAAGGAAACTTACAGTTGTTGAATATTTGCGCGTAAAAGTACCTCAAAGGCAATTACATTTTGTAAGCATCCTTGTTGCTCTGGTGTAAGTGTGTTTTCATTGCAGAATATCCTTAAGTTTTCTGATTTTCTTACTCTTGACAATGCCACATATAGTTGTCCATGTGAGAAGCATGGTTCTTTTAGGTGAATGCTAGCTTGTTCTAGTGTTTGACCTTAAGATTTATTTATCGTCATTGCAAAAGACAGTTTAATTGGGAATTGTCTGCGTTCAAACTGGACTGGAAAGTTCAAAGAGGATTATGGTCGCATAGATATTCTTGGTAGTAAAACAGTTTCTCCTTTGTGGGGTCCTGTTGCAATGGTGCACTAGATAATGTTGGGGAAGAACTCTTTATAGATAAGTCCAGTTCCGTTGCATATTCCACCACTGGGATCTAAATTGCGCAACAACATAACTGGGCTATTAGGCTTTAATATGAGTGCATGGGGGTTGATGCCAGGTGGACATAATATATGTAAGAATTGCTGCATCTTCCCCATCAATGTTGTCAAAGCTATTGTATGTAGTAGCTTTTCCTGGAAATTTAGCTATTACGAGCTAATTGATTGCATCTACTTTTACATTTCTTGGAGCAAATATAGCTCTTTTTGAGAAGATGTTAGGGTCTATGTATTCTTGTTGCAATTCTGGTAAGATATTAGGTATTAGCTCAGAGGATTCTGCATTGATTGTTTTCATGGATGACATTATCTGTGGTGGTAGTTTCACCTGTGCAATACTTTCTATTTGTAAGTTGCCATTTCTGAGGTTAAGAAGAAAATCTAAAAATGGAGGGTCTTCTTTAGCTCTCATGTTTTCTATGAGGCTGACTTTTTTTAGTTGAGACCAAAGTGAGGAGCTTACTAAACTTGCATGAACAACTTCTGCTTGTGTTTTGTGGGGCAGTATTGGTAACACTTGTCTGAAGTCACCTCCAAATACGATAATTTTTCCCCCAAAAAATTCATCTGAGTTGCATAAATCTCTAAGTAGGATGTCAAGTGCTTCAATGTTGTGTCTATAAGCCATTGAGGCTTCATCCCAAATGATTAGTGAGGATTCTTTTAATAGAGCTGCAAGGCTACTTTGTTTTCCAACATTACAATTGATACTGCTTTCGTGAGCAAGTGGTGGTTTAAAGCGAGAATGTGCGGTTCTACCAGTTAGAATGTTTGCAGCAGCCATGCCAGAACTTGCTGTTGGTAAAACAATTTTGCCTAGTTGCCTTACTCTTGCATATAGTGCACAATATAAGAATGTCTTTCCAATTCCACCAGGACCATCTACAAAAAATGCACCTGGTTTTTTGTGCTTGATGTGGTGTATAGTTTCTTTGTAAGCCAATTTTTGCCCGGGGTTTAGCTTTTTGCGAGCATAAAGCAGGTTTTCTAGGATTGGTGGAGCAAGTGCATCTTTTACTTCTTTTGTCCAATCAATCACACAGTTAGCTTTTGTTAATAATTATGATAAATTGAAATCTGCTAGTGACTTTCCCATGCCTTCTAAGCATTTTTGCACTGCTGTGACTGTTTCGTGTAAGATCCAAGCTTCATTGTTATTGTCCGTTGTGTACTGGAAGTCTTCTGATAAGTGTGTATAATACTTGGACCATACATCCTTTGCATTTGGAGGCTCAGAAAAGATTAGTAGTGCAGCAAATAAGCGACGTAATGTAGATGGCATTTGAACTCCAATGCCTTCTTCCATACAGATTTCAACAATGTTGTTTGATTCAAGAAATCCATGTTCTGTAGCTGCTTCTTGAAATGAACTACATAATTTGCCATTAGCTATGAGTAAGTATGTGAATGGTGTAGGCCCTCGAATATTAGCTAATAGTAGTCGAAGGTAGAATCTTTCACCTTCTGATGGTGTTGCATAGGCAATTCTTCCTATTGCTTTCCCTTTTGTTCTTTCTTCCCATTCTTTTTCTTTTCCATCCCAAGTGAAATGCTCTGGGAATTCTCGATATAAGTATTTGTGATTTGGTCCCAACTCTAAATTTTTTTCAAAAAACGCAACCAACATAGTCTTTGGTCATTGTTCATCTTTCATAATTCTTTCAAGCTTTTCTTTGCGAGAGAATTGAACAGTTTGCATGCTTGGTGTATGTACAGGCATGGATACTACAGGAGGATACGTCGTGTAAAGATCAAAGCCAAATATTCTCCATGCAGCTTCAGGTGGTGAAATCCAACGAGCTGATTGGTATCTTGCAATTTCATCATGTTCTATTTCTTCATTTGTTGAAGATAGCCACAAAGAAACTTTCTCATGACTTTTGTAGATGTATTTGTATAGGTATTTGACTGCTTTTATTGTTGAGCGTATTTCAACATTAACATGACTATCAAACATTGCAAGGAGGAATGGATTATATGGAATAACCCAACGGTTATCAAGCACAGCTCCTCTCATGTGCATTTTTTCTCCTGTATTTCTTCTTCTATAAAGGGGGTATGACTCGGCATTAGTTGTCGTATACTTTGAAAATGCTTTTGGATAGTTGAATCTACATATCTTTTGTTGACCTTTTTGTTCCATGCAACCACAAGTTGAGAAGTTTGGACCACATGGACCACGCATCATATGGTTAAGCACTAAATTCCTCAGGTACATATGGTCAGTAGTAGGTATCTCTGCACTCACATACCTGTCAAACTCCTCTGGTTTTTTGATTTTGTATTGTTTATCAAGGATAATTAAGATATGCGTAAGAGGTAACCCTCTTTTTTGAAATTCAACAACTTGTATCTTTGCTGCAACTTGACCAAAAATGTGTTTGTTCATTATTTGGTCAGATAATTATTTTATTTTGGAGTGGAATACTCTTGCAATGAGATCTGGTCTATTCTCAGCTTTCTCATATTTTTGGAGCTCATCTTGGATCTTTGACCATTTGGGATTGCAAGTAATAGTTATAAACAAATCTGATTTCCCATATTTTTGAACAAGAGATATAGCATTTAGAAATCTACGTTTCATATCTCTTAGACCTCCAACAAATGAAGGCGGGAGTATGACTCGATGACCAATATCTTTACCTACTATTTCTCCATGCTTTAAACTGTCAAGAATTCCTTGGGATAATTCAGTTCTGATCTCTTTCTGCTTCTTCCCGTAGAAGTCAAGCCTTGTGCTTTCAAGTTTGACATACATATCTACTATGTACTACTAAAATAATCTCCCCATTTTGACTATATAACTTGTATCTGTAAGTCAAATCTGTAACTTGTAAGCATAATACTCTCTGCAAGATATGCATTTTGTCTTGTCTAGTGCATCTATATTAAACATTGCATATTGAAAATAAAGTTAATAGAATTATGATGTAGCATATGACAATGCATAATATTAAGAGTATAGTGTAAGTTAATAGAATTATAATGTAGCATATGACAATGAATAATATTATGAGCATACAATTATGTGTTGATATTGAGTAAATACTTGAAACAAATTCATCAGTTAACAATTTGAAGGATAGGATATTGTATCAAAAAATGACAATATTGAAACTTGTGTAATATATATTATGAAGTGTATTAAGATTAATATCAATTTTTCTTTCTCAATTGTTTATGATAAAGTAACATGTTAAGAAAATGCTTCATATTTATATATATGATTGTCTGGTTGAAGTTATGGATAACTAATTTTGTATTTTTTTATCCTAAGTGGCGCATTCCTTCAACAACTAATAAATGAATAGCAATACTTAAATGACAATTTTGACAAAAATCATTGCATTATTTATATGATGAAAGACTGATAAATTAATAGTAATGTATTACTCAGGATTCTGATAGAGGTTGTTCTGTTACCTGTATGATCTTCCATGAGAATACTTTCTTCTGTTTGCTAACAAGCATTTGAACGATCAGATATTCTTCTGTGACAGAGTTGTTTTGTATTCTTAGACAGCTTTTCTAACCTGGTATGCCAACCACAGTCTCCAAAAGGGAATATAATTGGGTATTGTAAAGGATCATAACAACCATAGTAATGTTTTATTTGATGTGACTTGTTTGGCTTTCCATGTACAAGTATATGTGGACCATGGTCTGCATCACTTTGAGGTGTATTTTGAATAAGGTTTATTATATGTTCTTTGATATGGAACAAAATTTTGGTTAATGGTGATTGTTGTTGTATCATAAAGTACATAATCTCTAAGTGACCTGAAAAACTTACCACAAGGATTTTCCTGAAGAATGTAAATCAATTGAGTAACTACATCTGCCCTTAGCTCATTATATACACCAGATCTGTTTTCAAATTCATGAGATGGATCACAGAAATATAGTTGTAGATACTTTCGGGGTTGGGTATTTGAAGGTATAAGATTAGGCAGATAATGGTACAATTGACCTTGCAGCTTAAAGACGTATATTCCTTTCACTGATTTGCCCTCATGGTTCCCTCCGATGGAGCTAAATGCAAACAGATTGTTGTAGATTCTAGCAAACTGTCTAAAGTGGACAGCATCTTCATCCCTTGAAGTGAGAAGACGTTCTAACTCTTTAGGCACAGAGTTCATAGCAAGTGTGATTTTCCCTTTTTGACAATAGAAATAATTTGTCACATGCTTAAACAGTTTTGCTTAACAATATTGGCAGATTGTGCATTGTGGTAGCCTGAAAGGAAACTCAGGTACATGATTTTCTTACAAAGTAGCACCTATTCCTACAATATGTATGTTTAAGTTTTGTGCTTTTCTAATTTCAGGGTACAATGTAGACAGAAAATATGGAAAAAGCTTTAGAAACTGAGCAAAAGTTGTAAGTGAAATCATACTTGTTTTTTGTGTACGCCTTTTTTTCCTTACAAATGGCTCTGTGCATTCATTATAATATTTGTTAGTGTTATGTATCTGAACCTTTGTGTAGAAATAAATTTGCATACCTCATTTGATAATTTATATATATCGAAAGTGCCACTTACGTAGCTGTTCTTCACATGTTGTTTGTGTTGGTGAATTTGCCTCTTTCTTATATCTTCGACTTGACCTTTTTCGTGGATTTTTTTATGTCCCATACGATGTACACATCTGCTGCTCTGAACGTTCACCAGTTGGTTCTAACATAGAAGGCATCATACGAAAGCATCGTTGCCTACTACGAAGGTTTGGTAATGCATTTTCAAGATTTGTAGTTGTTTCCTTAGTAGTTACATCAGTATACCTCTTTAAACGGGTTTTTGTTGGCGTTTTGTCAATATAGCTATTGAGTTTTCAGCATCCTTCACAAGGATCTGTTTTTGTTTTCTATTTTTCTGTGCTTTACTTGTTCTATGAATTGGTGTACTTGAAATCGGTTTAACTGATAAGTCAACATGATTTGCCGTTTGGCAACATCGTTGTCTACTTTGAATAGGAATTGCATCAATTGGAATAGTTCCCTCTACATCATCATCTTCTAATATAGCTGTTCCAGATATTATGTCTTCAGTTTTGCTTTTTTCCATTTCGGTAGATGACATCTGATATAGGTATTCCTATGAATTTCTAAATAAAGAGTAGCCTTAGACTATATATTTATATTCTAAGAAACATAATTCTATATATAAGGTAAATGAAACATATACCAAATACAATTAGAAATTTAGAAATTCAATGCAAGAACACCTAAACAGAGAGACATTTCTAAGAGCCGATAGGTTATATATTATGGTTGTCATATTATAGCTGCATATTATGAACAAGATATATTCATTGATTGCTAAGACATTCATTAGTCTATTGTTGTTTTCTTTGAGGGAATGATGGAGCAATTGATGGTCTAATTGTACTGCAAAATTCTAAAGTTTGTTGTATTAGCCTTGATGCTGAGTTGTTGAGAGTAACTTTTGCTAGTTGTGCTACAATATTCTTGAGTTTGCTTTATTAGCCTTCATCCTTAGTATTTCACAATGGCGTTGCCCTTATCTTGCCTAGCAATCTTACTACGTAGCAGTTCACACTTTTTACACCTCTTGCAACATTGAGCCCATGCTATTTGCATTGCTTCATAGTTAACATCGTACACAGTGAACTGATATAATGCTTGTAGGTAGCTTAGGGTTTTCCTTGTAGCATTTTGCATTGCATCTATTGGAGTCTTGTAGATATCACTCAATATGTAATGCTCTTGATCAACATATCCAAGACATTCTACCTTGAGGCATGACTGATAGTGGTGATTATCTATAGTTACATTCTCATAGGAGTGCAATATGATAGGCAGCTTATTGGCAATTTGTTCAAGAAATTCCATGAAGTTCATCACAACCGTAGCTGCTAAGGTTAAAGTTGAAGTATTTGTTGTAGCTGCCAAATATGTGGAAGGTGCAAGGATAGATTTCAACTTTTGAGTTTGCTGCTTGTACAACTGGGCAGATTTCTTGTAAGCAATTGTTACTTCCCAATTAACATCATAAACAGTAATATCATATCTCTTTACCAAATAGGTCACTGCTTGTAGAGCAACACTTTCTTCAGCTTCTACAATAGTGTTCTTAGCAACTCCTTGGTAGATCATAGATATCAAGCTATGTTCATTTTTTAGGAATACAGAGCTAACCCCTTCAAATCGACCACTTGAGACATAAATTGGTGGCAACAGATTTAGAAGAGCGGCAATTTTTTGCCAGAAGACTTTTGTATGAAATTTCAAATGTCATTTTTCTTGGATCCATTCTGTTGAAAGAAATGACAATCAATTTTTTATCAGATGATGCTTAAGAAATGCATGCATGGACAATTAGCTATGACAATTAATCTAATATGCTAAGGTTAACATATTCAGTTGAAACTAAAAGATGTAGTTTATTTCTAAGATAATAATCACATACTAAACAATTAGATCTGCAATAATGTCCAAAAGCATACAAGTGGATATTCAAACTGTAATATGACATGCAAAACTTGAGCACAGACTGTAGATAGCATGATAGTGAAAAATGTCAAGATCTTATACATCTAGCTAAAGAAAGGATACATTTAAATATTGACTTTGTTAGAATTTTAATTTTCAGTTCCTGCATTGAAGAATACACTTTTCTGTTCAACTATTTTATACATAATTTGAGTCGGTTGCAGTAAAATAAGACAGTGTATCATATACCAAACAGAACATGTAATCTGAAATGCAAAACAGTCCATGATAGATGCATAGTATTTGTAGGAAAATGCTTTTTTTTTTAATAAAGATACAGTGTTATCAAATTTCAATTGCAAATTTCCGATACATGCAAGCTAAAATTCACAGAAACACACATGCACAAAGAATCTGTGTGTTTGTATCCATAAGACTGTTTTATACAGAATTCCAATAGGTTGGAGTAAAGTATAGTAGTGTATTATGTAGCAAACCGAACATCTAACCTGAAATGCAAAATGCTCCATGACACATGCATGCTATTTGCAAGAAAATCCTTCTTTTTCCATAAAGATAGAGTGTTATCAAATATCAACTGCAAATTTCTGATATGAAGAAAAGAGTTTTCTATTTTGATCATACACGCAAGCTAAAATTCATAGAAACAGACATAGATAGAGAGTTTGTGTCTGTATCCACGAGACAGACAAAGAGACACAGAAAAAAAGAAGAAAAATACACAGAGATACAGAAACTGACCTTTGTGCTTGTACTTTACTCAACCAGTATAGACTTTTCCAATTGTTATATGAGATTCAATTTGACAAAACCAATATGCATAGACACCTATATATATAGCAGATAAGATAATAAAGTACCAAAATAGAACAATAGAATGAGAAGATGTTTTCTATTTTGATCATACAAGCAAGTTGAAATCCAGAGAAACACACATACACAAAGAATCTATAAAACAGAGAGAGACAGAAAAAAAAGGGCAAGAAAAACACACAAAGATACAAGAACTGGCCTTCCTGCTTATGCTTTGTTGAACCATAATAGACTCTTCCTATATGAGCTTCAATTTGACAAAACCAATATGGATAGACACCTATATATATAGGAGAGAAGATAATAAATCACCAAGGTGGAGAAATAGAATGAGAGGATCTGGTATTGCATGTTATGCTAACCTACATGAGATTTCTAACTTTTCTAGTGAATAATTATTATAGTCTGCTGTGG
The DNA here is from genome assembly GCA_017589665.1 of Selenicereus undatus. Lineage (NCBI taxonomy): Eukaryota > Viridiplantae > Streptophyta > Magnoliopsida > Caryophyllales > Cactaceae > Selenicereus > Selenicereus undatus. The sequence goes on along the minus strand of JACYFF010031952.1, from coordinate 85,031,690 downwards.
ATAGAAAAACATTTTATCTTGAAATAACCACATAATTTAATGAGCACATGCTCCCTACTTTCTGATATATGTTAACATGCATTGTAAATAATTTATGTTATCCCCCTTTTTTTGGCCTTGATTGGTCAATCAAATTCATTTTTTTACTTGTTTTTTCTAATGGCTAAATTTTGCTCAGAAACATTCTCTCCTTCTGTCATACTTGCCCTAAGGTGCTTATGCTATTCAATATCTTTGTGTTTTACTCTATCCTTTGTCATTTGTTAGATGTGTCTGCTCGATTTTATTTTATTTTTTTTAAGCAAGCCTTCATTACATTTAAGGTGCAATATTTTGTTCAGATTTCAGTCATTTTTAGTTCTGTGTTCATTTACTATCTTAGCTATTGTACATAAAACTACTTGATCTAATGTCATATTTAACCTATAAATTCAATCAGAAAATATTACCGCATGCAATTGTACACATATTGCAATTACTTGTAGCAATTTTGATAACTTATTGTTCCTAAAAATAGATGATTAAAATTTGACCATTTAATAACCCAATTAAAAAACATCTCAATAGCAACGCAACTTAAAACATCTGTACTTATACAACAAAACCATGTACTGACATAATTTTCTATTTTTCTATGAAAGATCTAAGTGCAACTAGGAATAGCTACCATTATACATAGTCATAGCCAAAAAACAATCCAAGTATGTACTCTTTTGCTCACAAGGACCAACCATCACCATCAGTCTTGACAAAATAACCAAAAACCATTAGTGACCACCATTCATGTTGACCATCAAAATGAAAACCATCTACACAGCCAAACCTCTGCACCTTAGCATTCAAACCTTCACTGTGATACTATGTATGTTCGACATAGTCACCATAGCTAGTCACATAACCAAGCAAAAAGTATAACAATGAAGAATGCTAAAAATTCTCCTGTACAGTTAAATCAACCAAATCAAATTGAAATGTCATTCTGTTGATGTTTAAGACTATTGAAGTGACATTTTATTAATAAGCTTAATTTACTTAACGAATAAATATAATCTATAAACCTAGCTACTGATGTGCTTGTCCTGGATGTGCAAGATGACTTGGAACATTTGTACTTGGTTCCTATATCTTCATGTGTTTTACTTCCACAAGCATCACAACCCAGATACAAGCGAATCATTTTTCTGTCTAAGTTCTCAATGTAGCCATAAATCTAAATGCATTGTCTATTTGTAGTATTATTTCCCTTCAAAGTCATGTATTTGTCATCAGAAAGACACAACCACAGTTGACATAATATCACATAAATTAATAGGTAATAGTGAGGTACAATATGAAATTTGAAGCTTTTGTAATAGCAAGTCCACATTGGTAAAAATAGTGTTAGAATGAAAAGACTACATTTTCCTGCAGGAAAATAATAAATTCAATACCTAGGAGCATACTAAGGTTAACTAACCTTCATATCTTTGAAATCACTAATGGATCGCAAGACAGCTTTCTTTACTGATACTTTGGCTCCTTCAACAGTTTCCCTCAAAGATTTCAGATTATCAACATTTTCATAAGACCTACACATATAACAGAAAATACTACCTACATTTATAGAAGAGAAGTATAAGCTAAACAAAATACTATCACGGTGAAACTAAACCCAATGCCATTTAAGTAATTCCTCAACCTTTACTCTTCAGGATGCATATTCATCAATGTTGACATAGTTGTCGATGGTGAGAGACCTCGACAAAATAGTACTAACTTAGCTATCATATATATAGAAATGAAACATGAAGATTGGATGAATATATTGAACATCAACTATAGCATACCTACATAGCAAGAAGTCTTAAGTGCTGTAAGGCCAATGACACCGAATGACTCCACCAAACCAACCAATTCTTCACAATTACAGGTTGCCAAATCATTCCAGACTAATACAATCAAAGTCTCTTTCCCTTTACAGCTGCAAGAAATTTCTACATGCATTAGGAAGAGCACTGAAAACAGAACAGGCAAGTTATACTAATTTATAAACATATCTTTACATACAACATTACTGCTTTTGAGTTTAAGCATAAATGTTATACCTTTGATGAACCATGACAACTTTTCTAATAGGAACTTCACAATGACCTTCTTTCTTATCATCTTAAGGATAAATTGTACGTAACGGTTCAACGAATAAGACAACACCTAGGACATCTTCAATTTCAATGTCACCAAACCCAAAATTAAATTAAATTCATAACGAATTTTACTGAAAATTGTCATATTTAAAAACAAATAGAATAAATCAGTACTCAATCAGTTAAGTTATAAACTTTAGTAATCATAGTTGATATATAACATTATATGCAATAATCATAATAAATAAATGTGCTCAAACAATAAAAACTTAATTACCATAGCTTTCTGTAGACCAAGAGACTGATTTATCTGAGATATTGCACAATAGTCAGGAACATCATCCATATCTATCTCATTAAAAACTGATCGTATGATTGTTCGATGAGCAAATTCCATATCATATTTGTCTGGCCTTAATGGGAACTGTCTCTTCAAAGGCTTCACCACTGCATCTGAGATCTCGTACTCTTTCCTACATTTTATAGCTGCAGCATATGAACCAATGTCATCACCATGTATGGTCACTCCTATTTGATCACCCTACCAGATAGCAATCAATAACAACCGGATAATACACACATCAATATCATGAAATATTCATAATGAATCAACCTCAATAGTAAAGTGTCGTGACTTCTCTGTCAAATCTCGAAGGTATTTCTTACATGGAGCCATAACACCACACTATAGAATATAGTCAAGATACATTCATAACTATCACTTTCACATTTAACCATTACAATTCATCAAATTTCTCAAATGAATGCAACATTACTTTACAAAAACAATACTAAAATCAGTGCAACTCGCATGCATTAAAATTAGAAGAAGAATTCACCCATGAAGACTCCAACAAATGTATTTGATGAAGTCTTTTATCTGTTCTAAACTACCAGCCAGAACCATCCAAAACCAGAGACAACTAACATGCATCTAAAGAAGAAGAAGAAGAATGTACCAAAAAAGCTGATCTGACCTCAAAAAAATAACATGCCTTGAAGGAAGAACAAAGAAAAAAGTAACATCCATTGAAACAACAAGAAGACTATACAAGTACACACTTATACAACCCACTAATATACATTGAAGCAATAATAATTACAGAACCCTGAAAAGTCGGAGTTGACAATCTGTTATCCAATGGAGAAATGAAAAGACCAATAGTCATAGAACCATAAAATAATCTGAAACAGCAAACATGCATTCAAAGAAGAGGAAGAATGTACCAAGGAAACTAATCCAAGCTAAAAAAAACTAACATGCATTGAAATTGTACCTAACATGCATCTAAAAAAGAAGAAGAATGTACCAAAAAAACTGATCATACCTCAAAAAAAAAAAAACTAACATGCATTGAAGAAAAAACAAATAAAAAAATTGACATGCATTGAAATTGTACCTAACATGCATTTATAAAAGAAGAAGAATGTACTAAAAACACTGATCCGACCTCAAAAAAAAAAACTAATATGCATCCAAGCAACAAGAATCACAGAACCATCAAAAACCAGAATTGGGAATGTATTGTCCAATGGAGAAAGAAAAAAATCAGCTATGACAGAATCATGCAAAACCAGGAACAACCCAAAAAAACTAGGAACAGCAAACATACATTCAAAGAAAAGGAAAAATGTACCAAGAAAACTGATCCTAGCTCCAAAAAACAAACATGCATTGAAGGAAGAATAAAGAAGAAAAACCTTAAAGATTGCTGAGTAGTGGAGAAATGCAAGCAAGATCAATAAGAGAACCTGGAAATGAGGAGCAAAATGCAGGGAAAATGATGCATGCAAGTCATATATATACACTGCCACAATGAAGAAATCAGACTTGGGCCTCAATAATAACAAACCAAAAAGATAAAGTCCAACCCAACACTGTAGATTGCTACAGTACCTGTATTACTGTTCACTGCTACAGTGAACATGCATTTGGAGGACTTTCACACTTAAGGTATAAAGATATATATCCAATTATTTTAAACATTAACATATGTACCAACATATATGCCAACTTAAACACACATTTTAGTCTTAAACAGAGTAGTATGTGGCTCACAAAGATTATTATTTTAAAATTATTTTCTTTCTTTATCAATGTGGTAAAAAGAATTTTAAATTAATTACCTTTGTTGATCAAACCAAATATTTCAAATAAAATAATTTGAGTAAAAATTGCTAAGTTATATTATAATAATAATAATAATAATAATAATAATAATAATAATAATAATAATAATAATAATAATAATAATA